>CM050169.1:87565583-87918696 GCA_027410445.1 Discoglossus pictus
GCGGGTGGAGTGTGCTGAGGGGGAGAGAGGAGGGGATGTTTGCTGAGTGAGAGAGGATTGAGACTGTGCTTAGGGGGAAAGAGGAGAGCTGAGAGTGTGCTGAGTGGGATTGAGGATGACTGGGAGTGTGCTGAGAGGGTGAGATTAGGGCTGGGAGTGTGCTGAGGGGGAGAGACGAGGGCTGAGAGTGTACTGAGGGAAAGAGAGGAGGGCTGAGAGTGTACTGAGGGGGAGAGAGGAAGGGAGAGTGTGCTGATGGGGAAAATGGAGGACTGAGAGTTTGCTGAGGGGTTGAGTGGAGGACTGAGAGTGTGCTGAGGGGGATAAAGGAGGACTAAGAGCATGCTGAGGGGGAGAGAGGAGGACTGAGAGTGTGCTGTGGGGAAGAGAGGAAGGGAAAGTGTGCTGAGGGATGGAAAGGAGGACTATGAATGTGCTGGGGGGAAGAGGAGGGCTGAGAGTGCCGAGGGAGGAGAGAGTAGGACTAAGACCATGCTGAGGGGTAGAAAGGAGGACTGAGTGTGCTGAGGGGGAGAGAGCAGGGCTGAGAGTGTGCTGAGGGGGAGAGAGCAGGGCTGAGAGTGTGCTGAGGGGGAGAGAAGATGGCTGGGAGTGTGCTGAGGGGGGAGAGAGGGGGACTGAGTGTGCTGAGGGGGGAGAGAGGAGGACTGAATATGCTGAGGGGGAGACAGGAGGGCTGAGTGTGCTGAGGAGGGCTGCGAGGATGCTGAGGAGGGCTTAGAGTATGCTGAGGATGAGAGTGGAGGACTCAGAGTGTGCTGAGGGAGAGAGGATGGCTATGAGTGTGCTGAGGGGGAGAGAGGAGGACTGAGTGTGTGCTGAGGGGGAGAGAGGAGGACTAAGTGTGTGCTGAGGGGGAAAGAGGAGGACTGAGAGTGTACTGAGGGGGAGAGAGGAGGGCCGAGAGTGTGCTGAGGGGGAGAGAGGAGGGCTGAGAGTGTACTGAGGGGGGAGAGAGGAGGGCTGAGAGTGTGCTGAGGGGGAGAGAGGAGGGCTGAGAGTGTACTGAGGGGGAGAGAGGAGGGCTGAGAGTGTGCTGATGGGGAGAAAGGAAGGGAGAGTGTGCTGATGGAGAGAGAGAGGAGGACTGAGAGTGTGCTGATGGGGATAGAGGAGGACTGAGAATGTGCTGAGCGGGAGAGTGGAGGACTGAGAGTGTGCTGAGGGGGAGAGTGGAGAACTGAGATTGTGCCGAGGGGGAGAGTGGAGGATTGAGAGTGTGCTGAGGGGGATTGAGGATGGCCGGGAGTGTGCTGAGTGGGATTGAGGATGGCTGTGAGTGTGCTGAGAGGGAAAGACGAGGGCCGAGAGTGTGCTGAGGGGGAGAGAGGAGGGCTGAGAGTGTACTGAGTGCTGAGGGGGGAGAGGAGGTCAGAGAGTGTGCTGAGGGGGAGAGAGGAGGACTGAGAGTGTGCTGAGGGGGGAGAGGAGGACTGAGTGCGCTGAGGGGTGGAGAGGAGGACTGAGAGTGTGGAGGACTGAGATTGTGCTGAGGGGGAGAGTGGAGGACTGAGAATGTGCTGAGGGGGAGAGGAGGACTGAGAGTGTGCTGAGGGGAAGAGAGGATGACTGAGAATGTGCTGAGGGGGAGAGAGGAGGACTGAGAGTGTGCTGAGGGGGGGAGAGGAGGACTGAGTGTGCTGAGGAGGGAAAGGAGGACTGAGAGTGTGGTGAGGGGGAGAGAGGAGGGCTGAGAGTGTGCTGATGGGGAGAGAGGAAGCGAGAGTGCTGTGGGGAAGAGAGAAAGGGAAAGTGTGCTGAGGGATAGAGAGGAGGATTAAGATTGTGCTTAGGGGGGAAGAGGAGGGCTGAGAGTGCCGAGGGAGGAGAGAGTAGGACTAAGACCGTGCTGAGGGGTAGAAAGGAGAACTTAGTCTGCTCAGGGGGAGAAAGGAGCGCTGAGAGTGTAAGCTGAGGGGGATAGAAGATGGCAGGGAGTGTGCTGAGGGGGGGAAAGGAGGACTGAGAGCGTGCTGAGGGGGGAGAGGAGGACTTAGAGTGTGCTGAGGGGGATAGAGGAGGACTGAGTGTGCTGAGGGGGAGAGAGGAGGACTGAGAGTATGGTGAGGGGGAGAGAGGAGGACTGAGAGTGTGCTGAGGGGGTAGAGAGGAGAGCTGGGAGTGTGCTGTGGAGAAGAGAGAAAGGGAAAGTGTGCTGAGGGATAGAGAGGAGGACTAAGATTGTGCTTAGGGGGGAAGAGGAGGGCTGAGAGTGCCGAGGGAGGAGAGAGTAGGACTAAGACCATGCTGAGGGGTAGAAAGGAGAACTGAGTCTGCTGAGGGGGAGAGAGGAGGGCTGAGAGTGTGCTGAGGGGGAGAGAAGATGGCTGGGAGTGTGCTGAGGGGAGGGGGGAGAGGAGGACTGAGAGTGTGCTGAGGGGGATAGAGGAGGACTGAGTATGCTGAGGGGGATAGAAGAGGACTGAATGTTCTGAGGGGTAGAGAGGAGGGTTGAGAGTATGCTGAGGAGGGCTGAGAGTATGCTGAGGATGAGAGTGGAGGACTGAAAGTGTGCTGACGGAGAGAGGATGGCTGGGAGTGTGTTGAGGGGGGAGAGGGGAGGGGTAGGAGTGTGCTGAGGGGGAGAGAGGAGGGGATGTTTGCTGAGTGAGAGAGGATTGAGACTGTGCTTAGGGGGAAAGAGGAGAGCTGAGAGTGTGCTGAGTGGGATTGAGGATGACTGGGAGTGTGCTGAGAGGGTGAGATTAGGGCTGGGAGTGTGCTGAGGGGGAGAGACGAGGGCTGAGAGTGTACTGAGGGAAAGAGAGGAGGGCTGAGAGTGTACTGAGGGGGAGCGAGGAAGGGAAAGTGTTCTGATAGAGAGAGAGGAGGACTGAGAGCGTGCTGAGGAGTAGAAAGGAGGGGAGAGTGTGCTGACGGGGAAAATGGAGGACTGAGAGTTTGCTGAGGGGTTGAGTGGAGGACTGAGAGAGTGCTGAGGGGGATAAAGGAGGACTAAGAGCATGCTGAGGGGGAGAGAGGAGGACTGAGAGTGTGCTGTGGGGAAGAGAGGAAGGGAAAGTGTGCTAAGGGATGGAGAGGAGGACTAAGAATGTGCTGGGGGGAAGAGGAGGGCTGAGAGTGCCGAGGGAGGAGAGAGTAGGATTAAGACCATGCTGAGGGGTAGAAAGGAGGACTGAGTGTGCTGAGGGGGAGAGAGCAGGGCTGAGAGTGTGCTGAGGGGGAGAGAGCAGGGCTGAGAGTGTGCTGAGGGGGAGAGAGCAGGGCTGAGAGTGTGCTGAGGGGGAGAGAAGATGGCTGGGAGTGTGCTGAGGGGGGAGAGAGGAGGAATGAGAGTGTGCTGAGGGGGAGAGAGGGGGACTGAGTGTGCTGAGGGGGAAAGAGGAGGACTGAATATGCTGAGGGGGAGAGAGGAGGGCTGAGTGTGCTGAGGAGGGCTGCGAGTATGCTGAGGAGGGCTTAGAGTATGCTGAGGATGAGAGTGGAGGACTCAGAGTGTGCTGATGGAGATAGGATGGCTATGAGTGTGCTAAGGGGGGAAGAGGAGGACCGAGAGTTTGCTGAGGGGGAGAGAGGAGGACTGAGTGTGTGCTGAGGGCGAGAGAGGAGGACTAAGTGTGTGCTGAGGTGGAAAGAGGAGGACTGAGAGTGTACTGAGGGGGAGAGAGGAGGGCCGAGAGTGTGCTGAGGGGGAGAGAGGAGGGCTGAGAGTGTACTGAGGGGGAGAGAGGAGGGCTGAGAGTGTGCTGAGGGGGAGAGAGGAGGGCTGAGAGTGTACTGAGGGGGAGAGAGGAGGGCTGAGAGTTTGCTGATGGGGAGAAAGGAAGGGAGAGTGTGCTGATGGAGAGAGAGGAGGACTGAGAGTGTGCTGAGGGGGATAGAGGAGGACTGAGAATGTGCTGAGGGGGAGAGTGGAGGACTGAGAGTGTGCTGAGGGGGAGAGTGGTGAACTGAGATTGTGCCGAGGGGGAGAGTGGAGGATTGAGAGTGTGCTGAGGGGGATTGAGGATGGCCGGGAGTGTGCTGAGTGGGATTGAGAATGGCTGTGAGTGTGCTGAGAGGGTGAGATTAGGGCTGGGAGTGTGCTGAGAGGGAAAGACGAGGGCCGAGAGTGTGCTGAGGGGGAGAGAGGAGGGCTGAGAGTGTGCTGAGGGGGAGAGAGGAGGGCTGAGAGTGTGCTGAGGGGGGAGAGGAGGACTGAGAGTGTGCTGAGGGGGAGAGAGGAGGACTGAGAGTGTGCTGAGGGGGAGAGAGGAGGGCTGAGAGTGTACTGAGGGGGAGAGAGGAGGGCTGAGAGTTTGCTGATGGGGAGAAAGGAAGGGAGAGTGTGCTGAGGGGGGAGAGGAGGACTGAGAGTGTGCTGAGGGGGAGAGAGGAGGACTGAGAGTGTGCTGAGGGGGAGAGAGGAGGACTGAGAGTGTGCTGAGGGGGATAGAGGAGGACTGAGAATTTGCTGAGGGGGAGAGTGGAGGACTGAGAGTGTGCTGAGGGGGAGAGTGGTGAACTGAGATTGTGCCGAGGGGGAGAGTGGAGGATTGAGAGTGTGCTGAGGGGGATTGAGGATGGCCGGGAGTGTGCTGAGTGGGATTGAGAATGGCTGTGAGTGTGCTAAGAGGGTGAAATTAGGGCTGGGAGTGTGCTGAGAGGGAAAGACGAGGGCCGAGAGTGTGCTGAGGGGGAGAGAGGAGGGCTGAGAGTGTGCTGAGGGGGAGAGAGGAGGGCTGAGAGTGTGCTGAGGGGGGGAGAGGAGGACTGAGAGTGTGCTGAGGGGGAGAGAGGAGGACTGAGAGTGTGCTGAGGGGGGAGAGGAGGACTGAGTGTGCTGAGGGGGGGAGAGGAGGACTGAGAGTGTGGAGGACTGAGAGTGTGCTGAGGGGGAGAGTGGAGGACTAAGATTGTGCTTAGGGGGAAGAGGAGGGCTGAGAGTGCCTAGGGAGGAGAGAGTAGGACTAAGACCGTGCTAAGGGGTAGAAAGGAGAACTGAGTCTGCTGAGGGGGAGAAAGGAGGGCTGAGAGTGTGCTGAGGGGGAGAGAAGATGGCTGGGAGTGTGCTGAGAGGGGGGAGAGGAGGACTGAAAGTGTGCTGAGGGGGATAGAGGAGGACTGAGTGTGCTGAGGGGGAGAGAGGAGGACTGAATGTGCTGAGGGGGAGAGAGAAGGGCTGAGAGTATGCTGAGGAGGGCTGAGAGTATGCTGAGGATGAGAGTGTAGGACTGAGAGTGTGCTGAGGGAGAGGGGATGGCTGGGAGTGTGCTGAGGGGGGAGAGGGCAGGGGTAGTAGTGTGCTTAGAGGGGGGCTGAGAGTTTGCTGAGGGGGAGAGAGGATGAGATGTTTGCTGAGTGAGAGAGGATTGAGACTGCTTAGGGGAAAGAGGAGGGCTGAGAGTGTGCTGAGTGGGATTGAAAATGGCAGGGAGTGTGCTGAGTGGGATTGAGAATGGGTGGGAGTGTACTGTGAGGGTGAGATTAGGGCTGGGAGTGTGCTGAGAGGGAAAGAGGAGGGCTGAGAGTGTACTGAGGGGAGAGAGAGGAGGGCTGAGAGTGTGCTGCGGGGGAGAGAGGAGGGCGGAGAGTGTACTGAGGGGGAGAGAGGAGGGCTGAGAGTGTGCTGATGGGGAGAGAGGAAGGTAGAGTGTGCTGATGGAGAGAGAGGAGGACTGAGAGTGTGCTGAGGGGGATAGAGGAGGACTGAGAATGTGCTGAGGGGGAGAGTGGAGGACTGAGAGTGTGCTGAGGGGAAAAGTGGAGAACTGAGAGTGTGCCGAGGGGGAGAGTGGAGGACTGAGAGTGTGCTGAGGGGGATTGAGGATGGCCGGGAGTGTGCTGAGTGGGATTGAGGATGGCTGGGAGTGTGCTGAGAGGGTGAGATTAGGGCTGGGAGTGTGCTGAGAGGGAAAGACGAGGGCCGAGAGTGTGCTGAGGGGGAGAGAGGAGGGCTGAGAGTGTACTGAGGGGGAGAGAGGAGGGCTGTGAGTGTGCTGAGGGGGGAGAGGAGGACTGAGAGTGTGCTGAGGGGGAGAGAGGAGGACTGAGAGTGTGCTGAGGGGGGGAGAGGAGGACTGAGTATGCTGAGGGGGAGAGGAGGACTGAGAGTGTGGAGGACTGAGAGTGTGCTGAGGGGGAGAGTGGAGGACTAAGATTGTGCTTAGGGGGGAAGAGGAGGGCTGAGAGTGCCGAGGGAGGAGAGAGTAGGACTAAGACCGTGCTGAGGGGTAGAAAGGAGAACTGAGTCTGCTGAGGGGGAGAAGGGAGGCTGAGAGTGTGCTGAGGGGGAGAGAAGATGGCTGGGAGTGTACTGAGGCGGGGGGGGAGAGGAGGACTGAGAGTGTGCTGAGGGGGATAGAGGAGGACTGAGTGTGCTGAGGGGGAGAGAGGAGGACTGAATGTGCTGAGGGGGAGAGAGGAGGGCTGAGAGTATGCTGAGGAGGGCTGAGAGTATGCTGAGGATGAGAGTAGAGGACTGAGAGTGTGCTGAAGGAGAGAGGATGGCTGGGAGTGTGCTGAGGGGGGAGAGGGCAGGGGTAGGAGTGTGCTGAGATGGGGGCTGAGAGTTTGCTGAGGGGGAGAGAGGATGAGATGTTCGCTGAGTGAGAGAGGATTGAGATTGTGCTTAGGGGGAAAGAGGAGGGCTGAGAGTGTGCTGAGTGGGATTGAAAATGGCAGGGAGTGTGCTGAGTGGGATTGAGAATGTGTGGGAGTATGCTGTGAGGGTGAGATTAGGGCTGGGAGTGTGCTGAGAGGGAAAGAGGAGGGCCGAGAGTGTGCTGAGGGGGAGAGAGGAGGGCTGAGATTTTACTGAGGGGGAGAGAGGAGGGCCGAAAGTGTGCTGAGGGGGAGAGAGGAGGGCTGAGTGTGCTGAGGGGGAGAGAGGAGGACTGAGAGTGTGGTGAGGGGGAGAGAGGAGGACTGAGAGTGTGCTGAGGGGGTAGAGAGTAGAGCTGGGAGTGTGCTGTGGAGAAGAGAGAAAGGGAAAGTGTGCTGAGGGATAGAGAGGAGGACTAAGATTGTGCTTAGGGGGGAAGAGGAGGGCTGAGAGTGCCGAGGGAGGAGAGAGTAGGACTAAGACCATGCTGAGGGGTAGAAAGGAGAACTGAGTCTGCTGAGGATGAGAGTGGAGGACTCAGAGTGTGCTGATGGAGAGAGGATGGCTATGAGTGGGCTGAGGGGGGAAGAGGAGGACCGAGAGTTTGCTGAGGGGGAGAGAGGAGGACTGAGTGTGTGCTGAGGGGGAGAGAGGAGGACTAAGTGTGTGCTGAGGGGGAAAGAGGAGGACTGAGAGTGTACTGAGGGGGAGAGAGGAGGGGCGAGAGTGTGCTGAGGGGGAGAGAGGAGGGCTGAGAGTGTACTGAGGGGGAGAGAGGAGGGCTGAGAGTGTGCTGAGGGGGAGAGAGGAGGGCTGCGAGTGTGCTGAGGGGAAGAGAGGAGGGCTGAGAGTGTGCTGATGGGGAGAAAGGAAGGGAGAGTGTGCTGATGGAGAGAGAGGAGGACTGAGAGTGTGCTGAGGGGGATAGAGGAGGACTGAGAATGTGCTGAGGGGGAGAGTGGAGGACTGACAGTGTGCTGAGGGGTAGAGTGGAGAACTGAGATTGTGCCGAGGGGGAGAGTGGAGGATTGAGAGTGTGCTGAGGGGGATTGAGGATGGCTGTGAGTGTGCTGAGAGGGTGAGATTAGGGCTGGGAGTGTGCTGAGAGGGAAAGACGAGGGCCGAGAGTGTGCTGAGGGGGAGAGAGGAGGGCTGAGAGTGTACTGAGGGGGAGAGAGGAGGGCTGAGAGTGTGCTGAGGGGGGAGAGGAGGACTGAGAGTGTGCTGAGGGGGAGAGAGGAGGACTGAGAGTGTGCTGAGGGGGGAGAGGAGGACTGAGTGTGCTGAGGGGGAGAGAGGAGGACTGAATGTGCTGAAGGGGAGAGAGGAGGGCTGAGAGTATGCTGAGGAGGGCTGAGAGTATGCTGAGAATGAGAGTGGAGGACTGAGTGTGTGCTGAGGGAGGGAGGATGGCTGGGAGTGTGCTGAGGGGGGAGAGGGCAGGGGTAGGAGTGTGCTGAGAGGGGGGCTGAGAGTTTGCTGAGGGGGAGAGAGGATGAGATGTTTGCTGAGTGAGAGAGGATTGAGACTGCTTAGGGGAAAGAGGAGGGCTGAGAGTGTGCTGAGTGGAATTGAAAATGGCAGGGAGTGTGCTGAGTGGGATTGAGAATGGGTGGGAGTATGCTATGAGGGTGAGATTAGGGCTGGGAGTGTGCTGAGAGGGAAAGAGGAGGGCTGAGAGTGTACTGAGGAGGAGAGAGGAGGGCTGAGAGTGTGCTGCGGGGGAGAGAGGAGGGCTGAGAGTGTACTGAGGGGGAGAGAGGAGGGCTGAGAGTGTGCTGATGGGGAGAGAGGAAGGGAGAGTGTGCTGATGGAGAGAGAGGAGGACTGAGAGTGTGCTGAGGGGGATAGAGGAGGACTGAAAATGTGCTGAGGGGGAGAGTGGAGTACTGAGAGTGTGCTGAGGGGGAAAGTGGAGAACTGAGAGTGTGCCGAGGGGGAGAGTGGAGGACTGAGAGTGTGCTGAGTGGGATTGAGGATAGCTGGGAGTGTGCTGAGAGGGTGAGATTAGGGCTGGGAGTGTGCTGAGAGGGAAAGACGAGGGCCGAGAGTGTGCTGAGGGGGAGAGAGGAGGGCTGAGAGTGTACTGAGGGGGAGAGAGGAGGGCCGAGAGTGTGCTGAGGGGGGAGAGGAGGACTGAGAGTGTGCTGAGGGGGAGAGAGGAGGACTGAGAGTGTGCTGAGGGGGGAGAGGAGGACTAAGTATGCTGAGGGGGGAGAGGAGGACTGAGAGTGTGGAGGACTGAGAGTGTGCTGAGGGGGAGAGTGGAGGACTAAGATTGTGCTTAGGGGGGAAGAGGAGGGCTGAGAGTGCCGAGGGAGGAGAGAGTAGGACTAAGACCGTGCTGAGGGGTAGAAAGGAGAACTGAGTCTGCTGAGGGGGAGAAGGGAGGCTGAGAGTGTGCTGAGGGGGAGAGAAGATGGCTGGTAGTGTGCTGAGTGGGGGAGAGGAGGACTGAGAGTGTGCTGAGGGGGATAGAGGAGGACTGAGTGTGCTGAGGGGGAGAGAGGAGGACTGAATGTGCTGAGGGGGAGAGAGGAGGGCTGAGAGTATGCTGAGGAGGGCTGAGAGTATGCTGAGGATGAGAGCAGAGGACTGAGAGTGTGCTGACGGAGAGAGGATGGCTGGGAGTGTGCTGAGGGGGGAGAGGGCAGGGGTAGGAGTGTGCTGAGATGGGGGCTGAGAGTTTGCTGAGGGGGAGAGAGGATGAGATGTTTGCTGAGTGAGAGAGGATTGAGATTGTGCTTAGGGGGAAAGAGGAGGGCTGAGAGTGTGCTGAGTGGGATTGAAAATGGCAGGGAGTGTGCTGAGTGGGATTGAGAATGGGTGGGAGTATGCTGTGAGGGTGAGATTAGGGCTGGGAGTGTGCTGAGAGGGAAAGAGGAGGGCCGAGAGTGTGCTGAGGGGGAGAGAGGAGGGCTGAGATTGTACTGAGGGGGAGAGAGGAGGGCCGAAAGTGTGCTGAGGGGGAGAGAGGAGGGCTGAGAGTGTACTGAGGGGGAGAGAGGAGGGCTGAGAGTGTGCTGAGGGGGAGAGAGGAGGGCTGAGAGTGTATTGAGGGGGAGAGAGGAGGGCTGAGAGTGTGCTGATGGGGAGAGAGGAAGGGAGAGTGTGCTGATGGAGAGAGAGAGGAGGACTGAGAGTGTGCTGAGGGGGATAGAGGAGGACTGAGAATGTGCTGAGGGGGAGAGTGGAGGACTGAGAGTTTGCTGAGGGGGAAAGTGGAGAACTGAGAGTGTGCCGAGGGGGAGAGTGGAGGACTGAGAGTGTGCTGAGGGGGATTGAGGATGGCCGGGAGTGTGCTGAGTGGGATTGAGGATGGCTGGGAGTGTGCTGAGAGGGTGAGATTAGGGCTGGGAGTGTGCTGAGAGGGAAAGACGAGGGCCAAGAGTGTGCTGAGGGGGAGAGAGGAGGGCTGAGAGTTTACTGAGGGGGAGAGAGGAGTGCTGAGAGTGTGCTGAGGGGGTAGAGGAGGACTGAGAGTGTGCTGAGGGGGAGAGAGGAGGACTGAGAGTGTGCTGAGGGGGGAGAGGAGGACTGAGTATGCTGAGGGGGGAGAGGAGGACTGAGAGTGTGGAGGACTGAGAGTGTGCTGAGGGGGAGAGTGGAGGACTAAGATTGTGCTTAGGGGGGGAAGAGGAGGGCTGAGAGTCCTGAGGGAGGAGAGAGTAGGACTAAGACCGTGCTGAGGGGTAGAAAGGAGAACTGAGTCTGCTGAGGGAGAGAAGGGAGGGCTGAGAGTGTGCTGAGGCGGAGAGAAGATGGCTGGGAGTGTGCTGAGGGGGGGGGGGAGAGGAGGACTGAGAGTGTGCTGAGGGGGATAGAGGAAGACTGAGTGTGCTGAGGGGGAGAGAGGAGGACTGAATGTGCTGAGGGGGAGAGAGGAGGGCTGAGAGTATGCTGAGGAGGGCTGAGAGTATACTGAGGATTAGAGTGGAGGACTGAGAGTGTGCTGAGGGAGAGAGGATGGCTGGGAGTGTGCTGAGGGGGGAGAGGGCAGGGGTAGGAGTGTGCTGAGAGGGGGGCTGAGAGTTTGCTGAGGGGGAGAGAGGATGGGATGTTTGCTGAGTGAGAGAGGATTGAGACTGTGCTTAGGGGGAAAGAGGATGGCTGGGAGTGTGCTGAGTGGGATTGAGGATGGCTGGGAGTGTGCTGAGGGGGAGAGACGAGGGCTGAGAGTGTACTGAGGGAAAGAGAGGAGGGCTGAGAGTGTGGTGAGGGGGGAGAGGAGATCAGAGAGTGTGCTGAGGGGGAGAGAGGAGGACTGAGAGTGTGCTGAGGGGGGAGAGGAGGACTGAGTGTGCTGAGGGGGGGAGAGGAGGACTGAGAGTGTGGAGGACTGAGAGTGTGCTGAGGGGGAGAGTGGAGTACTGAGAATGTGCTGAGGGGGAGAAGAGGACTGAGAGTGTGCTGAGGGGGAGAGAGGAGGACTGAGAGTGTGCTGAGGGGGGGAGAGGAGGACTGAGTGTGCTGAGGGGGGAAAGGAGGACTGAGAGTGTGGTGAGGGGGAGAGAGGAGGACTGAGAGTGTGCTGAGGGGGAGAGAGGATAGCTGGGAGTGTACTGTGGGGAAGAGAGAAAGGGAAAGTGTGCTGAGGGATAGAGAGGAGTACTAAGATTGTCCTTAGGGGGGAAGAGGAGGGCTGAGAGTGCCGAGGGAGGAGAGAGTAGGACTAAGACCATGCTGAGGGGTAGAAAGGAGAACTGAGTCTGCTGAGGGCGAGAGAGGAGGGCTGAGAGTGTGCTGAGGGGGAGAGAAGATGGCTGGGAGTGTGCTGAGGGGAGGGGGGGAGAGGAGGACTGAGAGTGTGCTGAGGGGGATAGAGGAGGACTGAGTATGCTGAGGGGGAGAGAAGAGGACTGAATTTTCTGAGGGGGAGAGAGGAGGGCTGAGAGTATGCTGAGGGGGAGAGAAGATGGCTGGAAGTGTGCTGAGGGGGGGGGGAGAGGAGGACTGAGAGTGTGCTGAGGGGCTCAGAGGAGGACTTAGTGTGCTGAGAGGGAGAGAGGAGGACTGAATGTGCTGAGGGGGAGAGAGGAGGGCTGAGAGTATGCATAGGAGGGCTGAGAGTATGCTGAGGATGAGAGTGGAGGACTGAGAGTGTGCTGAGGGAGTGAGGATGGCTGGGAGTGTGCTGAGGGGGGAGAGGGCAGGGGTAGGAGTGTGCTGGGGGGGGGGGGCTGAGAGTTTGCTGAGAGGGAGAGAGGATGGGATATTTGCTGAGTGAGAGATGATTGAGACTGTGCTTAGAAGGAAAGAGGAGGGCTGAGAGTGTGCTGAGTGGGATTGAGGATGGCAGGGAGTGTGCTGAGTGGGATTGAGAATGGGTGGGAGTATGCTGAGAGGGTGAGATTAGGGCTGGGAGTGTGCTGAGAGGGAGAGACGTGGGTTGAGAGTGTACTGAGGGAAAGAGAGGAGGGATGAGAGTGTGCTGAGGGGGGAGAGGAGGACAGAGAGTGTGCTGAGGGGGAGAGAGGAGGACTGAGAGTGTGCTGAGGGGGGAGAGGAGGACTGAGTGTGCTGAGGGGGGGAGAGGAGGACTGAGAGTGTGGAGGACTGAGAGTGTGCTGAGCGGGAGAGTGGAGTACTGAGAGTGTGCTGAGGGGGGGAGAGGAGGACTGAGTGTGCTGAGGGGGGAGAGGAGGACTGAGAGTGTGGTGAGGGGGAGAGAGGAGGACTGAGAGTGTGCTGAGGGGGAGAGAGGAGAGCTGGGAGTGTGCTGTGGGGAAGAGAGAAAGGGAAAGTGTGCTGAGGGATAGAGAGGAGGACTAAGATTGTCCTTAGGGGGGAAGAGGAGGGCTGAGAGTGCCGAGGGAGGAGAGAGTAGGACTAATACCATGCTGAGGGGTAGAAAGGAGAACTGAGTCTGCTGAGGGGGAGAGAGGAGGGCTGAGAGTATGCTGAGGGGGAGAGAAGATGGCTGGGAGTGTGCTGAGGGGGGGGGGAGAGGAGGACTGAGAGTGTGCTGAGGGGGATAGAGGAGGACTTAGTGTGCTGAGAGGGAGAGAGAAGGACTGATTGTGCTGAGGGGGAGAGAGGAGGGCTGAGAGTATGCTGAGGAGGGCTGAGAGTATGCTGAGGATGAGAGTGGAGGACTGAGAGTGTGCTGAGGGAGAGAGGATGGCTGGGAGTGTGCTGAGGGGGGGGGGGCTGAGAGTTTGCTGAGAGGGAGAGAGGATGGGATATTTGCTGAGTGAGAGATGATTGAGACTGTGCTTAGAAGGAAAGAGGAGGGCTGAGAGTGTGCTGAGTGGGATTGAGGATGGCAGGGAGTGTGCTGAGTGGGATTGAGAATGGGTGGGAGTATGCTGAGAGGGTGAGATTAGGGCTGGGAGTGTGCTGAGAGGGAGAGACGTGGGCTGAGAGTGTACTGAGGGAAAGAGAGGAGGGATGAGAGTGTACTGAGGGGGAGAGAGGAAGGGAGAGTGTGCTGATAGAGAGAGAGGAGGACTGAGAGCATGCTGAGGAGTAGAAAGGAGGGGAGAGTGTGCTGACGGGGAGAGTGGAGGACTGAGAGTGTGCTGAGGGGTTGAGTGGAGGACTGAGAGTGTGCTGAGGGGTATAGAGGAGGACTAAGGGCATGCTGAGGTGGAGAGAGGAGGACTGAGAGTGTGCTGTGGGGAAGAGAGGAAGGGAAAGTATGCTGAGCGATGGAGAGGAGGACTAAGAATGTGCTGGGGGGGAGAGAGGAGGGCTGAGAGTGTACTGAGGGGGAGAGAGGAGGGCCGAGAGTGTGCTGAGGGGGAGAGAGGAGGGCTGAGAGTGTACTGAGGGGGAGAGAGGAGGGCCGAGAGTGTGCTGAGGGGGAGAGAGGAGGGCTGAGAGTGTACTGAGGGGGAGAGAGGAGGGCTGAGAGTGTGCTGATGGGGAGAGAGGAGGGCTGAGAGTGTACTGAGGGGGAGAGAGGAGGGCTGAGAGTGTGCTGATGGGGAAAGAGGAAGGGAGAGTGTGCTGATGGAGAGAGAGGTGGACTGAGAGTGTGCTGAGGGGGATAGAGGAGGACTGAGAATGTGCTGAGGGGGAGAGTGGAGGACTGAGAGTGAGCTGAGGGGGAGAGTGGAGGACTGAGAGTGTGCCGAGGGGGAGAGTGGAAGACTGAAAGTGTGCTGAGGGGGATTGAGGATGGCCAAGAGTGTGCTGAGTGGGATTGAGGATGGCTGGGAGTGTGCTGAGAGGGTGAGATTAGGGCTGGGAGTGTGCTGAGAGGGAAAGACGAGGGCCGAGAGTGTGCTGAGGGGGAGAGAGGAGGGCTGAGAGTGTACTGAGGGGGAGAGAGGAGGGCTGAGAGTGTGCTGAGGGGGGAGAGGAGGACTGAGAGTGTGCTGAGGGGGAGAGAGGAGGACTGAGAGTGTGCTGAGGGGGGAGAGGAGGACTGAGTGTGCTGAGGGAGGGAGAGGAGGACTGAGAGTGTGGAGGACTGAGAGTGTGCTGAGGGGGAGAGTGGAGGACTAAGATTGTGCTCAGGGGGAAGAGGAGGGCTGAGAGTGCCGAGGGAGGAGAGAGTAGGACTGAGACCTTGCTGAGGGGTAGAAAGGAGAACTTAGTCTGCTGAGGGGGAGAAAGGAGGGCTGAGAGTGTGCTGAGAGGGAGAGAAGATGTCTGGGAGTGAGCTGAGGGGGGGGGGAGAGGAGGACTGAGAGTGTGCTGAGGGGGATAGAGGAGGACTGAGTGTGCTTAGGGGGAGAGAGGAGGACTGAATGTGCTGAGGGGTCAGAGAGGAGGGCTGAGAGTATGCTGAGGAGGGCTGAGAGTATGCTGAGGATGAGAGTGGAGGACTGAGAGTGTGCTGGGGGAGAGAGGATGGCTGGGAGTGTGCTGAGGGGGGAGATGGCAGGGGTAGGAGTGTGCTGAGAGGGGTGCTGAGAGTTTGCTGAGGGGGAGAGAGGATGGGATGTTTGCTGAGTGAGAGAGGATTGAGACTGTGCTTAGGGGGAAAAAGGAGGGCTGAGAGTGTGCTGAGTGGGATTGAGGATGGCCGGGAGTGTGCTGAGTGGGATTGAGGATGGCTGGGAGTGTGCTGAGAGGGTGAGATTAGGGCTGGTAGTGTGCTGAGAGGGAAAGAGGAGGGCCGAGAGTGTGCTGAGGGGGAGAGAGGAGGGCTGAGAATGTACTGAGGGGGAGAGTGGAGGACTGAGAGTGTGCTGAGGGGGAGAGTGGAGGACTGAGAGTGTGCTGAGGGGGATTGAGGAAGGCCGGGAGTGTGCTGAGTGGGATTGAGGATGGCTGGGAGTGTGCTAAGAGGGTGAGATTAGGGTTGGGAGTGTGCTGAGAGGGAAAGACGAGGGCCGAGAGTGTGCTGAGGGGTAGAGAGGAGGGCTGAGAGTGTGCTGAGGGGGAGATAGGAGGACTGAGAGTATGCTGAGGAGGGCTGAGATTATGCTGAGGATGAAAGTGGAGGACTGAGAGTGTGCTGGGGGAGAGAGGAAGGCTGGGAGTGTGCTGAGGGGGGAGAGGGCAGGGGTAGGAGTGTGCTGAGAGGATGGCTGAGAGTTTGCTGAGGGGGAGAGAGGATGGGATGTTTGCTGAGTGAGAGAGGATTGAAACTGTGCTGAGAGGGAAAGACGAGGGCCGAGAGTGTGCTGAGGGGGAGAGAGGAGGGCTGAGAGTGTACTGAGGGGGAGAGAGGAGGGCTGAGAGTGTGCTGAGGGGGGAGAGGAGGACTGAGAGTGTGCTGAGGGGGAGAGAGGAGGACTGAGAGTGTGCTGAGGGGGGAGAGGAGGACTGAGTGTGCTGAGGGGGGGAGAGGAGGACTGAAAGTGTGGAGGACTGAGAGTGTGCTGAGGGGGAGAGTGGAGGACTACGATTGTGCTTAGGGGGGAAGAGGAGGGCTGAGAGTGCCGAGGGAGGAGAGATTTGGACTAAGACCGTGCTGACGGGTAGAAAGGAGAACTGAGTCTGCTGAGGGGGAAAAAGGAGGGCTGAGAGTGTGCTGAGGGGGAGAGAAGATGGCTGGGAGTGTGCTGAGGTGGGGGGTAGAGAAGGACTGAGAGTGTGCTGAGGGGGATAGAGGAGGACTGAGTGTGCTGAGGGGTAGAGAGGAGGACTGAATGTACTGAGGGGGAGAGAGGAGGGCTGAGAGTATGCTGAGGAGGGCTGAGAGTATGCTGAGGATGAAAGTGGAGGACTGAGAGTGTGCTGGGGGAGAGAGGAAGGCTGGGAGTGTGCTGAGGGGGGAGAGGGCAGGGGTAGGAGTGTGCTGAGAGGGGGGCTGAGAGTTTGCTGAGGGGGAGAGAGGATGGGATGTTTGCTGAGTGAGAGAGGATTGAGACTGTGCTGAGAGGGAAAGACGAGGGCCGAGAGTGTGCTGAGGGGGAGAGAGGAGGGCTGAGAGTGTACTGAAGGGGAGAGAGGAGGGCTGAGAGTGTGCTGAGGGGGGAGAGGAGGACTGAGAGTGTGCTGAGGGGGAGAGAGGAGGACTGAGAGTGTGCTGAGGGGGGAGAGGAGGACTGAGTGTGCTGAGGGGGGGAGAGGAGGACTGAGAGTGTGGAGGACTGAGAGTGTGCTGAGGGGGAGAGTGGAGGACTAAGATTGTGCTTAGGGGGGAAGAGGAGGGCTGAGAGTGCCGAGGGAGGAGAGAGTAGGACTAAGACCGTGCCGAGGGGTAGAAAGGAGAACTGAGTCTGCTGAGGGGGAGAAAGGAGGGCTGAGAGTGTGCTGAGGGGGATAGAGGAGGACTGAGTGTGCTGAGGGGGAGAGATGAGGACTGAATGTGCTGAGGGGGAGAGAGGAGGGCTGAGAGTATGCTGAGGAGGGCTGAGAGTGTGCTGAGGGGGATAGAGGAGGACTGAGTGTGCTGAGGGGGAGAGATGAGGACTGAATGTGCTGAGGATGAGAGTGGAGGACTGAGAGTGTGCTGGGGGAGAGAGGATGGCTGGGAGTGTGCTGAGGGGGGAGAGGGCAGGGGTAGGAGTGTGCTGAGAGGGGGGCTGAGAGTTTGCTGAGGGGGATAGAGGATGGGATGTTTGCTGAGTGAGAAAGGATTGAGACTGTGCTTAGGGGGAAAGAGGAGGGCTGAGAATGTGCTGAGTGGGATTGAGGATGGCCGGGAGTGTGCTGAGTGGGATTGAGGATGGCTGGGAGTGTGCTGAGAGGGTGAGATTAGGGCTGGGAGTGTGCTGAGAGGGAAAGAGGAGGGCCGAGAGTGTGCCTAGGGGGAGAGAGGAGGGCTGAGAGTGTGCTGAGGGGGAGAGAGGAGGGCTGAGAGTGTACTGAGGGGAAGAGAGGTGGGCTGAGAGTGTGCTAAGTGGGAGAGAGGAAGGGAGAGTGTGCTGATGGAGAAAGAGGAGGACTGAGAGTGTGCTGAGGGGGATAGAGGAGGACTGAGAATGTGCTGAGGGGGAGAGTGGAGGACTGAGAGTGTGCTGAGGGGGAGAGTGGAGGACTGAGAGTGTGCCGAGGGGGAGAGTGGAGGACTGAGAGTGTGCTGAGGGGGATTGAGGATGGCCGGGAGTGTGCTGAGTGGGATTGAGGATGGCTGGGAGTGTGCTGAGAGGGTGAGATTAGGGCTGGTAGTGTGCTGAGAGGGAAAGACGAGGGCCGAGAGTGTGCTGAGGGGGAGAGAGGAGGGCTGAGAGTGTACTGAGGGGGAGAGAGGAGGGCTGAGAGTGTGCTGAGGGGGGAGAGGAGGACTGAGAGTGTGCTGAGGGGGAGAGAGGAGGACTGAGAGTGTGCTGAGGGGGGAGAGGAGGACTGAGTGTGCTAAGGGGGGGGAGAGGAGGACTGAGAGTGTGGAGGACTGAGAGTGTGCTGAGGGGGAGAGTGGAGGACTAAGATTGTGCTTAGGGGGGAAGAGGAGGGCTGAGAGTGCCGAGGGAGGAGAGAGTAGGACTAAGACCGTGCTGACGGGTAGAAAGGAGAACGGAGTCTGCTGAGGGGGAGAAAGGAGGGCTGAGAGTGTGCTGAGGGGGAGAGAAGATGGCTGGGAGTGTGCTGAGGGGGGGGGGAGAGGAGGACTGAGAGTGTGCTGAGGGGGATAGAGGAGGACTGAGTGTGCTGAGGGGGAGAGAGGAGGACTGAATGTGCTGAAGGGGAGAGAGGAGGGCTGAGAGTATGCTGAGGAGGGCTGAGAGTATGCTGAGGATGAGAGTGGAGGACTGAGAGTGTGCTGGGGGAGAGAGAATGGCTGGGAGTGTGCTGAGGGGGGAGAGGGCAGGGGTAGGAGTGTGCTGAGAGGGGGGCTGAGAGTTTGCTGAGGAGGAGAGAGGATGGGATGTTTGCTGAATGAGAGAGGATTGAGACTGTGCTTAGGGGGAAATAGGAGGGCTGAGAGTGTGCTAAGTGGGATTGAGGATGGCCGGGAGTGTGCTGAGTGGGATTGAGGATGGCTGGGAGTGTGCTGAGAGGGTGAGATTAGGGCTGGGAGTGTGCTGAGAGGGAAAGAGGAGGGCCGAGAGTGTGCTGAGGGGGAGAGAGGAGGGCTGAGAGTGTGCTGAGGGGGAGAGAGGAGGGCTGAGAGTGTACTGAGGGGGAGAGAGGAGGGCTGAGAGTGTGCTGAGGGGGAGAGAGGAAGGGAGAGTGTGCTGATGGAGAGAGAGGAGGACTGAGAGTGTGCTGAGGGGGATAGAGGAGGACTGAGAATGTGCTGAGGGAGAGAGTGGAGGACTGAGAGTGTGCTGAGGGGGAGAGTGGAGGACTGAGAGTGTGCCGAGGGGCAGAGTGGAGGACTGAGAGTGTGCTTAGGTGGATAGAGGAGGACCGAGAATGTGCTGAGGGGGAGAGTGGAGGACTGAGAGTGTGCCGAGGGGGAGAGTGGAAGACTGAGAGTGTGCTGAGGGGGATTGAGGATGACCGGGAGTGTGCTGAGTGGGATTGAGGATGGCTGGGAGTGTGCTGAGAGGGTGAGATTAGGGCTGGAAGTGTGCTGAGATGGAAAGACGAGGGCCGAGAGTGTGCTGAGGGGGAGAGAGGAGGGCTGAGAGTGTACTGAGGGGGAGAGAGGAGGGCTGAGAGTGTGCTGAGGGGGGAGAGGAGGACTGAGAGTGTGCTGAGGGGGAGAGAGGAGGACTGAGAGTGTGCTGAGGGGGGAGAGGAGGACTGAGTGTGCTGAGGGGGGGAGAGGAGGACTGAGAGTGTGGAGGACTGAGAGTGTGCTGAGGGGGAGAGTGGAGGACCGAGAATGTGCTGAGGGGGAGAGGAGGACTGAGAGTGTGCTGAGGGGGAGAGAGAAGGACTGAGAGTGTGCTGAGGGGGAGAGAGGAGGACTGAGAGTGTGGTGAGGGGAAGAGAGGAGGACTGAGAGTGTGCTGAGGGGGAGAGAGGATAGCTGGGAGTGTGCTGTGGGGAAGAGAGAAAGGGAAAGTGTGCTGAGGGATAGAGAGGAGGACTAAGATTGTGCTTAGGGGGGAAGAGGAGGGCTGAGAGTGCCGAGGGAGGAGAGAGTCGGACTAAGACCGTGCTGAGGGGTAGAAAGGAGAACTTAGTCTGCTCAGTGGGAGAAAGGAGCGCTGAGAGTGTAAGCTGAGGGGGAGAGAAGATGGTTGGGAGCGTGCTGATGGGAGGGTGAGGAGGAATGAGAGTGTGCTGAGGGGGGAGAGGAGGACTTAGAGTGTGCTGAGGGGGATAGAGGATGGCGGGGAGTGTGCTGAGTGGGATTGAGGATGGCTGGGAGTGTGCTGAGAGGGTGAGATTAGGGCTGGGAGTGTGCTGAGAGGGAAAGAGGAGGGCCGAGAGTGTGCTGAGGGGGAGAGAGGAGGGCTGAGAGTGTACTGAGGGGGAAAGAGGAGGGCTGAGAGTGTGCTGAGGGGGAGCGAGGAGGGCTGAGAGTGTACTGAGGGGGAGAGAGGAGGGCTGAGATTGTGCTGAGGGGGAGAGAGGAAGGGAGAGTGTGCTGATGGAGAGAGAGGAGGACTGAGAGTGTGCTGAGGGGGATAGAGGAGGACTGAGAATGTGCTGAGGGAGAGAGTGGAGGACTGAGAGTGTGCTGAGGGGGAGAGTGGAGGACTGAGAGTGTGCCGAGGGGCAGAGTGGAGGACTGAGAGTGTGCTAAGGGGGATAGAGGAGGACCGAGAATGTGCTGAGGGGGAGAGTGGAGGACTGAGAGTGTGCTGAGGGGGAGAGTGGAGGACTGAGAGTGTGCCGAGGGGGAGAGTGGAAGACTGAGAGTGTGCTGAGGGGGATTGAGGATGACCGGGAGTGTGCTGAGTGGGATTGAGGATGGCTGGGAGTGTGCTGAGAGGGTGAGATTAGGGCTGGGAGTGTGCTGAGATGGAAAGACGAGGGCCGAGAGTGTGCTGAGGGGGAGAGAGGAGGGCTGAGAGTGTACTGAGGGGGAGAGAGGAGGGCTGAGAGTGTGCTGAGGGGGGAGAGGAGGACTGAGAGTGTGCTGAGGGGGAGAGAGGAGGACTGAGAGTGTGCTGAGGGGGGAGAGGAGGACTGAGTGTGCTGAGGGGGGGAGAGGAGGACTGAGAGTGTGGAGGACTGAGAGTGTGCTGAGGGGGAGAGTGGAGGACCGAGAATGTGCTGAGGGGGAGAGGAGGACTGAGAGTGTGCTGAGGGGGAGAGAGGAGGACTGAGAGTGTGGTGAGGGGAAGAGAGGTGGACTGAGAGTGTGCTGAGGGGGAGAGAGGATAGCTGGGAGTGTGCTGTGGGGAAGAGAGAAAGGGAAAGTGTGCTGAGGGATAGAGAGGAGGACTAAGATTGTGCTTAGGGGGGAAGAGGAGGGCTGAGAGTGCCGAGGGAGGAGAGAGTCGGACTAAGACCGTGCTGAGGGGTAGAAAGGAGAACTTAGTCTGCTCAGTGGGAGAAAGGAGCGCTGAGAGTGTAAGCTGAGGGGGAGAGAAGATGGCTGGGAGCGTGCTGATGGGAGGGTGAGGAGGACTGAGAGTGTGCTGAGGGGGGAGAGGAGGACTTAGAGTGTGCTGAGGGGGATAGAGGAGGACTGAGTGTGCTGAGGGGGAGAGAGGAGGACTGAATGAGCGGAGGGGGAGAGCGGAGGGCTGAGAGTATGCTGAGGAGGGCTGAGAGTATGCTGAGGGGGGAGAGGAGGACTGAGAGTGTGCTGAGGGGGGAGAGGAGGACTGAGAGTGTGCTGAGGGGGAGAGAGGGTGACTGGGAGTGTGCTGAGAGGGTGAGATTAGGGCTGGGAATGTACTGAGGCGGAAAGAGGAGGGCTGAGAATGTGCTGAGGGGGAGAGAGGAGGGCTGAGAGTGTACTGAGGGGGAGAGAGGAGGGCTGAGAGTGTGCTGAGGGGGAGAGAGGAGGGCTGAGAGTGTGCTGATGGGGAGAGTGGAGGACTGAGAGTGTGCTGAGGGGGATTGAGGATGGCCGGGAGTGTGCTGAGTGGGATTGAGGATGGCTGGGAGTGTGCTAAGAGGGTGAGATTAGGGCTGGGAGTGTGCTGAGAGGGAAAGACGAGGGCCGAGAGTGTCCTGAGGGGGAGAGAGGAGGGCTGAGAGTGTACTGAGGGGGAGAGAGGAGGGCTGAGAGTGTGTTGAGGGGGGAGAGGAGGACAGAGAGTGTGCTGAGGAGGAGAGAGGAGGACTGAGAGTGTGGTGAGGGGGAGAGAGGAGGACTGAGAGTGTGCTGAGGGGGAGAGAGGAGAGCTGGGAGTGTGCTGTGGGGAAGAGAGAAAGGGAAAGTGTGCTGAGGGATAGAGAGGAGGACTAAGATTGTCCTTAGGGGGGAAGAGGAGAGCTGAGAGTGCCGAGGGAGGAGAGAGTAGGACTAAGACCATGCTGAGGGGTAGAAAGGAGAACTGAGTCTGCTGAGGGGGAGAGAGGAGGGCTGAGAGTGTGCTGAGGGGGAGAGAAGATGGCTGGGAGTGTGCTGAGGGGAGGGGGGAGAGGAGGACTGAGAGTGTGCTGAGGGGGATAGAGGAGGACTGAGTATGCTGAGGGGGAGAGAAGAGGACTGAATGTTCTGAGGGGGAGAGAGGAGGGCTGAGAGTATGCTGAGGGGGAGAGAAGATGGCTGGGAGTGTGCTGAGGGGGGGGGGAGAGGAGGACTGAGAGTGTGCTGAGGGGGATAGAGGAGGACTTAGTGTGCTGAGAGGGAGAGAGGAGGACTGAATGTGCTGAGGGGGAGAGAGGAGGGCTGTGAGTACGCTGAGGAGGGCTGAGAGTATGCTGAGGATGAGAGTGGACGACTGAGAGTGTGCTGAGGGAGAGAGGATGGCTGGGAGTGTGCTGAGGGGTGAGAGGGCAGGGGTAGGAGTGTGCTGAGGGGGGGGTGAGAGTTTGCTGAGAGGGAGAGAGGATGGGATATTTGCTGAGTGAGAGATGATTGAGACTGTGCTTAGGGGGAAAGAGGAGGGCTGAGAGTGTGCTGAGTGGGATTGAGGATGGCAGGGAGTGTGCTGAGTGGGATTAAGAATGGATGGGAGTATGCTGAGAGGGTGAGATTAGGGCTGGGAGTGTGCTGAGAGGGAGAGACGAGGGCTGAGAGTGTACTGAGGGAAAGAGAGGAGGGTTGAGAGTGTACTGAGGGGGAGAGAGGAAGGGAGAGTGTGCTGATAAAGAGAGAGGAGGACTGAGAGCATGCTGAGGAGTAGAAAGGAGGGGAGAGTGTGCTGACGGGGAGAGTGGAGGACTGAGAGTGTGCTGAGGGGTTGAGTGGAGGACTGAGAGTGTGTTGAGGGGGATAGAGGAGGACTAAGAGCATGCTGAGGGGGAGAGAGGAGGACTGAGAGTGTGCTGTGGGGAAGAGAGGAAGGGAAAGTGTGCTGAGGGATGGAGAGGAGGAATAAGAATGTGCTGGGGGGGAGAGAGGAGGGCTGAGAGTGTACTGAGGGGGAGAGAGGAGGGCCGAGAGTGTGCTGAGGGGGAGAGAGGAGGGCTGAGAGTGTACTGAAGGGGAGAGAGGAGGGCTGAGAGTGTGCTGATGGGGAGAGAGGAGGGCTGAGAGTGTACTGACGGGGAGAGAGGAGGGCTGAGAGTGTGCTGATGGGGAGAGAGGAGGGCTGAGAGTGTACTGAGGGGAAGAGAGGAGGGCTGAGAGTGTGCTGAGGGGGAGAGAGGAGGGCTGAGAGTGTACTGAGGGGGAGAGAGGAGGGCTGAGAGTGTGCTGAGGGGGAAAGTGGAAGGGAGAGTGTGCTGATGGAGAGAGAGGTGGACTGAGAGTGTGCTGAGGGGATAGAGGAGAACTGAGAATGTGCTGAGGGGGAGAGTGGAGGACTGAGAGTGTGCTTAGGGGGAGAGTGGAGGACTGAGAGTGTGCCGAGGGGGAGAGTGGAAGACTGAGAGTGTGCTGAGGGGGATTGAGGATGGCCGGGAGTGTGCTGAGTGGGATTGAGGATGGCTGGGAGTGTGCTGAGAGGGTGAGATTAGGGCTGGGAATGTGCTGAGAGGGAAAGACGAGGGCCTAGAGTGTGCTGAGGGGGAGAGAGGAGGGCTGAGAGTGTACTGAGGGGGAGAGAGGAGGGCTGAGAGTGTGCTGAGGGGGGAGAGGAGGACTGAGTGTGCTGAGGGGGGGAGAGGAGGACTGAGAGTGTGGAGGACTGAGAGTGTGCTGAGGGGGAGAGTGGACGACTAAGATTGTGCTTAGGGGGAAGAGGAGGGCTGAGAGTGCCGAGGGAGGAGAGAGGAGGACTAAGACCGTGCCGAGGGGTAGAAAGGAGAACTGAGTCTGCTGAGGGGGAGAAAGGAGGGCTGAGAGTGTGCTGAGGGGGGGGGGGAGAGGAGGACTGAGAGTGTGCTGAGGGGGATAGAGGAGGACTGAGTGTGCTGAGGGGGAGAGATGAGGACTGAATGTGCTGAGGGGGAGAGAGGAGGGCTGAGAGTGCACTGAGGGGGAGAGAGGAGGGCCGAGAGTGTGCTGAGGGGGAGAGAGGAGGGCTGAGAGTGTACTGAAGGGGAGAGAGGAGGGCTGAGAGTGTGCTGATGGGGAGAGAGGAGGGCTGAGAGTGTACTGAGGGGGAGAGAGGAGGGCTGAGAGTATGCTGGGGGAGAGAGGATGGCTGGGAGTGTGCTGAGGGGCGAGAGGGCAGGGGTAGGAGTGTGCTGAGAGGGGGGCTGAGAGTTTGCTGAGGGGGATAGAGGATGGGATGTTTGCTGAGTGAGAGAGGATTGAGACTGTGCTTAGGGGGAAAGAGGAGGGCTGAGAATGTGCTGAGTGGGATTGAGGATGGCCGGGAGTGTGCGGAGTGGGATTGAGGATGGCTGGGAGTGTGCTGAGAGGGTGAGATTAGGGCTGGGAGTGTACTGAGAGGGAAAGAGGAGGGCCGAGAGTGTGCCTAGGGGGAGAGAGGAGGGCTGAGAGTGTACTGAGGGGGAAAGAGGAGGGC
This sequence comes from Discoglossus pictus, assembly GCA_027410445.1. Taxonomy (NCBI): domain Eukaryota; kingdom Metazoa; phylum Chordata; class Amphibia; order Anura; family Alytidae; genus Discoglossus; species Discoglossus pictus. The sequence goes on from CM050169.1 coordinate 87,589,368, forward strand.
TGAGAGTGTGCTGAGGGGGAGAGAGGAGGGCTGAGAGTGTACTGAGGGGAATAGAGGAGGGCTGAGAGTGTACTGAGGGGGGAGAGGAGGACTGAGAGTGTGCTGAGGGGGATAGAGGAGGACTGAGTATGCTGAGGGGGAGAGAAGAGGACTGAATGTTCTGAGGGGGAGAGAGGAGGGCTGAGAGTATGCTGAGGGGGAGAGAAGATGGCTGGGAGTGTGCTGAGGGGGGGGGGAGAGGAGGACTGAGAGTGTGCTGAGGGGGATAGAGGAGGACTTAGTGTGCTGAGAGGGAGAGAGGAGGACTGAATGTGCTGAGGGGGAGAGAGGAGGGCTGTGAGTACGCTGAGGAGGGCTGAGAGTATGCTGAGGATGAGAGTGGACGACTGAGAGTGTGCTGAGGGAGAGAGGATGGCTGGGAGTGTGCTGAGGGGGGAGAGGGCAGGGGTAGGAGTGTGCTGAGAGGGGGGCTGAGAGTTTGCTGAGGAGGAGAGAGGATGGGATGTTTGCTGAATGAGAGAGGATTGAGACTGTGCTTAGGGGGAAATAGGAGGGCTGAGAGTGTGCTGAGTGGGATTGAGGATGGCTGGGAGTGTGCTGAGTGGGATTGAGGATGGCTGGGAGTGTGCTGAGAGGGTGAGATTAGGGCTGGGAGTGTGCTGAGAGGGAAAGAGGAGGGCCGAGAAAGTGCTGAGGGGGAGAGAGGAGTGTGCTGAGGGGGGGGAGAGGAGGACTGAGAGTGTGCTGAGGGGGATAGAGGAGGACTTAGTGTGCTGAGAGGGAGAGAGGAGGACTGAATGTGCTGAGGGGGAGAGAGGAGGGCTGTGAGTACGCTGAGGAGGGCTGAGAGTATGCTGAGGATGAGAGTGGAGGACTGAGAGTGTGCTGAGGGAGAGAGGATGGCTGGGAGTGTGCTGAGGTGTGACAGGGCAGGGGTAGGAGTGTGCTGAGGGGGGGCTGAGAGTTTGCTGAGAGGGAGAGAGGATGGGATATTTGCTGAGTGAGAGATGATTGAGACTGTGCTTAGGGGGAAAGAGGAGGGCTGAGAGTGTGCTGAGTGGGATTGAGGATGGCAGGGAGTGTGCTGAGTGGGATTGAGAATGGGTGGGAGTATGCTGAGAGGGTGAGATTAGGGCTGGGAGTGTGCTGAGAGGGAGAGACGAGGGCTGAGAGTGTACTGAGGGAAAGAGAGGAGGGCTGAGAGTGTACTGAGGGGGAGAGAGGAAGGGAGAGTGTGCTGATAGAGAGAGAGGAGGACTGAGAGCATGCTGAGGAGTAGAAAGGAGGGGAGAGTGTGCTGACGGGGAGAGTGGAGGACTGAGAGTGTGCTGAGGGGTTGAGTGGAGGACTGAGAGTGTGTTGAGGGGGATAGAGGAGGACTAAGAGCATGCTGAGGGGGAGAGAGAAGGACTGAGAGTGTGCTGTGGGGAAGAGAGGAAGGGAAAGTGTGCTGAGGGATGGAGAGGAGGACTAAGAATGTGCTGGGGTGGGAGAGAGCAGGGCTGAGAGTGTACTGAGGGGGAGAGAGGAGGGCTGAGAGTGTGCTGAGGGGGAGAGAGGAGGGCTGAGAGTGTACTGAGGGGGAGAGAGGAGGGCTGAGAGTGTGCTGATGGGGAGAGAGGAGGGCTGAGAGTGTACTGAGGGGGAGAGAGGAGGACTGAGAGTGTGCTGATGGGGAGAGAGGGGGGCTGAGAGTGTACTGAGGGGGAGAGAGGAGGGCTGAGAGTGTGCTGAGGGGGAGAGAGGAGGGCTGAGAGTGTACTGAGGGGGAGAGAGGAGGGCGGAGAGTGTGCTAATGGGGAAAGTGGAAGGGAGAGTGTGCTGATGGAGAGAGAGGTGGACTGAGAGTGTGCTGAGGGGGATAGAGGAGAACTGAGAATGTGCTGAGGGGGAGAGTGGAGGACTGAGAGTGTGCCGAGGGGGAGAGTGGAAGACTGAGAGTGTGCAGAGGGGGATTGAGGATGGCCGGGAGTGTGCTGAGTGGGATTGAGGATGGCTGGGAGTGTGCTGAGAGGGTGAGATTAGGGCTGGGAGTGTGCTGAGAGGGAAAGACGAGGGCCGAGAGTGTGCTGAGGGGGAGAGAGGAGGGCTGAGAGTGTACTGAGGGGGAGAGAGGAGGGCTGAGAGTGTGCTGAGGGGGGGGGGAGGACTGAGAGTGTGCTGAGGGGGAGAGAGGAGGACTGAGAGTGTGCTGAGGGGGGAGAGGAGGACTGAGTGTGCTGAGGGGGGGAGAGGAGGACTGAGAGTGTGGAGGACTGAGAGTGTGCTGAGGTGGAGAGTGGAGGACTAAGATTGTGCTCAGGGGAGAAGAGGATGGCTGAGAGTGCAGAGGGAGGAGAGAGTAGGACTGAGACCGTGCTGAGGGGTAGAAAGGAGAACTGAGTCTGCTGAGGGGGAGAAATGAGGGCTGAGAGTGTGCTGAGGGGGAGAGAATATGTCTGGGAGTGTGCTGAGGGGGGGAGAGGAGGACTGAGAGTGTGCTGAGGGGGATAGAGGAGGACTGAGTGTGCTTAGGGGGAGAGACGAGGACTGAATGTGCTGAGGGGTCAGAGAGGAGGGCTGAGAGTATGCTGAGGAGGGCTGAGAGTATGCTGAGGATGAGAGTGGAGGACTGAGAGTGTGCTGGGGGAGAGAGGATGGCTGGGAGTGTGCTGAGGGGGGAGATGGCAGGGGTAGGAGTGTGCTGAGAGGGGTGCTGAGAGTTTGCTGAGGGGGAGAGAGGATGGGATGTTTGCTGAGTTAGAGAGGATTGAGACTGTGCTTAGGGGGAAAGAGGAGGGCTGAGAGTGTGGTGAGGGGGAGAGAGGAGGACTGAGAGTGTGGTGAGGGGGAGAGAGGAGGACTGAGAGTGTGCTGAGGGGGAGAGAGGAGAGCTGGGAGTGTGCTGTGGGGAAGAGAGAAAGGGAAAGTGTGCTGAGTGATAGAGAGGAGGACTAAGATTGTGCTGAGTGGTAGAAAGGAGAACTGAGTCTGCTGAGGGAGAGAAAGGAGGGCTGAGAGTGTACTGAGGGGGAGAGAAGATGGCTGGGAGTGTGCTGAGGGGGGGAGAGGAGGACGGAGAGTGTGCTGAGGGGGATAGAGGAGGACTGAGTGTGCTGAGGGGGAGAGAGGAGGACTGAATGTGCTGAGGTGGAGATAGGAGGACTGAGAGTATGCTGAGGAGGGCTGAGAGTATGCTGAGGATGAGAGTGGAGGACTGAGAGTGTGCTGAGGGAGAGAGGATGGCCGAGAGTGTGCTGAGGGGGAGAGAGGAGGGCTGAGAGAGTACTGAGGGGGAGAGAGGAGGGCCGAGAGTGTGCTGAGGGGGAGAGAGGAGGGCTAAGAGTGTACTGAGTGGGAGAGAGGAAGGGAGAGTGTGCTGATGGAGAGAGAGGAGGACTGAGAGTGTGCTGAGGGGGATAGAGGAGGACTGAGAGTGTACTGAGGGGGAGAGAGGAGGGCTGAGAGTGTGCTGAGGGGGGAGAGGAGGACTGAGAGTGTGCTGAGGGGGAGAGAGGGTGACTGGGAGTGTGCTGAGAGGGTGAGATTAGGGCTGGGAATGTACTGAGGGGGAGAGAGGAGGGCTGAGAGTGTGCTGAGTGGGGAGAGGAGGACTGAGTGTGCTGAATGGGGGAGAGGAGGACTGAGAGTGTGCTGAGGGGGGAGAGGAGGACTGAGGGTGTGCTGAGGGGGGAGAGGACGACTGAGAGTGTGCTGAGGGGGAGAGAGGGTGACTGGGAGTGTGCTGAGAGGGTGAGATTAGGGCTGGGAATGTACTGAGGGGGAGAGAGGAGGGCTGAGAGTGTGCTGAGGGGGAGAGAAGAGGGCTGAGAGTGTACTGAGGGGGAGAGAGGAGGGCTGAGAGTGTGCTGAGGGGGAGAGAGGAGGGCTGAGAGTGTGCTGATGGGGAGAGAGGAAGGGAGAGTGTGCTCATGGAGAGAGAGGAGGACTGAGAGTGTGCTGAGGGGGATAGAGGAGGACTGAGAGTGTACTGAGGGGGAGAGAGGAGGGCTGAGAGTGTGCTGAGGGGGGAGAGGAGGACTGAGAGTGTGCTGAGGGGGAGAGAGGAGGAATGAGAGTGTGCTGAGGGGGGAGAGGAGGACTGAGTGTGCTGACGGATAGGAGAGGAGGACTGAGAGTGGGGAGGACTGAGAGTGTGCTGAGGGGGAGAGTGGAGGACTAAGATTGTGCTTAGGGGGGAAGAGGAGGGCTGAGAGTGTGCTGAGGGGGAGAGAGGAGGGCTGAGAGTGTACTGAGGGGGAGAGAGGAGGGCTGAGAGTGTGCTGAGGGGGAGAGAGGAGGGCTGAGAGTGTGCTGATGGGGAGAGAGGAAGGGAGAGTGTGCTGATGGAGAGAGAGGAGGACTGAGAGAGTGCTGAGTAAGAGAAAGGAGGGGAGAGTGTTCTGAGGAGGAGAGAGGAGGACTGAGAGTGTGGTGAGGGGGAGAGAGGAGGACTGAGAGTGTGGTGAGGGGGAGAGAGGAGGACTGAGAGTGTGCTAAGGGGGAGAGAGGAGGACTAAGATTGTGCTGAGTGGTAGAAAGGAGAACTGAGTCTGCTGAGGGAGAGAAAGGAGGGCTGAGAGTGTGCTGAGGGGGAGAGAAGATGGCTGGGAGTGTGCTGAGCGGGGGAGAGGAGGACGGAGAGTGTGCTAAGGAGGATAGAGGAGGACTGAGTGTGCTGAGGGGGAGAGAGGAGGACTGAATGTGCTGAGGGGGAGAGAGGAGGGCTGAGAGTATGCTGAGGAGGGCTGAGAGTATGCTGAGGATGAGAGTGGAGGACTGAGAGTGTGCTGAGGGAGAGAGGATGGCTGGGAGTGGGCTGAGGCGTGAGAGGGCAGGGGTAGGAGTGTGCTGAGGGGGGGGCTGAGAGTTTGCTGAGAGGGAGAGAGGTTAGAAATGAGAACTGAGTCTGCTGAGGGGGAGAGAGGAGGGCTGAGAGTGTGCTGAGGGGGAGAGAAGATGGCTGGTAGTGTGCTGAGGGGAGGGGGGAGAGGAGGACTGAGAGTGTGCTGAGGGGGATAGAGGAGGACTGAGTATGCTGAGGGGGAGAGAAGAGGACTGAATGTTCTGAGGGGGAGAGAGGAGGGCTAAGAGTATGCTGAGGAGGGCTAAGAGTATGCTGAGGATGAGAATGGAGGAGGGTGAGAGAATGTGCTGAGGGTGAGAGAAGATGGCTGGGAGTGTGCTGAGGGGAAGGGGGGGAGAGGAGGACTGAGAGTGTGCTGAGGGGGATAGAGGAGGACTGAGTGTGCTGAGAGGAAGAGAGGAGGACTGAATGTGCTAAGGGGGAGAGAGGAGGGCTGAGAGTATGCTGAGGAGGGCTGAGAGTATGCTGAGGATGAAAGTGGAGGACTGAGAGTGTGCTGAGGGAGAGAGGATGGCTGGGAGTGTGCTGAGGGGGGAGAGGGCAGGGGTAGGAGTGTGCTGAGGGGGGGGGCTGAGAGTTTGCTGAGAGGTAGAGAGGATGGGATATTTGCTGAGTGAGAGAGGATTGAGACTGTGCTTAGGGGGAAAGAGGAGGGCTGAGAGTGTGCTAAATGGGAGGGGGGAGAGGAGGACTGAGAGTGTGCTTAGGGGGATCGAGGAGGACTGAGTATGCTGAGGGGGAGAGAAGAGGACTGAATGTTCTGAGGGGGAGAGAGGAAGGCTGAGAGTATGCTGAGGAGGGCTGAGAGTATGCTGAGGAGGGCTGAGAGTATGCTGAGGATGAGAGTGGAGGACTGAGAGTGTGCTGACGGAGAGAGGATGGCTGGGAGTGTGCTGAGGGGGGAGAGGGGAGGGCTAGGAGTGTGCTGAGGGGGGGACTGAGAGTTTGCTGAGGGGGAGAGAGGAGGGGATGTTTGCTAAGTGATAGAGGATTGAGACTGTGCTTAGGGGGAAAGAGGATGACTGGGATTGTGCTGGGAGGGTGAGATTAGAGCTGGGAGTGTGCTGAGGGGGAGAGACGAGGGCTGAGAGTGTACTGAGAGAAAGAGAGGAGGGCTGAGAGTGTACTGAGGGAGAGAGAGGAAGGGAGAGTGTGCTGATAGAGAGAGAGGAGGACTGAGAGCGTGCTGAGGAGTAGAAAGGAGGGGAGAGTGTGCTGAGGATGAGAGTGGAGGACTGAGAGTGTGCTGAGGGAGAGAGGATGGCTATGAGTGTGCTGAGGGGGGAAGAGGAGGACCGAGAGTTTGCTGAGGGGGAGAGAGGAGGACTGAGTGTGTGCTGAGGGGGAGAGAGGAGGACTGAGAGTGTGCTGAGGGGGAGAGAGGCTGACTGGGAGTGTGCTGAGGGGGTGAGATTAGGGCTGGGAGTGTACTGAGGGGGAGAGAGGAGGGCTGAGAGTGTGCTGACGGGGAGAGAGGAAGGGAGAGTGTGCTGATGGAGAGAGAGGAGGACTGAGAGCGTGCTGAGTGGTAGAAAGGAGGGGAGAGTGTGCTGAGGAGGAGAGAGGAGGACTGAGAGTGTGGTGAGGGGGAGAGAGGAGGACTGAGAGTGTGCTGAGGGGGAGAGAGGAGAGCTGGGAGTGTGCTGTGGGGAAGAGAGAAAGGGAAAGTGTGCTGAGTGATAGAGAGGAGGACTAAGATTGTGCTTAGGGGGGAAGAGGAGGGCTGAGAGTGTTGAGGGAGGAGAGAGTAAGACTAAGACCGTGCTGAGGGGTAGAAAGGAGAACTGAGTCTGCTGATGGGGAGAAAGGAGGGCTGAGAGTGTGCTGAGGGGGAGAGAAGATGGCTGGGAGTGTGCTGAGGGGGGGGGGGAGAGGAGGACTGAGAGTGTGCTGAGGGGGATAGAGGAGGACTTAGTGTGCTGAGAGGGAGAGAGGAGGACTGAATGTGCTGAGGGGGAGAGAGGAGGGCTGAGAGTATGCTGAGGAGGGCTGAGAGTATGATGAGGATGAGAGTGGAGGACTGAGAGTGTGCTGAGGGAGAGAGGATGGCTGGGAGTGTGCTGAGGGGGGAGAGGGCAGGGGTAGGAATGTGCTGAGGGGGGGGCTGAGAGTTTGCTGAGAGGTAGAGAGGATGGGATATTTGCTGAGTGAGAGAGGATTGAGACTGTGCTTAGGGGGAAAGAGGAGGGCTGAGAGTGTGCTAAATGGGAGGGGGGAGAGGAGGACTGAGAGTGTGCTGAGGGGGATCGAGGAGGACTGAGTATGCTGAGGGGGAGAGAAGAGGACTGAATGTTCTGAGGGTGAGAGAGGAAGGCTGAGAGTATGCTGAGGAGGGCTGAGAGTATGCTGAGGAGGGCTGAGAGTATGATGAGGATGAGAGTGGAGGACTGAGAGTGTGCTGAGGGAGAGAGGATGGCTGGGAGTGTGCTGAGGGGGGAGAGGGCAGCGGTAGGAGTGTGCTGAGGGGGGGGCTGAGAGTTTGCTGAGAGGTAGAGAGGATGGGATATTTTCTGAGTGAGAGAGGATTGAGACTGTGCTTAGGGGGAAAGAGGAGGGCTGAGAGTGTGCTAAATGGGACGGGGGAGAGGAGGACTGAGAGTGTGCTGAGGGGGATCGAGGAGGACTGAGTATGCTGAGGGGGAGAGAAGAGGACTGAATGTTCTGAGGGGGAGAGAGGAGGGCTGAGAGTATGCTGAGGAGGGCTGAGAGTATGCTGAGGAGGGCTGAGAGTATGCTGAGGATGAGAGTGGAGGACTGAGAGTGTGCTGACGGAGAGAGGATGGCTGGGAGTGTGCTGAGGGGGGAGAGGGGAGGGCTAGGAGTGTGCTGAGGGGGGGACTGAGAGTTTGCTGAGGGGGAGAGAGGAGGGGATGTTTGCTAAGTGATAGAGGATTGAGACTGTGCTTAGGGGGAAAGAGGAGAGCTGAGAGTGTGCTGAGTGGGATTGAGGATGACTGGGATTGTGCTGAGAGGGTGAGATTAGGGCTGGGAGTGTGCTGAGGGGGAGAGACGAGGGCTGAGAGTGTACTGAGGGAAAGAGAGGAGGGCTGAGAGTGTACTGAGGGAGAGAGAGGAAGGGAGAGTGTGCTGATAGAGAGAGAGGAGGACTGAGAGCGTGCTGAGGAGTAGAAAGGAGGGGAGAGTGTGCTGACGGGGAGAGTGGAGGACTGAGAGTGTGCTGAGGGGTTGAGTGGAGGACTGAGAGTGTGCTGAGGGGGAGAGAGGAGGACTAAGAGCATGCTGAGGGGGAGAGAGGAGGACTGAGAGTGTGCTGTGGGGAAGAGAGGAAGGGAATGTGTGCTGAGGGATGGAGAGGAGGACTAAGAATGTGCTGGGGGGAAGAGGAGGGCTGAGAGTGCTGAGGGAGGAGAGAGTAGGACTAAGAACATGGGGTAGAAAGGAGGACTGAGTGTGCTGAGGGGGAGAGAGCAGGGCTGAGAGTGTGCTGAGGGGGAGAGAGCAGGGCTGAGAGTGTGCTGAGGGGGAGAGAAGATGGCTGGGAGTGTGCTGAGGGGGGAGAGAGGAGGACTGAGAGTGTGCTGAGGGGGAGAGAGGGGGACTGAGTGTGCTGAAGGGGAGAGAGGAGGACTGAATATGCTGAGGGGGAGAGAGGAGGGCTGAGTGTGCTGAGGAGGGCTGCGAGTATGCTGAGGAGGGCTTAGACTATGCTGAGGATGAGAGTGGAGGACTGAGAGTGTGCTGAGGGAGAGAGGATGGCTATGAGTGTGCTGAGGGGGGAAGAGGAGGACCGAGAGTTTGCTGAGGGGGAGAGAGGAGGACTGAGTGTGTGCTGAGGGGGAGAGAGGAGGACTGAGAGTGTGCTGAGGGGGAGAGAGGGTGACTGGGAGTGTGCTGAGGGGGTGAGATTAGGGCTGGGAGTGTACTGAGGGGGAGAGAGGAAGGGAGAGTGTGCTGATGGAGAGAGAGGAGGACTGAGAGCGTGCTGAGTGGTAGAAAGGAGGGGAGAGTGTGCTGAGGAGGAGAGAGGAGGACTGAGAGTGTGGTGAGGGGGAGAGAGGAGGACTGAGAGTGTGCTGAGGGGGAGAGAGGAGAGCTGGGAGTGTGCTGTGGGGAAGAGAGAAAGGGAAAGTGTGCTGAGTGATAGAGAGGAGGACTAAGATTGTGCTTAGGGGGGAAGAGGAGGGCTGAGAGTGTTGAGGGAGGAGAGAGTAAGACTAAGACTGTGCTGAGGGGTAGAAAGGAGAACTGAGTCTGCTGATGGGGAGAAAGGAGAGCTGAGAGTGTGCTGAGGGGGAGAGAAGATGGCTGGGAGTGTGCTGAGGGGGGGGGAGAGGAGGACTGAGAGTGTTCTGAGGGGGATAGAGGAGGACTTAGTGTGCTGAGAGGGAGAGAGGAGGACTGAATGTGCTGAGGGGGAGAGAGGAGGGCTGAGAGTATGCTGAGGAGGGCTGAGAGTATGATGAGGATGAGAGTGGAGGACTGAGAGTGTGCTGAGGGAGAGAGGGTGGCTGGGAGTGTGCTGAGGGGGGAGAGGGCAGGGGTAGGAGTGTGCTGAGGGGGGGGCTGAGAGTTTGCTGAGAGGGAGAGAGGATGGGATATTTGCTGAGTGAGAGAGGATTGAGACTGTGCTTAGGGGGAAAGAGGAGGGCTGCGAGTGTGCTGAGTGGGATTGAGGATGGCAGGGAGTGTGCTGAGTGGGATTGAGAATGGGTGGGAGTATGCTGAGAGGGTGAGATTAGGGCTGGGAGTGTGCTGAGAGGGAGAGACGAGGGCTGAGAGTGTACTGAGGGAAAGAGAGGAGGGCTGAGAGTGTACTGAGGGGGAGAGAGGAAGGGAAAGTGTGCTGATAGAGAGAGAGGAGGACTGAGAGCGTGCTGAGGAGTAGAAAGGAGGGGAGAGTGTGCTGATGGGGAGAGTGGAGGACTGAGAGTGTGCTGATGGGTTGAGTGGAGGACTGAGAGTGTGCTGAGGGGGATAGAGGAGGGCTAAGAGCATGCTGAGGGGGAGAGAGGAGGACTGAGAGTGTGCTGTGGGGAAGAGAGGAAGGAAAAGTGTGCTGAGGGATGGAGAGGAGGACTAAGAATGTGCTGGGGGGGGAGAGGAGGGCTGAGAGTGTACTGAGGGGGAGAGAGGAGGGCCGAGAGTGTGCTGAGGGGGAGAGAGGAGGGCTGAGAGTGTACTGAGGGGGAGAGAGGAGGGCTGAGAGTGTGCTGAGGGGGAGAGAGGAGGACTGAGAGTGTGCTGAGTGGGATTGAGGATGGCTGGGAGTGTGCTGAGAGGGTGAGATTAGGGCTGGGAGTGTGCTGAGAGGGAAAGAGGAGGGCCGAGAGTGTGCTGAGGGGGAGAGAGGAGGGCTGAGAGTGTACTGAGGGGGAAAGAGGTGGGCTGAGAGTGTGCTGAGGGGGAGAGAGGAGGGCTGAGAGTGTACTGAGGGGGAGAGAGGAGGGCTGAGAGTGTGCTGAGGAGGAGAGAGGAAGGGAGAGTGTGCTGATGGAGAGAGAGGAGGACTGAGAGTGTGCTGAGGGGGATAGAGGAGGACTGAGAATGTGCTGAGGGGGAGAGTGGAGGACTGAGAGTGTGCTGAGGGGGAGAGTGGAGGACTGAGAGTGTGCCGAGGGGTAGAGTGGAGGACTGAGAGTGTGGAGGACTGAGAGTGTGCTGAGGGGGAGAGTGGAGGACTAAGATTGTGCTTAGGGGGGAAGAGGAGGGCTGAGAGTGCCGAGGGAGGAGAGAGTAGGACTAAGACCGTGCTGACGGGTAGAAAGGAGAACTGAGTCTGCTGAGGGGGAGAAAGGAGGGCTGAGAGTGTGCTGAGGGGGAGAGAAGATGGCTGGGAGTGTGCTGAGGGGGGGGAGAGGAGGACTGAGAGTGTGCTGAGGGGGATAGAGGAGGACTGAGTGTGCTGAGGGGGAGAGAGGAGGACTGAATGTGCTGAGGGGGAGAGAGGAGGGCTGAGAGTATGCTGAGGAGGGCTGAGAGTATGCTGAGAATGAGAGTGGAGGACTGAGTGTGTGCTGAGGGAGAGAGGATGGCTGGGAGTGTGCTGAGGGGGGAGAGGGCAGGGGTAGGAGTGTGCTGAGAGGGTGGCTGAGAGTTTGCTGAGGAGGAGAGAGGATGGGATGTTTGCTGAATGAGAGAGGATTGAGACTGTGCTTATGGGGAAATAGGAGGGCTGAGAGTGTGCTGAGTGGGATTGAGGATGGCCGGGAGTGTGCTGAGTGGGATTGAGAATGGCTGGGAGTGTGCTGACAGGGTGAGATTAGGGCTGGGAGTGTGCTGAGAGGGAAAGAGGAGGGCCGAGAGTGTGCTGAGGGGGAGAGAGGAGGGCTGAGAGTGTACTGAGGGGGAAAGAGGTGGGCTGAGAGTGTGCTGAGGGGGAGAGAGGAGGGCTGAGAGTGTACTGAGGGGGATAGAGGAGGACTGAGTGTGCTGAGGGGGAGAGAGGAGGACTGAATGTGCTGAGGGGGAGAGAGGAGGGCTGAGAGTATGCTGAGGAGGGCTGAGAGTATGCTGAGGATGAGAGTGGAGGACTGAGAGTTTGCTGGGGGAGAGAGAATGGCTGGGAGTGTGCTGAGGCGGGAGAGGGCAGGGGTAGGAGTGTGCTGAGAGGGTGGCTGAGAGTTTGCTGAGGAGGAGAGAGGATGGGATGTTTGCTGAATGAGAGAGGATTGAGACTGTGCTTATGGGGAAATAGGAGGGCTGAGAGTGTGCTGAGTGGGATTGAGGATGGCCGGGAGTGTGCTGAGTGGGATTGAGAATGGCTGGGAGTGTGCTGACAGGGTGAGATTAGGGCTGGGAGTGTGCTGAGAGGGAAAGAGGAGGGCCGAGAGTGTGCTGAGGGGGAGAGAGGAGGGCTGAGAGTGTACTGAGGGGGAAAGAGGTGGGCTGAGAGTGTGCTGAGGGGGAGAGAGGAGGGCTGAGAGTGTACTGAGGGGGAGAGAGGAGGACTGAGAATGTGCTGAGGGGGAGAGTGGAGGACTGAGAGTGTGCTGAGGGGGAGAGTGGAGGACTGAGAGTGTGCCGAGGGGGAGAGTGGAGGACTGAGAGTGTGCTGAGGGGGATTGAGGATGGCCGGGAGTGTGCTGAGTGGGATTGAGGATGGCTGGGAGTGTGCTGAGGGGGGAGATTAGGGCTGGGAGTGTGCTGAGAGGGAAAGACGAGGGCCGAGAGTGTGCTGAGGGGGAGAGAGGAGGGCTGAGAGTGTACTTAGGGGGAGAGAGAAGGGCTGAGAGTGTGCTGAGGGGGGAGAGGAGGACTGAGAGTGTGCTGCGGGGGAGAGAGGAGGACTGAGTGTGCTGAGGGGGGGAGAGGAGGACTGAGAGTGTGGAGGACTGAGAGTGTGCTGAGGGGGAGAGTGGAGGACTAAGATTGTCTTTAGGGGGGAAGAGGAGGGCTGAGAGTGCCGAGGGAGGAGAGAGTAGGACTAAGACCGTGCTGACGGGTAGAACGGAGAACTGAGTCTGCTGAGGGGGAGAAAGGAGGGCTGAGAGTGTGCTGAGGGGGAGAGAAGATGGCTGGGAGTGTGCTGAGGGGGGGGGAGGAGGACTGAGAGTGTGCTGAGGGGGATAGAGGAGGACTGAGTGTGCTGAGGGGGAGAGAGGAGTACTGAATGTGCTGAGGGGGAGAGAGGAGGGCTGAGAGTATGCTGAGGAGGGCCGAGAGTATGCTGAGGATGAGAGTGGAGGACTGAGAGTGTGCTGAGGGGGGAGAGAGAATGGCTGGGAGTGTGCTGAGGCGGGAGAGGGCAGGGGTAGGAGTGTGCTGAGAGGGTGGCTGAGAGTTTGCTGAGGAGGAGAGAGGATGGGATGTTTGCTGAATGACAGAGGATTGAGACTGTGCTTATGGGGAAATAGGAGGGCTGAGAGTGTGCTGAGTGGGATTGAGGATGGCCGGGAGTGTGCTGAGTGGGATTGAGGATGGCTGGGAGTGTGCTGAGAGGGTGAGATTAGGGCTGGAAGTGTGCTGAGAGGGAAAGAGGAGGGCCGAGAGTGTGCTGAGGGGGAGAGAGGAGGGCTGAGAGTGTACTGAGGGGGAAAGAGGTGGGCTGAGAGTGTGCTGAGGAGGAGAGAGGAAGGGAGAGTGTGCTGATGGAGAGAGAGGAGGACTGAGAGTGTGCTGAGGGGGATAGAGGAGGACTGAGAATGTGCTGAGGGGGAGAGTGGAGGACTGAGAGTGTGCTGAGGGGGAGAGTGGAGGACTGAGAGTGTGCCGAGGGGGAGAGTGGAGGACTGAGAGTGTGCTGAGGGGGATAGAGGAGGACCGAGAATGTGCTGAGGGGGAGAGTGGAGGACTGAGAGTGTGCTGAGGGGGAGAGTGGAGGATTGAGAGTGTGCCAAGGGGGAGAGTGGAAGACTGAGAGTGTGCTGAGGGGGATTGAGGATGGCCGGGAGTGTGCTGAGTGGGATTGAGGATGGCTGGGAGTGTGCTGAGAGGGTGAGATTAGGGCTGGGAGTGTGCTGAGAGGGAAAGACGAGGGCCGAGAATGTGCTGAGGGGGAGAGAGGAGGGCTGAGAGTGTACTGGGGGTAGAGAGGAGTGCTGAGAGTGTGCTGAGGGGGGAGAGGAGGACAGAGAGTTGACTGAGGGGGAGAGAGGAGGACTGAGAGTGTGCTGAGGGGGGAGAGGAGGACTGAGTGTGCTGAGGGGGGGAGAGGAGGACTGAGAGTGTGGAGGACTGAGAGTGTGCTGAGGGGGAGAGTGGAGGACCGAGAATGTGCTGAGGGGGAGAGGAGGACTGAGAGTGTGCTGAGGACGAGAGAGGAGGACTGAGAGTGTGCTGAGGGGGAGAGAGGAGGACTGAGAGTGTGCTGAGGGGGGAGAGGAGGACTGAGTGTGCTGAGGGGGGAGAGGAGGACTGAGAGTGTGGTGAGGGGGAGAGAGGAGGACTGAGAGTGTGCTGAGGGGGAGAGAGGATAGTTGGGAGTGTGCTGTGGGGAAAAGAGAAAGGGAAAATGTGCTGAGGGATAGAGAGGAGGACTAAGATTGTGCTTAGGGGGGAAGAGGAGGGCTGAGAGTGCCGAGGGAGGAGAGAGTCGGACTAAGACCGTGCTGAGGGGTAGAAAGGAGAACTTAGTCTGCTCAGGGGGAGAAAGGAGCGCTGTGAGTGTAAGCTGAGGGGGAGAGAAGATGGCTGGGAGCGTGCTGAGGGGAGGGAGAGGAGGACTGAGAGTGTGCTGAGGGGGGAGAGGAGGACTTAGAGTGTGCTGAGGGGGATAGAGGAGGACTGAGTGTGCTGAGGGGGAGAGAGGAGGACTAAATGAGCTGAGGGAGAGAGAGGAGGGCTGAGAGTATGCTGAGGAGGGCTGAGAGTATGCTGAGAATGAGAGTGGAGGACTGAGTGTGTGCTGAGGGAGAGAGGATGGCTGGGAGTGTGCTGAGGGGGGAGAGGGGAGGGCTAGGAGTGTGCTGAGTGGGGGGGCTGAGAGTTTGCTGATGGGGAGAGAGGAGGGGATGTTTGCTGAGTGAGAGAGGATTGAGACTGTGCTTAGGGGGAAAGAGGAGGGCTGAGAGTGTGCTGAGTGGGATTGAGGATGGCCGGGAGTGGGCTGAGTGGGATTGAGGATGGCTGCGAGTGTGCTGAGAGGGTGAGATTAGGGCTGGGAGTGTGCTGAGAGGGAAAGACGAGGGCCGAGAGTGTGCTGAGAGGGAAAGACGAGGGCCGAGAGTGTGCTGAGGGGGAGAGAGGAGGGCTGAGAGTGTGCTGAGGGGGAGAGAGGAAGGGAGAGTGTGCTGATGGAGAGAGAGGAGGACTGAGAGTGTGCTGAGGGGGAGAGTGGAGGACTGAGAGTGTGCTGAGGGGGATTGAGGATGGCCGGGAGTGTGCTGAGTGGGATTGAGGATGGCTGTGAGTGTGCTGAGAGGGTGAGATTAGGACTGGGAGTGTGCTGAGAGGGAAAGACGAGGGCCGAGAGTGTGCTGAGGGGGAGAGAGGAGGGCTGAGAGTGTGCTGAGGGGGATAGAGGAGGACTGAGAATGTGCTGAGAGGAGGGGAGAGTGTACTGAGGGGGGAGAGGAGGATTGAGAGTGTGCTGAGGGGGAGAGAGGAGGACTGAGAGTGTGCTGAGGGGGAGAGAGGAGGACTGAGAGTGTGCTGAGGGGGAGAGAGGAGCACTGAGAGTGTGCTGAGGGGGGAGAGGAGTACTGAGAGTGTGCTGAGGGGGGAGAGGAGGACTGAGTGTGCTGAGGGGGGAGAGGAGGACTGCGAGTGTGCTGAGGGGGAGAGTGGAGGACTGAGAGTTTGCTGAGGGGGGAGAGGAGGACTGAGAGTGTGCTGAGGGGGAGAGAGGAGGACTTAGGGTGTGCTGAGGGGGAGAGAGGAGGACTGAGAGTGTGCTGAGTGGGGAGAGGAGGACTGAGTGTGCTGAATGGGGGAGAGGAGGACTGAGAGTGTGCTGAGGGGGGAGAGGAGGACTGAGAGTGTGCTGAGGGGGGAGAGGAGGACTGGGTGTGCTGAGGGGGGAGAGGAGGACTGAGAGTGTGCTGAGTGGGGGAGAGGAGGACTGAGAGTGTGCTGAGGGGGAGAGAGTAAGACTTGGTGTGCGCTGAGATGGAGAGAGAACGACTGACAGTGTGCTGATAGAGAGAGAGGATGTCTGGGAGTGTGCTAAGGGGGGAGAGAGGAGGACTGAGAGTGTGCTGAGGGGGAGAGAGTAGGACTAAGTGTGCTGAGAGGGAAAGACGAGGGCCGAGAGTGTGCTGAGGGGGAGAGAGGAGGGCTGAGAGTGTGCTGAGGGGGATAGAGGAGGACTGAGAATGTGCTGAGAGGAGGGGAGAGTGTACTGAGGGGGGAGAGGAGGACTGAGAGTGTGCTGAGGGGGAGAGAGGAGGACTGAGAGTGTGCTGAGGGGGAGAGAGGAGGACTGAGAGTGTGCTGAGGGGGAGAGAGGAGCACTGAGAGTGTGCTGAGGGGGGAGAGGAGTACTGAGAGTGTGCTGAGGGGGGAGAGGAGGACTGAGTGTGCTGAGGGGGGGAGAGGAGGACTGCGAGTGTGCTGAGGGGGAGAGTGGAGGACTGAGAGTTTGCTGAGGGGGGAGAGGAGGACTGAGAGTGTGCTGAGGGGGAGAGAGGAGGACTTAGGGTGTGCTGAGGGGGAGAGAGGAGGACTGAGAGTGTGCTGAGTGGGGAGAGGAGGACTGAGTGTGCTGAATGGGGGAGAGGAGGACTGAGAGTGTGCTGAGGGGGGAGAGGAGGACTGAGAGTGTGCTGAGGGGGGAGAGGAGGACTGGGTGTGCTGAGGGGGGAGAGGAGGACTGAGAGTGTGCTGAGTGGGGGAGAGGAGGACTGAGAGTGTGCTGAGGGGGGAGAGGAGGACTGAGAGTGTGCTGAGGGGGAGAGAGTAGGACTTGGTGTGCGCTGAGATGGAGAGAGAAGGACTGAGAGTGTGCTGATAGAGAGAGAGGATGTCTGGGAGTGTGCTAAGGGGGAGAGAGGAGGACTGAGAGTGTGCTGAGGGGGAGAGAGTAGGACTAAGTGTGCGCTGAGAGGGAGAGAGAAGGACTGAGAGTGTGCTGAGAGAGAGAGAGGATGGCAGGGAGTGTGCTGAGGGAGAAAGAGGACTGAGAGTGTGCTGAGGGGGAGAGAATAGGACTAAGTGTGCGCTGAGAGGGAGAGAGAAGGACTGAGAGTGTGCTGAGAAAGAGAAAGGGTTGCTGGTAGTGTGCTGTAGGGGGAGAGAGGAGGACTGAGAGTGTGCTGAGGGGAGAGAGAGTAGGACTAAGTGTGCGCTGAGAGCGAGAGAGAAGGACTGAGAGTGTGCTGAGAGAGAGAGAGAGGATGGCAGGGAGTGTGCTGAGGGGGGAAAGAGGAGGACTGAGAGTGGGCTGAGGGGGAGAGAGTAGGACTAAGTGTGCACTGAGAGGGAGAGAGAAGGACTGAGAGTGTGCTGAGAGAGAGAGAGAGGATTGCTGGTAGTGTGCTGAGGGGGGAGAGAGGAGGACTGAGAGTGTGCTGAGGGGGAGAGAGTAGGACTAAGTGTGCGCTGAGAGGGAGAGAGAAGGACTGAGAGTGTGCTGAGAGAGAGAGAGGATGGCTGGGAGTGTGCTGAGGGGGGAGAGAGGAGGACTGAGAGTGTGCTGTGTGGGAGAGAGTAGGACTAAGTGTGCGCTGAGATGGAGAGAGAAGGACTAAGAGTGTGCTGAGAGAGAGAGAGGATTGCTGGTAGTGTGCTGAGGGTGGAGAGAGGAGGACTGAGAGTGTGGTGAGGGGGAGAGAGTAGGACTAAGTGTGCGCTGAGAGGAAGAGAGAAGGACTGTGAGTTTGCTGAGAGAGAGAGAGGATGGCTGGGAGTGTGCTGAGGGGGGTGAGGGGGAGAGAGGAGGACCGAGAGTGTGCTGAGGGGGAGAGAGGAGGACTGAGAGTGTGCTGAGGGGGAGTGAGGAGGACTGAGAGTGTGCTGAGGGGGAAAGAGGAGGACTGAGAGTTTGCTGTGGGGGAGAGAGGAGGACTGAGAGTGTGCTGAGGGGGAGAGAAGAGGACTGAGAGTGTGCTGAGGGGGCAGAGGAGGACTGAGAGTGTGCTGAGGGGGAGAGAGGAGGACTGAGAGTGTGCTGAGGGGGAGAGAGGAGGACTGAGAGTGTGCTGAGGGGGGAGAGGAGGACTGAGAGTGTGCTGAGGGAGGAGAGGAGGACTGAAAGTGTGCTGAGGGGGAGAGAGGAGGACTGAGAGTGTGCTGAAGGGGGGAGAGGAGGACTGAGAGTGTGCCGAAGGGGGGAGAGGAGGACTGAATGTGTGCGGAGGTGGAGAGGGGAGGGCTGAGAGTGTGCTGAGGGGGAGAGATGAGGACTGAGAGTGTGCTGAGGGGGAGAGAGGAGGACTGAGAGTGTGCTGAGGGGGCGAGAGGAGGACTGAGAGTGTGCTGAGGGGGGAGAGGAGGACTGAGTGTGCTGAGGTGAAGGAGGAGGACTGAGTGTGCTGGGGGGGAGGGGAGGACTGAGTGTGCTGAGGGGGGGAGAGGAGGACTGAGAGTGTGGAGGACTGAGAGTGTGCTGAGGGGGAGAGTGGAGGACCGAGAATGTGCTGAGGGGGAGAGGAGGACTGAGAGTGTGCTGAGGGTAAGAGAAGAGGACTGAGAGTGTGCTGAGGGGGAGAGAGGAGGACTGAGAGTGTGCTGAGGGGGGAGAGTAGGACTGAGTGTGCTGAGGGGGGGAGAGGAGGACTGAGAGTGTGGTGAGGGGGAGAGAGGAGGACTGAGAGTGTGCTGAGGGGGAGAGAGGATAGCTGGGAGTGTGCTGTGGGGAAGAGAGAAAGGCAAAGTGTGCTGAGGGATAGAGAGGAGGACTAAGATTGTGCTTAGGGGGGAAGAGGAGGGCTGAGAGTGCCGAGGGAGGAGAGAGTCGGACTAAGACCGTGCTGAGGGGTAGAAAGGAGAACTTAGTCTGCTCAGGGGGAGAAAGGAGCGCTGTGAGTGTAAGCTGAGGGGGAGAGAAGATGGCTGGGAGAGTGCTGAGGGGAGGGAGAGGAGGACTGAGAGTGTGCTGAGGGGGGAGAGGAGGACTTAGAGTGTGCTGAGGGGGATAGAGGAGGACTGAGTGTGCTGAGGGGGAGAGAGGAGGACTGAATGAGCTGAGGGGGAGAGCGGAGGGCTGAGAGTATGCTGAGGAGGGCTGAGAGTATGCTGAGAATGAGAGTGGAGGACTGAGTGTGTGCTGAGGGAGAGAGGATGGCTGGGAGTGTGCTGATTGGGGAGAGGGGAGGGCTAGGAGTGTGCTGAGTGGGGGGGGCTGAGAGTTTGCTGAGGGGGAGAGAGGAGGGGATGTTTGCTGAGTGAGAGAGGATTGAGACTGTGCTTAGGGGGAAAGAGGAGGGCTGAGAGTGTGCTGAGTGGGATTGAGGATGGCCGGGAGTGGGCTGAGTTGGATTGAGGATGGCTGCGAGTGTGCTGAGAGGGTGAGATTAGGGCTGGGAGTGTGCTGAGAGGGAAAGACGAGGGCCGAGAGTGTGCTGAGAGGGAAAGACGAGGGCCGAGAGTGTGCTGAGGGGGAGAGAGGAGGGCTGAGAGTGTGCTGAGGGGGAGAGAGGAAGGGAGAGTGTGCTGATGGAGAGAGAGGAGGACTGAGAGTGTGCTGAGGGGGAGAGTGGAGGACTGAGAGTGTGCTGAGGGGGAGAGTGGAGGACTGCGTGTGTACTGAGGGCGAGAGTGGAGGACTGAGAATTTGCTGAGGGGGATTGAGGATGGCCGGGAGTGTGCTGAGTGGGATTGAGGATGGCTGTGAGTGTGCTGAGAGGGTGAGATTAGGACTGGGAGTGTGCTGAGAGGGAAAGACGAGGGCCGAGAGTGTGCTGAGGGGGAGAGAGGAGGGCTGAGAGTGTGCTGAGGGGGATAGAGGAGGACTGAGAATGTGCTGAGAGGAGGGGAGAGTGTACTGAGGGGGGAGAGGAGGACTGAGAGTGTGCTGAGGGGGAGCGAGGAGGACTGAGAGTGTGCTGAGGGGGAGAGAGGAGCACTGAGAGTGTGCTGAGGGGGGAGAGGAGGACTGAGAGTGTGCTGAGGGGGGAGAGGAGGACTGAGTGTGCTGAGGGGGGGAGAGGAGGACTGCGAGTGTGCTGAGGGGGAGAGTGGAGGACTGAGAGTTTGCTGAGGGGGGAGAGGAGGACTGAGAGTGTGCTGAGGGGGAGAGAGGAGGACAGGGTGTGCTGAGGGGGAGAGAGGAGGACTGAGAGTGTGCTGAGGGGGGAGAGGAGGACTGAGTGTGCTGAATGGGGGAGAGGAGGACTGAGAGTGTGCTGAGGGGGGAGAGGAGGACTGAGAGTGTGCTGAGGGGGGAGAGGAGGACTGGGTGTGCTGAGGCGGGAGAGGAGGACTGAGAGTGTGCTGAGTGGGGGAGAGGAGTACTGAGAGTGTGCTGAGGGGGGAGAGGAGGACTGAGAGTGTGCTGAGGGGGAGAGAGTAGGACTTGGTGTGCGCTGAGATGGAGAGAGAAGGACTGAGAGTGTGCTGATAGAGAGAGAGGATGTCTGGGAGTGTGCTAAGGGGGGAGAGAGGAGGACTGGGAGTGTGCTGAGGGGGAGAGAGTAGGACTAAGTGTGCGCTGAGAGGGAGAGAGAAGGACTGAGAGTGTGCTGAGAGAGAGAGGATTGCTGGTAGTGTGCTGTGGGGGGAGAGAGGAGGACTGAGAGTGTGCTGAGGGGAGAGAGAGTAGGACTAAGTGTGCGCTGAGAGGGAGAGAGAAGGACTGAGAGTGTGCTGAGAGAGAGAGAGGATGGCAGGGAGTGTGCGGAGGGGGGAAAGAGGAGGACTGAGAGTGGGCTGAGGGGGAGAGAGTAGGACTAAGTGTGCGCTGAGAGGGAGAGAGAAGGACTGAGAGTGTGCTGAGAGAGAGAGAGGATTGCTGGTAGTGTGCTGAGGGGGGAGAGAGGAGGACTGAGAGTGTGCTGAGGGGGAGAGAGTAGGACTAAGTGTGCGCGGAGAGGGAGAGAGAAGTACTGAGAGTGTGCTGAGAGAGAGAGAGGATGGCTGGGAGTGTGCTGAGGGGGGAGAGAGGAGGACTGAGAGTGTGCTGTGTGGGAGAGAGTAGGACTAAGTGTGCGCTGAGAGGGAGAGAGAAGGACTGAGAGTGTGCTGAGAGAGAGAGAGGATTGCTGGTAGTGTGCTGAGGGGGGAAAGGAGGACTGAGAGTGTGCTGAGGGGGAGAGAGTAGGACTTGGTGTGCGCTGAGATGGAGAGAGAAGGAATGAGAGTGTGCTGATAGAGAGAGAGGATGTCTGGGAGTGTGCTAAGGGGGGATAGAGGAGGACTGAGAGTGTGCTGAGGGGGAGAGAGTAGGACTAAGTGTGCGCTGAGAGGGAGAGAGAAGGACTGAGAGTGTGCTGAGAGAGAGAGAGGATTGCTGGTAGTGTGCTGTTGGGGGAGAGAGGAGGACTGAGAGTGTGCTGAGGGGAGAGAGAGTAGGACTAAGTGTGCGCTGAGAGGGAGAGAGAAGGACTGAGAGTGTGCTGAGAGAGAGAGAGGATGGCAGGGAGTGTGCTGAGGGGGGAAAGAGGAGGACTGAGAGTGGGCTGAGGGGGAGAGAGTAGGACTAAGTGTGCGCTGAGAGGGAGAGAGAAGGACTGAGATTGTGCTGAGAGAGAGAGAGGATTGCTGGTAGTGTGCTGAGGGGGGAGAGAGGAGGACTGAGAGTGTGCTGAGGGGGAGAGAGTAGGACTAAGTGTGCGCTGAGAGGGAGAGAGAAGGACTGAGAGTGTGCTGAGAGAGAGAGAGGATGGCTGGGAGTGTGCTGAGGGGGGAGAGAGGAGGACTGAGAGTGTGCTGTGTGGGAGAGAGTAGGACTAAGTGTGCGCTGAGAGGGAGAGAGAAGGACTGAGAGTGTGCTGAGAGAGAGAGAGGATTGCTGGTAGTGTGCTGAGGGGGGAGAGAGGGGGACTGAGAGTGTGGTGAGGGGGAGAGAGTAGGACTAAGTGTGCGCTGAGAGGGAGAGAGAAGGACTGAGAGTTTGCTGAGAGAGAGAGAGGATGGCTGGGAGTGTGCTGAGGGGGGTGAGGGGGAGAGAGGAGGACCGAGAGTGTGCTGAGGGGGAGAGAGGAGGACTGAGAGTGTGCTGAGGGGGAGAGAGGAGGACTGAGAGTGTGCTGAGGTGGAAAGAGGAGGACTGAGAGTTTGCTGTGGGGGAGAGAGGAGAACTGAGAGTGTGCTGAGGGGGAGAGAGGAGGACTGAAAGTGTGCTGAGGGGGCAGAGGAGGACTGAGAGTGTGCTGAGGGGGAGAGAGGAGGACTGAGAGTGTGCTGAGGGGGAGAGAGGAGAACTGAGAGTGTGCTGAGGGGGGAGAGGAGGACTGAGAGTGTGCTGAGGGAGGAGAGGAGGACTGAGAGTGTGCTGAGGGGGAGAGAGGAGGACTGAGAGTGCGCTGAAGGGGGGAGAGGAGGACTGAGAGTGTGCTGAAGGGGGGAGAGGAGGACTGAACGTGTGCGGAGGTGGAGAGAGGAGGGCTGAGAGTGTGCTGAGGTGGAGAGAGGAGGGCTGAGAGTGTGCTGAAGGGGAGAGAGGAGGACTGAGAGTGTGCTGAGGGGGAGTGAGGAGGACTGAGAGTGTGCTGAGGGGGAAAGAGGAGGACTGAGAGTTTGCTGTGGGGGAGAGAGGAGGACTGAGAGTGTGCTGAGGGGGAGAGAAGAGGACTGAGAGTGTGCTGAGGGGGCAGAGGAGGACTGAGAGTGTGCTGAGGGGGAGAGAGGAGGACTCAGAGTTTGCTGTGGGGGAGAGAGGAGGACTGAGAGTGTGCTGAGGGGGAGAGAGGAGGACTGAGAGTGTGCTGAGGGGACAGAGGAGGACTGAGAGTGTGCTGAGGGGGAGAGAGGAGGACCGAGAGTGTGCTGAGGGGGAGAGAGGAGGACTGAGAGTGTGCTGAGGGGGAGAGATGAGGACTGAGAGTGTGCTGAGGGGGAAAGAGGAGGACTGAGAGTTTGCTGTGGGGGAGAGAGGAGGACTGAGAGTGTGCTGAGGGGGAGAGAGGAGGATTGAGAGTGTGCAGAGGGGGCAGAGGAGGACTGAGAGTGTGCTGAGGGGGAGAGAGGAGGACTGAGAGTGTGCTGAGGGGGAGAGAGGAGGACTGAGAGTGTGCTGAGGGGGAGAGGAGGACTGAGAGTGTACTGAGGGAGGAGAGGAGGACTGAGAGTGTGCTGAGGGGGAGAGAGGAGGACTGAGAGTGCGCTGAAGGGGGGAGAGGAGGACTGAGAGTGTGCTGAAGGGGGAGAGGAGGACTGAACGTGTGCGGAGGTGGAGAGAAGAGGGCTGAGAGTGTGCTGAGGGGGAGAGATGAGGACTGAGAGTGTGCTGAAGGGGAGAGAGGAGGACTGAGAGTGTGCTGAGGGGGCGAGAGGAGGACTGAGAGTGTGCTGAGGGGGATAGGAGGACTGAGAGTGTGCTGAGGGAGGAGAGGAGGACTGAGAGTGTGCTGAGGGGGAGAGAGGAGGACTGAGAGTGCGCTGAAGGGGGGAGAGTAGGACTGAGAGTGTGCTGAAGGGGGGAGAGGAGGACTGAACGTGTGCGGAGGTGGAGAGAGGAGGGCTGAGAGTGTGCTGAGGGGGAGAGATGAGGTCTGAGAGTGTGCTGAAGGGGAGAG
This sequence comes from Discoglossus pictus, assembly GCA_027410445.1. Classification (NCBI taxonomy): domain Eukaryota; kingdom Metazoa; phylum Chordata; class Amphibia; order Anura; family Alytidae; genus Discoglossus; species Discoglossus pictus. The sequence goes on from CM050169.1 coordinate 87,612,225, forward strand.
AGGAGGACAGAGAGTGGGCTGAGGGGGCGAGAGGAGGACTGAGAGTGTGCTGAGGGGGGAGAGGAGGACTGAGTGTGCTGAGGTGAAGGAGGAGGACTGAGTGCGCTGAGGGGGGAGGGGAGGACTGAGAGTGTGCTGAGGGGGAGAGGAAGACTGAAAGTGTGCTGGGGGGGAGAGGAGGACTGAGAGTGTGCTGAGGGGGAGAGAGGAGGACTGAGAGTGTGCTGAGGGGGAGAGAGGAGGACTGAGAGTGTGCTGAGGGGGGGAGAGGAGGACTGAGAGTGTGCTGAGGGGGAGAGAGGAGGACTGAGGGTGTGCTGAGGGGGAGAGAGGAGGACTGAGAGTGTGCTGAGAGTGGGAGAGAGGAGGACTGCGAGTGTGCTAAGGGGGAGAGAGTGTGCAGAGGGAGAGAGAGGAGGGGAAGTGTGCTAAGTGGGGGAGAGGAGGGGAAGGTTGCTGAGGGGAGAGAGAGAAGAGCTGAGAGTGTGTTAAGGGGAGAGAGAGAGAAGGGCTGGTAGGATGCTAAAGGGGAGAAAGTAGGACAAAGAGTTCTGAGGCGATAGAGGAGGGAACAGTGTGCTGGGGGAAAGAGGAGGACAAAGTGCTGAGGGGGAGAGAGGAGAACAAAGTGTGCTGAGGGGAGAGAGGAGGGGAGAGTGTGCTGAGGGGAGAGAGGAGGGGAGAGTGTGCTGAGGGGGAAAGAGGAGGGCAAAAAATGCTAAGGAGGAGAAAGAAGGACACAAAGTGCTGAGAGGGAAAGAGGAAGGACGAGAGTGTGCTGAAGAGGAAAAAGGAGGGTTGAGAGTGTGTCGAGGGGAAGAGAGAAGATTTAAACAACAAATGTAAACAATTTTACTATAGGTCTAGTTATCTACTCAGAGAGCAGCCTCCTTTATGTCATTTGTGCCCTTCACAGGGAGAAATATCCTGTAGTATATCAGTCTGGTCTCACTCAGAAGAGTGATCCAGCCCTGAAATACCAGGCAATTGTACCCTGAACAGGAGAAACAGCAAACTCCAGACGTGTTTCAGCCTCTATGTGACTCGTCAGTGAGGTGCAGCTGTACTCCCTAAGGCACAGTGAGCAATTAGTCCACGTTTGGTTCCCCCTATCACCCATAAGGTGAGCAAATGTAAACAAAAAGAGTAGAGGCGATAATCTGAGGGGAAAAAAATACCTCAGTGGTTTTTTTTTCTATAGGTCTGATTACCTACTCAGAGAGCAGCCTCTTTTAGCTCTGAGAGTGTGCTGAGGAGGAGAGAGGATGGCATAGAGTGCTGAGGGTGTGAGAGAAGGGGAGAGAGGAAGACAAAGAGTGCTGAGGGGGGGGGGGAGAGGAGTACTGAGAGTGCTGTGGGGGAAAGAGCAGGGATGAGAATACTGTAGTGGAGAGAGAGAAGGGCTAAGAGTGCTGAGGGAGAGAGTGCTGAGGGGAAGAAAGAAGGACTAAGAGTGCTGAGGGAGAATTAGAAGGACTGAGAGTTCAAGGGGGATAGCAGAAAGCTGAGAGTGCTGTGAGGGAGAGGAAGGATGAGAGTGCTGAGGTGGACAGCTGAGGGTTGAGTGCTGAGGTGTGAACTTAGATGACAGATAATGTTGTGGGGGAGAGGGGGGACAGAGAGGCTGAGAGTTCTGTGGAAGACAGAGCTATGTGAGTGGTAGGAGAGGGCCAGACATACCAAAGCTTGGACAAAGAGGAAGGTGGGGAGCAGATCTGGGTGGGAAAAATGTGGGAGATCTTGATGAGAGAAAACAGTATGGTGGGAGGATGGAAGACATGGGAGAGGTTGAGACACCTGAAAGAAATGGAGTGGAGCTTGTAGTTAAGGTGGGTCAGAAGCCTATGAGAGAGAGCGAGAGTTGTGGGAGAGATTGGTGAATGGTGTCTGGTGAGACTATAGAAGAGCGAGCTTAAACAAATATTTGGAGTATTCATTCAGAGACTTGTTCATGACATATCAATCTTACATTCCATTCAGTGTGTACAAACAACAATTGTATTACATTCCTTCTATACATACAAAAGAGAAAAAAATTCCTGTGCACTTAGATAAAAGTATTATATGTCAAAATACACCATGAAAAGCTCCGATTAGTGTTAGAATTAAATATAGATTTAAACGAAAAGAATCAAGAACATCTTTCTGACTAGTGGCAGCAAACAAGTCACAATTAGATGTATACTCAATACTTCCGTTATCAGTTCAATCCAGACACATATACTATAAAGCTTAACTTTTGGTGTCAGTCATATAAAATATAATAATAAAATACAGCGCTTAAAAGATGCAAATAAATTGATTCTAATAATGTGTGACTTGATCAAGTACCAAAATACCACAAAACAGACACTTAATATTTCTCAGGGTGCCTCTTCTAGGATCTGATATCTATAAGAATAACTGTATTGTGAAACTACAATGACGAAGCAGCACGTAAATTAAAATCACAACATTTATTGAACATAAAAATAAATTATGACAATTAAAATGCTAAAAATATTCAAAGTCCCACATAAATGACTAATTACACAGCGAGATTCATATAAGTCTCACCACAATATAAATGTAAATACACAATATAATACAAAAATCGATTGGCACAAAAAATAAAACACACAAGAAGGAAAAATGAGTCCATATAATGTGCAGAAATGTAAGTGATAGTTGTGTGTAATTTTATGAGATAAATAACCCTAGTGTAATGTGGTAGCGGAGCCTACAACTCACTCCTGAGCACCTCTATGCACTCACCTGCCTACATATAACACCCCTGGTCTAGTGGTAGAACTGGGGATCCACCATGTACCCCCTAAAACTATAAAGAGAAAAATTAAACTATACTAACCTTGCCCTCTGCTAATATCTAAAGTGCTAAGTGCCCCAATTATATCCTTGTATGGAATAGTGTGTGCCAATCAATATAATCACATATTCTAATTGTCAAACTGCGATTCGCGTAGCGAGGTGAGCCTTTGAAGCACAGAAGTCTTCCGAGCTCGGAGCATTTAGCGAGGCGAGCAGTTGAAGCATTGAATCTTGGAGCACTTAGGCGATGAGGCACTGAAAAAACGTGGGAATTAGCCTCCAAGCAGTTAGGAAACACGGGATTGCCTTAGGCTGCAAGCAGTTGAGGAACGCGGGACTTAGAAAAAAAAAAATTGCAAGGCGTGGAAAAATACGACAATAATTTAAAAATTTAAAACAAGGCTACACGACCACGAACCGCGCAAAACACCGCCAACCGCATACCAGGATGTATTGCCTACTCCTATTTAACACGAATTTTGGAATGTGATTGCTTAATTCTGAACACAGCTACACCCCCAGTTATAAGAGGGTGTGCAAACTTATGCAACCACATTATTTTTCTTTTTTTTTTTCTTCCCTCCACCTAAAAGATTTCAGTTTGTTTTTCAATTGAGTTGTACAGTTTATAGGTCACATTAAAGGTGGAAAAAGTTCTGAAATTATTTATCTTTGTCTCATTTTTTTACAGCACAGAAAACTGACATTTTAACAGGGGTGTGTAGACTTTTTATATGCACAGTATGTATACACACTCGTTATATCAATGCATATGGCTATTATAAATACCAAAACAATTAAGATGGATATAATAATAGTTTCTAATTAACACCTCTTCGTCACATCCTGGTCTATAGATCTGTAACAATATTTACAGTATAGTACATTCAATAACATTATAGTGAGATTGGAGTGTTCTACACCTTCCAATAAAGTTACATAGTTACATAGAAGTTACATAGTAATTAAGGTTGAAAAAAGACTTTCAGTCCATCAAGTTCAACCTGTTAAGATCTCCTCTGATCTGCAATATGCGGATTAGTTATTAATTACATTATTGATTAAATAATTATTAATAGTATAGTATTGGAGGATGAATAAAGAGTTAGTCCATCAAGTTCAACCTTTTTAGATCTCTATTGATCTTTTTAATGTGGACTATTTATTATTATTGTTAATTGTTAATTGATCCAGAGGAAGGCAAACAGAAAAAAAAAAACCATTGAAACTTTGCCAATTGTCTCATAAGGGGAAAAAAAAGCAAAATTCCTTCCTGATCCCAGAAACTGGCGATCAAATTTCTCCCTGGATCAATATTCCTTGCTAGTTATCTAGGATAGCCTTAAATGCCCTCTTTATTCAAAAATATATCTAACCCCTTTTTGAAGTTGTCTATCGAATTCGCTGTCACCACCTCCTTTGGTAGAGAATTCCACAGTTTAACCACCCTAACTGTGAAGAACCCTTTTCTTTGTTTAAGGTGAAATCTTTTTTCCTCTAACCTCAAAGGATGTCCTCTTGTCAGTTGATAATCTCTTGCTACAAAAAGTTCACTTGACAAAGCCTTATATTGACCCTGGATGTATTTATATAACGAAATCATATCTCCTCTTAGACGCCTTTTTTCTAGCGAAAATACGTTTAATTTTGTTAGTCTTTCTTCATAACTTAGCCCCTCCATTCCCCTTATTAGTTTTGTAGCCCTTCTCTGTACTTTTTCCAGCTCTAAAATGTCTTTTTTATGAGGTGGTGCCCAAAATTGTACTCCATATTCCAAATGAGGGCGTACTAGAGATTTGTATAGTGGCAGATTTATATCTTCTTCCCTGGCTTCTATACCCTTCCTAATACATGCTAATATTTTATTTGCCTTTGCAGCCGCTGCTTGGCTTTGAGCGCTGTTACCTAGGTGGTTGTCCACTAGTACTCCCAAATCCCTTTCAATATCTGATACCCCTAGATTTGCTGTCTTAAGATTATAGATTGCTTGGCTATTGTTCCTTCCCAAATGCATAACCTTACATTTATTTGTATTAAATCTCATCTGCCATTTAGCCGCCCATTTCTCTAATTTATGCAAATCCTTTTGGAGGGAAAGTACCGGTACATCATTATCTGATTTTATTACCTTGCACAACTTAGTGTCATCAGCAAAAATGGAGACACTACATTCGAGTCCTACTTCAATGTCATTAATAAATATGTTAAAAAGGAGAGGACCTAATACTGAACCTTGAGGAACCCCACTTATCACATTAGACCAATCGGAGTATGTTCCATTTACAACAACCCTTTGCTTCCTGTCTTTTAGCCAGCTCTCAATCCACGAGCAGATATTTACTGCAATTCCTGTATCCCTTAGTTTGCTCACTAGTCTTCCATGTGGCACTGTATCAAATGCCTTTGAAAAATCTAAAAAGACTACATCCACTGAGTTGCCCTGATCCAAGTTCCTACTAACCTCCTCATAAAAACTAATTAGATTGGTTTGACACAACCTTTCTTTCATAAATCCATGTTGACTGCTACCTATGATCCTGTTCAAATAGACATATTCTTGTATTCTGTCCCTTATTAACCCTTCTAAAAGCTTCCCAACTACAGAAGTGAGGCTCACTAATCTATAATTCCCCGGATTTGCTCTAGATCCCTTCTTAAATATAGGTATCACCTTTGCTTTTCTCCAGTCATCTGGTAGAGACCCTGAAAGATTAGATATAATGGTTTGGCTATTACAGAACCCAGCTCCCTCAGTACCCTTGGATGTATTCCATCAGGACCTGGGGCTTTATTAACATTTATTTTCTCCAACCTCTTTTGTATTTCTTCCTGCGTTAACCAATTATTTAGTAAAGGTAGTGTAGCCACATTATGTTGCGGTGTCCCAACAACTGGTACCTCCCTTGTGTAAAGCGACGAAAAGAACCTATTTAGCTCATCTGCCTTTTCCTGGTCACTAATTATCAGATGGCCTGTGTCACATTGTAATGGTCCTATCGATTCCTTCCTGGCCTTCTTCCCATTAATATATTTAAAAGTTATATATAGAATAGATGTTGTAAAAATAATGATTATGATATCATTCAGATATTAATACCTAAGATCTGTCATGAATATACAAATCTAGATAAAGCATTTTTTTATTTAACCCAAAATTATTACAATCTATATGTGACTAGTATAGTATGTGACCCCAACCGAGTACTATTGACAGATTCCTAACATGCAATTATAAGCTATGGCTATAACTTAGACTCTATTATTATCACATTATCAATCAATGAGGTCTTTCCAGTATTGTTCCATGATATAATATTCATATGTGTATTTTTTACAGATCATGCTGTGATAAAGAGTGTTACATGTTGACTTCCATTAGAAAGATAGAAGAAAAATAAAGAATAAATGAAATAAAGAAATGATATAAAGGCTGTTGAATATTATTAAATTCAGTCAAATAAATGAACACAAATAAGTATGAAACAATGACTAAGCAGGACTTTATTTGTGATGAAATGTTGAGACCAGGAAACAGCAAGTAAATAAAGAGTTAAATAATGAAGCTGTCCATGAGGAGGTTAGTAGGAACCTGGATCAAGGCAACTCAGTGAATTTAGTTTTTTTGGAAGTTGCAAAGGCTTTTGATACAGTGCCACATGGGAGACTATTGTGCAAACTAAGGGATACAGGAATTGCTGAAAATATCTGCTCATGGATTGAGAGCTGGCTAAAAGACAGAAAGCAAAGGGTTGGGGTAAATGGAACATACTATGATTGGATTAATGTGGTAAGTAGGGTTCAGTATTAGGCCCTCTCCTTTTTAACATATTTATTAATGACTTTGAAGTAGGATTGGAAAGTAGTGTCTCCATTTTTGCTGATGACACAAAGTTGTGCAAGGTAATTAATTCAGGTAATGATGTACTTTCCCTCCAAAGGGATTTTCATAAAATAGAGGAATGGGCACATAAATGGCAGATGATATTTAATACAAATAAATTTAAAGTTATGCATTTGTGAAGGAAAAATACCCATGCAATTTATAATTATAATGGAGCAAATATATGAGTATCAGATTTGGGAGTACTTGTGGACAACCACCTAGGTAACCGTGCTCAATGCCAAGCAGCATCTGCAAAGGCAAATCAAATATTAGTATGTATTAAGAAGGGTATAGAAGCAATTGAAGCAAATATAATTCTGCTACTATACAAAACCCCAGTACACCCTCATTTGTAATATGGAGTACAGTTTTGGGCACCATTTCATAAAAAGGACATTTTAGAACTGGAAAAAGTACAGAGAAGGGCAACAAAACTAATAAGGGGAATAGAGGGACTAAGTTATAAAGAAAGACTAACCAAATTAAACTTATTTTCTCTAGAAAAAAGGCGTCTAAGAGGAGATATAAATACATCCAGGGTCAGTATAAAGATTTGTCTAGTGAGCTTTTTGTGTGAAGAGGTTTTCAACTGACAAGTGGACATCCTTTGAGGTTAGAAGTGAAAAGAAAGAAAAGGGTTATTCTGAGTAAGGGTGGTTAATCTGTGGAATTCTCTACCAAAGGAGGTGGTGACAGCGGATTCAATAGATAACTTTAAAAGGGGACTGGATTTATTTCTAATTAAAAGGGGCATTCAGGGTTATCCTGGATAATTAGAGAAAGTATTGATCAAGGGAGAAATCCGATCGCCAGTATCTGGGGTCAGGAAGGAATTTATTTTTATTTCCCCTCGAGACGATTGGCAAAGTTTCACTTGTTTTTTTTTCTCTCTTTGGCTTCCTCTGGATCAATTAATTAAAGACTAATCTGCATATTGCAGATCATAGGAGATCTTAAAAAGTTGAACTTGTTGGACTGCAAGTCTTTTTTCAACCTCAATTACTATGTAACTATGATCCTTGCAATAAAGGGCTGGCAATGAAACCGTTACACAGGTCCCAGAAGAAGCTTTCCAGTGAAACGTGCGCGTCGACCATTGGGAGTCCTACATAGATGACGTCCGCGGCGTGCAGGCAACATCGAGCCCTTGTCAGCGTCTAAATGAAATATATATGTGAAGATCCCAAAAAGCTTCAGACAATCTCTGCCTTTGGCCACAGGAACTCCCCACTAAATAGGCGATCTTCATTGAAAGGAATGGGCTGCTTGGTATCTGGCTAACGGATCACGAACATGTACATGTACCTTAGCTTAGAAAAATAATAAAGCTCTCCCGTTAAATGAAACACACCATCCTCTATGCGTTCCAAGTAACAACAAAACCTTATTTTTTACAGCAAACGCTATCTCACATTTTTTTATGTCGGTGGGAGGACCTATCCCAAAAATCCCTTCCCCGATCAGGATCATCTAGTAAGGGAACTGCAGCTGGGGGTGTTATGGGCAGACGTGGATGATTAGAGCCAATCAGGAGCGGATGGATATGGGGGATTGGCTTGGGGGGGTGGACCACTGGGCCGCACCCGCAGAGGATCAGAGCGGCAAAACAGAACAAAGAGCCTGTAGTTAACCCAAAGTTCTGAAGTGACAGCTTATGGGCAAGAATTGGAATTACATGTCCTATTCTACAACTATCCTTTAAAACATAACAGTGTATTAGTTAAGGGCTAACTGATCTTCACAAACACTCCCCCATTGAGCCTCAGCGAAGAGGGGGTAATCTTTCCGGATTGCCCCTGATTCGCTGGCTGATCACCAGTCCCACACTACCGCCAAGCACTCTTTCTCGATGGCTGCGTAAGCTACTTCCAGGTCAACCAATTTAAGGCTCAGGTAAGCAACAGGATGCTTCTCCCCTTGCTAATTGATCTGGCTGAGGGCAGCCCCCAGTCAGTAGGTTGACGTGTCCGTGTGAACCAAAAAGGGTCGGTGCAATCCGGTGTAGCGAGTACTGGTGCTCACATTAAGGCATCCGGCAGCCGGTGAAAAGCAGTTTCACATGCTGGGGTCCAGTCCACCATGTGAGGCATCCGTTTCTTTGTTAGGTCGTCAGGGACAAATTTATGGTAATACCCTGCCGTGCCCAGGAAAGCCATTACCTGCTTCTTAGTTTGGGGGCTGGGCCAGGTAGCTATCCCTTGAACCTTAGCTGGCTCCGGTCGGATCTTGCCACCCCCTACCCAGTGTCCCAGGTACTGCACCTGAGCCCTAGCCCACTGACACTTGTCTGGCCGAACAGTAAGCCCGGCATCCCTAATCCGGTCTAACACCTGCTTGATGTGGGCAAGATGTTCACCCCAGGAAGAGCTAAAGATGGCTATGTCATCTAGGCCAAGGCATAGGTATGACACCCCTGTAATAGCTGGTCGACCAACCTCTAGAAGGTAGAAGGGGCGTTTTTCATCCCGAAGGGCATCACCGTGAACTGGTAGAGTACGAATGGGGTGATGAAGGCCGACTTTTTCCTAGCCGAGTCTGCAAAAGGGGTCTGCCAATAGCCCTTTGATAGGTCAAGTGTAGTGAGATATTTGACTGACCCCAACTTATATAAGAGCTCATCCATCCTAGGGATTGGATAGGCATCAGTCTTAGTTTTCTTATTTAACTTACGGTAGTCCACACAGAACCGTGTGGTACAGTCTTTCTTAGGGACCAGTACTACAGGGGAGGCCCAGGGGCTGCTAGAGTGTTTAGTAACTTTCATCTGGAGCATTTCCTCTAACTCCTCACAAATGGTCTCCCGGACCGCCTCAGGGACTCGATAGGGAGGCTGTCTTAGAGGGGGGCAGACGGGGGTAAGCTCGTCATGTTTGGCTAAATGGGTGCATCCCAGGGCTTTAGTAAATAATCTCGGGTAGCTGGTGATGAGACTTGTTAGCTGACCCTGCTGATCATCAGTTACTTTTTGGGATGCCCAAACAACGTCAGTAACAGAAATCGTGGGTGATATACTCTATGAGGTCGGGCAGTAGCTCTTCCTCTGGATCGCTACCGGTAGCAGCACAGACCATAGCGGCCCGGTCCCAGTAAGCTTTTAACCTATTGATATGGATGGTTCTGTGGATGTGAAGATCAGGGTCTACCTATTCTAAAGGTGGCTTCCCCAATCTTCCTTACTGCCATATAGGGACCTTCACAGAAGGCTTGCAACTTTTTCTGGGGATTGGGGTTGAGAAGAAAGATGAGCTGCCCATCCACAAACTCCCTATAGAGGGTGCCTTGGTCATACTTCTGCTTGCCTTGGGCTACTCGTAACTGATCCCGAACTATCCCGTCAAGGGTGGCTAGTCGCTGATGGAAAGCTAACACATAGGGGACTACTGGTACCTCACTGTGTTCATGCTCCCCTTCTCATGCCTCCCGGATGACCTCTAAGGGACCTCTCACTTTTTGTCTATACAGGAGTTCAAAGGGTGAGAACCCTGTGGACTCCTTAGGGACCTCCCTATAAGCGAAGAGGAGACAGGGCAGCAATTTCTCCCATCCGCACCTGTTCTACGAAGGCTCTAAGCATTCGTTTGAGAGTCCCATTGAACCGTTCACATAGGCTATTGGTTTGGGGATGGTAAGGGGATGAACTAAGATGCTTTATAATTACAAAATTGCCACAGTTGCTGGGTTAGCTTGGCCATAAACTGAGTCCCTTGGTCAGATAATATCTCCCTTGGGAACCCCACCCTCTGGGAGATTTCCACTAGGGCTTCTGCTACAGTAGTAGCAGTTATTTTCCCCAAGGCTACAGCTTCATGGTACCGGGTAGCATAATCCACAACAGTTAGAATGTGCCGTTTCCCTAAGCGGCTGGGGTGGGCAAGGGGACCAACTATATCGATAGCAACCCGCTGGAAAGGGGTCTCTATAATGGGCATACTCTGGAGGGGGGCCCTGGTCACTCAACCTAGGTGGCTGAACCTCTGACACAAGTCACATGTATCGCAATATTCCTTTACATCCCTGTTCCCCCTAGGACAGTAAAATATGTGAGTTAGACGTTGTTGGGTCCTCTTACTCCCCATGTGCCTACCTAAGGGAATGACCATTCCTAGTAGAGCCAATCTGAACTTTCTGGGGATGATCAGTTGCTTTCTCGCCTCCACTGGGCCTGCGCTACCCTCCCCTGTGGTAACTCGATAGTGCAACTCTTGATCCCAAAGAAACTGTTCCTCTTTCTTCCCTAATTCGCCCATGTTAGCCTTCTGCCAAATCCCATATAAAGTGCTATAGTTCAAGTAACCCCAGTTTCCCAAGCAGGTAATGGACTTAAACCAGTTGGATGAGTGGGTAAAAGATCCCCTCGCCCTAGTTTTGGATCCTTTACACGCTGGGTGGTGGCTTGGGCATGGGTCACAATGTTCACGTAGTGACACTCCATTTGCCCCAGGTCATTGTCCAGTAACACATTCGAGGGCAACCTCAACATCACTCCTACTTCCCGGAGACCCTGGCTGGTACCCAAATCAATCTGTACTCGGGCTACAGGGATGAAATGTCACTCCCCTCCAGCCACCACTACATCCAATTTCTTAGGTAGCAAAGCCGAGGAGCTAACAAAGTCTGGATGGATAACCATGATGGCGGCCCCAGTGTCTCTAAAACCTTCCACAACCTCTCCATCCACGACAACCGGTTGTAGATGCCGCCTGCGGTTGTCCCCCTGGGGGAGCTGTACACTATTAATGGCGGCAAAAACCAGCAAATACATCGGAGCAGTCACTGTACTGTTCAGGGCCCTCGTTCTCATATAATGGGTCCTCCCAGTTCCCTAAATAATAATCTCGCTGGAGCCGGGACCGGTCTGATGGGGGGTATAGGGGCAATCCCTCTTCAGATGCCCCATCTGATTACAGACAAAACTCAGGGGCTCAACACGTCCCTCCCGGGTCACTGGTCACAGTGGCCCCCCCTTCGCCAGGACATGCCGGGCCCCGAGATTATTGCCTGGCTGCCGAGGACCTGGGCGGAGCTGGGGCCTGCTTCCACCCAGGTACGACTGCTGGTGGGGCGGGATGGGAATAAGCGGCCCCTCTCTATTTGTTGAGCTGCTTTGATATGAAACCCATGTCTCCTGGTACTGATCCGCCAGGCGGACGCCTCCTCAGCAGAAGTGGGCTTCTGGTCTAGGATCCACTCTTGCATTGAGTCTGGGATCTGATAATATTATTATTATTATTATAGTTCATTTATAAGGCGCCGACATATTCCGTAGTGCTGTACATAAATTAAGTTAAGGCAAAGATAAATTCAAATTAACATATAGCAAAGCAAGGAGGGCCCTGTCATTGAGCTAGAAATCCAATGTAAATGGTGAATTCCCAAAGTACTTAGGATAGAAACTCACAGACTTACAATCTAAGGTATAGTGAGTGAGTGGTACAAGAGGGAGAGAGAGGTGATGATTGTGTTAGGGTGGAAGGTGATACCCTTCTTTAAAGAGATTTTTAAGTGAGATTTTAAATGTTTTGGTGGAGCGAGGCGAGGAGTTCCAGAGACTAGGGGCAGCATGAGAAAAGTCCTGGAGGTGGGAGTGAGAGGAGGTGACAAGAGTTGTAGAAAGAAGAAGGCTATTAGCAGAACGAAGAGGGCGGGTGGCGGAGTATTTGGAGATGATAGCAGATATGTAAGGGGGAGCGTTATGGTTAAGGGCTTTGTAAGTTAGGGTCATGATTTTCAATTTTATTCTTGAGGCTAAGGGAAGCCAGTGGAGTGATTGACAGAGAGGTGATGCCGACACTGAACGTTGTGTACGGAAGATGAGTCTAGCAGAGGCATTCATAATGGATTGAAGTGGGTAGGCCAACAAGAAGTGAGTTGCAGTAGTATAGTCGAGATGATGAGAGAGTGTATAAGGATTTTAGTTGTGTTTTGTGTAAGATAGTGATGAATTATGGAGATGTTTTTTAGATGGAAAAGGCAAGATTTAGTTAGTGATTGTATGTGAGGGATGAAAGACAGAGCTGGGTCCAGTAGAACTTCAAGACATCGGGCTTGAGAGGAGGGGGTGATGATGTCGTTGTTGACAGTAAGAGAGATGTGAGCAATTGACACCGTAGGAGAGGGAGGGAAGATTGGCAAAGTTTCAATGGGGTTTTTTTTCTGTTTGCCTTCCTACATAGTTACATAGTAATTAAGGTTGAAAAAAGACTTTCAGTCCATCAAGTTCAACCTGTTAAGATCTCCTCTGATCTGCAATATGCGGAATAGTTATTAATTAAATTATTGATTCAATAATTATTAATAGTATAGTATTGGAGGATGAATAAAGAGTTAGTCCATCAAGTTCAACCTTTTTAGATCTCTATTGATCTTTTTAATGTGGACTATTTATTATTATTTGTTAATTGTTATTTGACCAGAGGAAGGCAAACAGAAAAAAAAAAACCATTGAAACTTTGCCAATTGTCTCATAAAGGAAAAAAAAAGCAAAATTCCTTCCTGACCCCAGAAACTGGCGAACAAATTTCTCCCTGGATCAATATTCCTTCGCTAGTTATCTAGGATAGCCTTCAATGCCCTCTTTATTCAAAAATATTTCTAACCCCTTTTTGTAGTTGTCTATCGAATTCGCTGTCACCACCTCCTTTGGTAGAGAATTCCACAGTTTAACCACCCTAACTGTGAAGAACCCTTTTCTTTGTTTAAGGTGAAATCTTTTTTCCTCTAACCTCAAAAGATGTTTTCTTGTCAATTGAAAATCTCTTGCTACAAAAAGTTCACTTGACAAAGCGAGGTCCTCAGTTGCTGGCAAGGAACGCCTTCGGCAACTGAGGCCCTCGCCCGCTGCCCTCGCAAGTCCACCGCCATAGAGGTATTAGTCTACATTTAAGCTAACAACAATCATGTCTTAGATATCTGGATATATGATAGCTTTAATATTGTGGGAGCCACGTGTTAAGGGGGGCTGTCATTAAAGCAATGTCTAACTGAAAGGCATTGGGAAAACCTTACACCTCATACATTTCCTTCACAATGCTTGCAGATGCAGAAGATGCCGTCATGGACCTGAATTGTTACATAGTAGTTACACAGTATTTAAAGTTGAAAAAAGACCTTCAGTCCATCAAGTTCCACCTTTCAAGATCTCCTCTGATCTGCAATATGCGTATTAACTATTAATTAATTAGTTGTATTAAAAAAAAAAAATCAAATCCCTCCTGATCCCAGACACTGGCGACCGGACTTCTCCCTGGATCAATACTGCCTCTCTAATTATCCATGATAACCCTGAATTCCCTTTTTAATTAGAAATAAATCCAGTCCCCTTTTAAAGTTATCTATCAGATCCGCTGTCACCACCTCCTCTGGTAGAGAATTACACAGATTAACCACCCTTACTATGAAGAACCCTTTTCTTTCTTTAAGGTGGAATCTTTTTACTTCTAACCTCAAGGGATGTCCTCTTGTCAGTTGAAAACCTCTTGCCACAAAAAGCTCCCTTGACAAATCTTTATACTGACCCTGGATGTATTTATATAACAAATTCATATCTCCTCTTAGGCGCCTTTTTTCTAGCGAAAATAAGTTTAATTTGGTTAGTCTTTCTTCATAACTTAGCACCTCCATTCCCCTTATTAGTTTTGTAGCCCTTCTCTGGACTTTTTCCAGCTCTAAAATGTCATTTTTATGAGGTGGTGCCCAAAATTGTACTCCATATTCCAAATGAGGACGTACTAGAGATTTGTATAGTGGCAGAATTATTTCTTCTTCCCTGGCTTCTATACCCTTCCTAATACATGCTAATATTTTATTTGCCTTTGCAGCCGCTGCTTGGCTTTGAGCGATGTTACCAAGGTGGTTGTCCACTAGTACTCCCAAATCCCTTTCAATATCTGATACCCCTAGATTTGCTCCATTAAGATTATAGATTGCTTGGCTATTGTTCCTTCCCAAATGCATAACCTTACATTTATTTGTATTAAATCTCATCTGCCATTTAGTCGCCCATTTCTCTAATTGAAAGTACATCATTATCTGATTTTATTACCTTGCACAACTTAGTGTCATCAGCAAAAATGCAGACACTACATTCGAGTCCTACTTCAATGTCATTAATAAATATGTTAAAAAGGAGAGGACCTAATACTGAACCTTAAGGAACCCCACTTATCACATTAGACCAATCGGAGTATGTTCCATTCATAACAACCCTTTGCTTCCTGTCTTTTAGCCAGCTCTCGATCCATGAGCAGATATTTACTGCAATTCCTGTATCCCTTAGTTTGCTCACTAGTCTTCCATGTGGCACTGTATCAAATGCCTTTGAAAAATCTAAAAAGACTACATCCACTGAGTTGCCCTGATCCAAGTTCCTACTAACCTCCTCATAAAAACTAATTAGATTGGTTTGACACGACCTATCCTTCATAAATCCGTGTTGACTGATCCTGTTCAAATAGACATATTCTTGTATTCTGTCCCTTATTAACCCTTCTAAAAGCTTCCCAACTACAGAAGTGAGGCTCACTGGTCTATAATTCCCCGGATTTGCTCTAGATCCCTTCTTAAATATAGGTATCACCTCTGCTTTTCTCCAGTCATCTGGTAGAGACCCTGAAAGATTAGATATAATGGTTTGGCTATTACAGAACCCAGCTCCCTCAGTACCCTTGGATGTATTCCATCAGGACCTGGGGCTTTATTAACATTTATTTTCTCCAACCTCTTTTGTATTACTTCCTGCGTTAACCAATTATTTAGTAAAGGTAGTGTAGCCCCATTATGTTGCGGTGTCCCAATCACTGGTACCTCCCTTGTGTATACCGAAGAAAAGAACCTATTTAGCTCATCTGCCTTTTCCTGGTCCCTAATTATCAGATGGCCTGTGTCACATTGTAATGGTCCTATCGATTCCTTCCTGGCCTTCTTCCCATTAATATATTTAAAAAATATTTTAGGGTTTGTATTACTTTCCATTGCAACTGACTTCTCATTTTCTATTTTAGCCAGTCTAATAGCCCTTTTGCAAGACTTGTTGATTTCCTTATAGTCACATAAAGCTGCCTCTGTTCCCTCCTTCTTGTATAATTTAAATGCATGTTTCTTTTTCCTCATCATGATCTTTAAGTCATTGTTAAGCCACATAGGATGTAATTTACTCCTATTCATTTTATTTCCACATGGTACATGCTGATGAATATGTTTCTTTAGTAAGGATTTGAATGTTGTCCATTTATTTTCAGTATTCTTCCCTGTAAGTTCTTTGTCCCAGTCTATATGTTGTATTGCTGCCCGTAGCCCATTAAAGTTAGCCCTTTTAAAATTTATAGTATTTCTTGGCCCCTTACAACTCTGTTTTTTGTATTCAATCTCAAATGAGACTGTGTTGTGATCACTGTTCCCCAAGGGTTCCCCTATTTTTACATTTGATATTATATCAATATTACTTGTGATGACTAAATCCAAGATGGCCCCATTTCTAGTAGGTTCTTGTATTACCTGGGCCAGATAATGATCCCTGAGTGTACTCAAGAACCTGCTCCCCTTAGCTGAGCTGCTGGTCTCATTTATCCAGTTTATTTCAGGGTAATTAAAGTCTCCCATTATTAGAACTTACCCATGCTTAGCTGCATTTCCAATCTGTAACAATAATTGTATTTCCTCACTTTCAGCTATATTTGGGGGTTTATAGCATACTCCCACCAATATGCGTTTAGAATTAGCTCCTCCACTATTTAGCTCAACCCACAAAGATTCAATGATGCCGTTAGTGCCAGCATAAATATCTTCTCTGACTATAGGCCTAAATTCAGGCTTAACATAAAGACAGATCCCTCCTCCTCTTTTACCATTTCCCCTATCTTTCCTAAATAGGTTATAACCATCCAGATTAACAGTCCAGTCATGAGATTCATCCCACCATGTTTCCGTAATGCCTATTAAGCCCCATTTTTCTTGTACTGCTAATATTTCTAGCTCATCCATTTTCCCAGGCAAACTTCTTGCGTTATCATACACTTTATGTTGCTATGGCTCTGCTGTTGTGAAGTGCCTGCCACTGTATTTGAGGCCCCTATTAATACCTCCCTACTTTCTATTGTAACCTCCCCCTTCTCCTCCCCCATGGGTAACTAATTCATCCCTTTCCCTCTCTACCCTATTTACCCCAATACTTCTATATATTCCCTCCCCCCTACCTACAAGTTTGAAAACTCCCCCAGCCGTTCTACCATCCTATCCCCTAGCACAAATGCGCCCTCATCATTAAGGTTCAATCCATCCCTGCTATAGAGATTGTACCCAAGTGAGAAGTCAGCCCAGTGCTCTAAAAACCCAAAACTCTCTGCACTGCACCACTTTTTTAGCCACGCATTAACCTCCCTAAGCTCCTTCTGCCTCCCTGGGCTAGCACGTGGCACTGGTAGTATCTCAGAAAATACTACCTTGGAGGTCCTTGCTTTAAGCTTATTCCCTAATTCTCTAAAATCATTCTTTAGAACGCTCCATCTTCCACTAACTTTTTCATTGGTACCAATGTGTACCAAGACCGCCGGTTCATTACCAGCCCCTCCCAATAATTTATCCACCCGATCCACAACATGCCGAACCCGAGCACCCGGGAGACAGCAAACTGTTCGATTGCTGGGATCTGGGTGACAAATTACCCTATCTACCTTCCTAATAATAGAGTCCCCTACCACCAAAACATGTCTGTTGCTCTGCCTATTCTGCCCTCCCTCTCCTCCAGTAGAACTGTTCTCCCGGCTGTTAGAGGGAACAGCTCTATCTGGCATTGCCATTCCTGAATGGACATCCCCAACAGTTTCACTCAATCCGGCAAATCTGTTGGTGTTTGCCAACTCAGAACTGGCCTGCCTCCTCCTGTTCCCCCTGATTCCCCTTGTAACTGTAACCCAGCTACCTCCCTGGCCATCCTCACTAGCCCCAGCTCCTCCCTCCATACTAGGCCCAGCTAAACTGTGCTTCGTGAGCACCACCTCCCTTTCCAGTGGAGCAGTATCACTAAGTGCTGCAATTCTCCGCTCCAGATCTTCAATTTGAGCTTCCAGAGAGGCAACATGCTCACACCTGTCACAGAGGTATGGACCCTGGATCATCTGTTCCAGTAGTGCATACATTTGGCAGGATGGACACTGAGTGAGGTTTCCACTGGACTGACTCATGATTATCAGTTACAGAAATACAGTGAGAAAAAAATCAATGTATTTGTATAAAGATTTCTTTTCCACACCTTAAACCAAACAAAACAGAAACAATATATACGTTTGTTTTCTGTTTTTTTTTATAATACCCCTTTTCTTTGGATTTCCTCCTTTTATTTAATCTCCTACACACTAACTACACTTACATTAGAAATGATTGCAAGCTCCCAAGCTTGCTCTTTCCTTGTTAAAATAGACCCCGCCTACTCGCCTGTACAATGATAAATGAGCACAGGATATGATAAATGAGCAATTAACAATTAACAATTAATAATAAATAGTCCACATTAAAAAGATCAATAGAGATCTAAAAAGGTTGATCTTGAGGGACTAACTCTTTATTCATCCTCCAATACTATACTATTAATAATTATTTAAACAACAAATGAATTAATAACTAATCCGCATATTGCAGATCAGAGGAGATCTTAACAGGTTGAACTTGATGGACTGAAGGACTTTTTTCAACCTTAATTACTATGTAACTATGTAACTAAGATTAGGAGTTTAGTTTTAGACATGTTGAGATGGTGGGTGGACATCCAAGAGGATATACTAGAGAGGCAGTTTGAGACGTTTGTTAGAAGAGAGGGGGATAGATCTGGTGCGGAGAGGTAGATTTGGGTGCCATCTGCATAGAGATGATAATGAAGCCCAAAAGAGTTTATGAGGATACCAAGTGAGGAAGTGGAGATGGAGAAGAGGAGGGGGCCTAGGACTGATTCTTCAGATATGCCAACAGACAGGGGGTGAGGAGATGAAGAGGTGTCGGAGAAGGAGATACTGAATGATCGATTTTGTAGGTATGATGAGAACAATGAGAGAGCACTGTCTCAAATACCGGGGGAGAAGAGGATATGGAGTAGAAGTGGATGGTTGACAGTGTCAAAGTCAGCAGAGAGATCTAGAAGAAGAAGAATTGAAAAGTGACCTTTTGACTTGGCGGTAAACAGGTAATTGGTGACTTTAGTGAGAGCTGTCTCAGTGGAGTGTTGGGGCCGAAAGCCGGATTGGAAGGTGTCAAGAAGGGAATTAGAGGAAATAATGATGGTAAGGTGGTTATGGACAAGCTGCTCCAGCAGTTTGGAAGCCAGGGGAAGCAGAAAGATAGGGCAGTAGTAAGATGCAACGTGAGAGTCAGATGAGGGTTTTTTGACAGTGGGTATAACTATGGCATATTTTAGAGATGATGGAAACATGCCAGTAGTAAGGGAAAGGTTGAAAATATGTGTGAGAGCTGGGATTAGTGTGGTAGAGAGGGGAGAGATGAGCTGAGATGGAATAGGTTCCTGAGACTTCATCCTCTGTAGCTGGATCAAAACAGTTCAAAGTGGCTGTTGTATTGGGGAAGGGAGAAGACTGGGTGTTGTTGGTTGGTTTAGAGGGTGGAGTGTGAGAGCCACTATGAGATAAGAGTTCATTGTGGATGTTTTGAATTTTATGAAAAAAATGGTTGGCGAAGTGTTCAGCTGTAAGAGAGGAAGGGATGGGTGGAGGTGGTGGGCGGAGGTTATTATAGTATTGAAAGTGGCAAACAGACACTTGGGGTTAGAGGACAGAGTTGATATTAGTGATGTAAAGTATTGCTGTTTGGCAATGTTGAGGGCAGAGGAATAGGAGCCTAACATAAATTTGTAGTGGAGGAAATCATGCACACAGCAGATTTCCTCCACTACAAATTTATGTTAGGCTCCTATTCCTCTGCCCTCAACCTTGTCAAACATACATTTGTAGTGGAGGAAATCTGCTGAAGTGCATGATTTCCTCCATAGTCGTTCAGCAGTGCAGGAGCACCTCTGGATGTATCGTATTTGTGTAGTGTGCCATGATTGTGGATGAGACTGAGGGCATCTGCGTGTGGATATGGGGACCAGAGTGTCAAGGGTGGAAGAAAGAGTAGAGTTGTAGAGTGAGATGGCCGTGTCAGGGCAGTTGAGGTTGGTGATGGGGCTGAGAAGGGGTTGGATAACAGTGTCAAGTGCTCGCAGGTTTCTATTTGTGATGGTGGCAGGGATTGGAGAGGAGTGGTGAGAGGGGGATGTGGTGAGGTTGAAGGTAAGGAAGTGGTGGTCAGATAGAGGGAGTGGACAGATGACTGGGTTGGAGGTTGTGCTGAGATTGGTGAAGATAAGGTCAAGAGAATGTCCAGCATGATGAGTAGAAGAATCTGTTAGTTGTGAGAGGTGAGTGCAAGCAGTTTGGCTTCTGCTGGGAAGGTGGGAGTGTCAACAGCAATGTAACAATCTCCAAGTACCAGAGAAGGAACATTGGAGGAGAGAAAGTGAGGGAGCCAGGCAGAAAAGTAATCAAGAAATTGAGAGGGAGTACCTGGGGGCCGAAAGATTACAGCTACACGTAGAGAGATAGGTGAGAAGAGGCGGATTGTATGAACTTCAAAGGATGAGAATTGGAGGGATGGGACAGGGGGTATGAGGTGAAATGTACAGAAAGTGGAAAGCAAAATACCCACATCACTACCTTGTTTGTTCCCAGGTCTATGTGTGTGGCTGGGGTGAAAACCACTGTGAGGAAGTGCTGCAGGGGAGGCAGTGGCTAAGGATGAGAGTCAGATTTCAGTGAGAGCCAGTAGATTGAGGGAGTTTGTAGTGAATAGGTCATGAGTAAATGTGAGTTTATTGCAGATAGATTGTGCGTTCCAGAGGGCGCAGGAGAAAGGTAGAGTTGAAGGTTTGTGACATGTGATGGATATCAGTTTCTGGGTGTTACGGGTATTTGCTGGCTTTGAACCAGAGCGTGGCTGACAGCAAGTGGAA
Source organism: Discoglossus pictus (assembly GCA_027410445.1). Taxonomy (NCBI): domain Eukaryota; kingdom Metazoa; phylum Chordata; class Amphibia; order Anura; family Alytidae; genus Discoglossus; species Discoglossus pictus. The sequence goes on from CM050169.1 coordinate 87,632,906, forward strand.
ATGAGTAAGGGGCCTGGGTTACGGGATATATCTCCAGCAGCCAGGAGAAGGAGGAGTGAAAGGGAGAAAAGATGGGATTGGGACTTACAGTGCTGTTTCTGTTTGTTATTGTTAGGGAGGGGATAATATTGTGACTGGAGGAGGGCGAGGAGCTCATGGGAGCAGAGAAGAGGAGAGGAGAGCAAGGAAGGTGAGATGATAATATTGTTGGGGACGTGATATGGAAATGCTGCAAAGGAAAGTCTGAGAGAGAGGCAGTAGGTTATAAGAAAGAGGAAAGTGTGAGAAAGCATTGTGACAATTTGTGAGATTAGGGAAAATAGGTTAGAAGATTGTGGGGAAGAATTATTATCTTATATACTAAGATATGGTAGTAGTAGATTCAGGAGCAGGAAAAAGAGTGTGATAAGGTTTATCAGAATGGCTGTAGTTGGTGAGTAGCTAAGAGACTTATGACAATGTTTTTTTTTGTTTTTTTTTAGCAGGTGGTGTTGACTGAGCAGGAGCAAGTCATATGAGTTTCTATAAATTAAGAGAATGCACGGGCAGGTGGGTGTGGGGCAGGGAGGGAGGGCAGTTGCCAGCTGCAAACCCTAGCGAAGGGAATTGCTACAAACTAAGATGGAGGCTGTTGCTGGAAAGAGAGGAACAGACGAGATCAAAACCAGTGAACACGAGCAGAACAAGTTTGTTAAAAACAACTGAAAGGTGTGTGGGAGGGGTATGTATAATACAAAGATAATGAAATTAACACAGTTTCAATAAAGTTACCCAAAAACCATATAACATTTAAAAAACATTTTTTTATTTCACAGCACCAGAAGCAATGCGGTGATGAATCTACAAGTGGCTGCACATACCCTTGGAGAGCAGTTGCAAGCCGCAAACATAAATAATACAACTGTTCCATCAACATAACGTGTGTAGAATCTTCCAGGCTGTAGGCAGCCTCGACCCTCAACCAGCTTTCACAGGCATGTCTCATCTTCCACATTAGATCCACATGAGTTTCCCTCCCCGACTTGGTGTCATGGTGTGAAATTGCCTATGGTAGGTCTCAGTCGTTATTGCATATCGGTCAAGGAGTACTTGTGGTAGCCCTCCGCCTGGCCCAGGGGAATAGTCCAATAGGCACTACTGGCTTTGCCTCTAAGCTGACCAACAAGGAGCTTGACCCACTCAGCTTGGGGAATACGGTGAAGCTCGCACTGACAGTCCTGATGGTAGCCATCAGTATCTTCTCTGTCCTCATCAAAGTAGCTCAAGCTTTTGTAGACTGCTTTGAGTGAGGGTGATAGAGTGTCCATTGTCCCACTGGCTGAATTGTGAGCAGGAGCCTTGGATGATCTCCCATTCCACTCACTCTGGATCTCCTGGGAATATCCTTTATCATTTGCTCAATTCGTTCATCGGATGGTCTAGTGGCAAAAAGGGCTATTCGCTCTTGGTACTTTCTGATAACCTCATCAGTCACTACCGGTTGCCCAGGGGTGAGTTGTCCAGATCAGGTGGTATCACCTGCAGAACAGTCTAGGTCCTCTGGTCAGCCTAACTGCTGGCCAGCTTCCTCTACCCTTCTCAGCTCCTAGATTGTGGCAGCACGGGTTGCCAGATATTTTGCCATCCTTACTACCGGTTCTTGCACCGAGCTCGCACCACTGCCATCAGCTTGTGAAGATCCCAAAAAGCTACAGACAATCTCTGCCTTTGGCCACAGGAACTCCCCACTAAATAGGCGATCTTTGTTGAAGGAATGGGCTGCTCGGTATCCGGCTAACGGATCACGAACATGTACATGTACCTTAGCTTAGGAAAATAATAAAGCCCTCCCGTTAAATGAAACACACCATCCTCTATGCGTTCCAAGCAACAACAAAACCTTATTTTTTACAGCAAACTCTATCTCACATTTTTTCATTTCGGTGGGAGGACCTATCCCAAAATCCCCCTCCCCAAATCAGGATCATCCAGTAAGGGAATGGCAGCTGGGGGTGTTATGGGCAGACTTGGGTGATTAGAGCAAATCAGGAGCAGATGGATATGAAGGCTTGGCTTGGAAGGGTGGACCACTGGGCCGCACCCGCAGTGGTTCAGAGCAGCAAAACAGAACAAAGAGCCTGTAACTACCCCAACGTCCTGCAGTGACATCTTGTGGGCAAGAATTGTAATTATGTGTCCTTTTCTACAACTATCCTTTAAAACATAACAGTAATTCTATAGTATACTACTATCATGAATCATAGATTAATTTCAAAGATATAAAGTACATTGTGACGATCATTTTGTCCTTAACTAATAAGTTAAGGGCAAAATGATCGTCACAATATACTGTGGCCCTCATTCAATTGCAATTTGGCCATTTGAATAGGGGTCTAAATAAGCACATAACATATATTTTTTAAAGAAGTTTTTGGTTACTGAAAACCTTGCTTTTGGATAGATGTTTACTAACTAAAAACTTCTTTAAAAAATATATGTTATGTGCTTATTTAGACCCCTATTCAATTGGCCAAATTGCAATTGAATGAGGACCTGTATATCTTTGAAATGAATCTATGATTACTGATAGTAGTATACTATAGAATTATCCATTGGATTTATATGTATATTCATTTTACTATTACATACCAACATTACCAAGATAGATATATAAGATTATTACTGAGGTCTGTGATAAAAGTATGGTGTAAGTAGATATATACCATTGCAATTGAACTGTAATATTTGTCTTCCATATGTGCAAATCTAGCCTGAGACTATTGAGACTATGCATATTTAGTAATTATCAATATAGATGTCATAGATAGTACACATTGGACTATATATGTTACTATCATAGGTAAGGTAGATTTATTCTATGTATTCCTAAACATTTATTGATATATATTATTATATTGATTGGCACACACTATTCCATACAAGGATATCATTGGGGCACTTAGCACTTTAGATATTAGAAGAGGGCAAGGTTAGTATAGTTTAGTTTTTCTCTTTATAGTATTAGGGGGAAATGGTGGATCCCCAGTTCTACCAGTAGAACAGCGGCGTTATATGTAGGCAGGTGAGAGCATAGTGGTTCTCAGGAGTGAGTGGTAGGCTCCACTACCACCATATTACACTAGGGTTATTTATTTCAGATAAAATTGAACTTACATTTTTGCACATTATATGGACTCATTTGTCTGTCTTGTGTGTTTTTTTTTGTGCCAATTGATTTTTGTATTATATTGTGTATTTACATTTATATTGTAATGAGACTTATATGAATCTCGCTGGGTAATTAGTCATTTGTGTTTTTAGCATTTTAATTGTCATAATTTGTTTTTATGTTCAATAAATGTTGTGATTTTAATTTCTGTGCTGCTTTGTCATTGTAATTTCATTATACAGTCATTCTTACATAGTTACATAGTTACCTTGGGCCTCATTCTATTATCGGCCGTAAATCGGCCGTAAGGCTGCGATTCCTTGCGGGGGTTCAGTTAACTCGCGATTCTATTATACGGCCCCGCAAGGATCTCCTCTTACGGCCGGCCGCATATCTTGGAACCGGCCGTAATCTGTGAAATATAAAATCTGAAAAATAAATTCAAGCCTGCACTGTACAGCTCTGTAAATGCTAGGGATCATATTGGGGGACATGAGGATTAAAAGGAACCCACTCTCAAGCTTGCACATCTGCCCAAACCCGAGTTCAAATTAACTGTTTATTTTCCGGCTGCGGCGTGGGTGTGTCTGAGGTGCTCCAAGCACTCTGGACTTTTTACATGGATATTTTACGGATATTAAAAATTAAATATTTTACGGATTTGAGTACAGGATAATTATGTGCTATTTTTTCTAACACCTAAAATCCCTTTATAGTCTTCTCAAAGTGCAGGATGGCTTTATTTGGGCTATTTTATGTGCTTAATTGGTGCTAGCGAGACCTCTTTCCTGCAAGTAAGCTGCGGCTCGTTTTTAGCCTTGCAGAGAGGTTTCCCGGAGCAATTGAATTGCAAAACTCTTGCGGCCGTTTCAGATCAAAGGCTTTCCTCTGGCGCGAGCGGCCGCAAGAGATAGCAAGGCACCGGCCGCAAGCCTGCCGGAGCCTCCGCCCGTAAGGGAATAGAATAGGCAAATAGCTTGCGGCCGGTCCTTGCGGCCCCGCAACGGCTGCGGCCGGTAATAGAATGAGGCCCATAGTATTTAAGGTTGAAAAAAGACTTTCAGTCCATCAAGTTCAACCTGTTAAGATCTCCTCTGATCTGCAATATGCGGATTAGTTATTAATTACTTAGTTGTATATAAAAATAAAAATAAATAAATAATCACTTCCCTCCTGATCCCAGACACCGGCGACCGGACTTCTCCCTGGATCAATACTGCCTCTCTATTTATACTTGATAACCCTGAATTCCCTTTTTAATTAGAAATAAATCCAGTCCCCTTTTAAAGTTATCTATCGAATCCGCTGTCACCACCTCCCCTGGTAGAGAATTCCACAGATTAACCACCCTTACTGTGAAGAACCCTTTTCTTTCTTTAAGGTGGAATCTTTTAACTTCTAACCTCAAGGGATGTCCTCTTGTCAGTTGAAAACCTCTTGGCACAAAAAGCTCCCTTGACAAATCTTTATACTGACCATGGATGTATTTATATAAGGTAATCAAATCTCCTCTAAGACGCCTTTTTTCTATAGAAAATAAGTTTAATTTGGTTAGTCTTTCTTCATAACTTAGCCCCTCCATTCCCCTTATTAGTTTTGTTGCCCTTCTCTGTACCTTTTCCAGCTCTAAAATGTCCTTTTTATGAAGTGGTGCCCAAAATTGTACTCCATATTCCAAATGAGGGCGTACTAGAGATTTGTATAGTGGCAGAATTATATTTGCTTCCCTGGCTTCTATACCCTTCTTAATACATGTTAATATTTTATTTGCCTTTGCAGCTACTGCTTAGCTTTGAGCACTGTTACCTAGGTGGTTGTCCACAATCACTCCCAAATCCCTTTCAATATCCGATACACCTAGATTTGCTCCAATAAGATTATAAATTGCATGGCTATTTTTCCTTCCCAGATGCATAACTTTACATTTATTTGTATTAAATCTTATCTGCCATTTAGATGCCCATTCCTCAATTTTATGTAAATCCCTTTGGAGGGAAAGCACATCACTATCTGATTTAATTACCTTGCACAACTTCGTGGCATCAGCGAAAATGGAGACACCACACTCCAATCCTACCTCTAAGTCGTTAATAAATATGTTAAAAAGGAGAGGACCTAATACTGAACCCTGAGGAATCCCACTTACCACATTAGTCCAATCGGAGTATGTTCCATTTACAACAACCCTTTGCTTCCTGTCTTTTAGCCAGCTCTCAATCCATGAGCAGATATTTACTGCAACTCGTGTATCTTTTTAGTCTCCCATGTGGCACTGTATCAAAAGCCTTTGCAAAATCCAAAAAGACTACATCCACTGAGTTGCCTTGATCCAGGTTCCTACTAACCTCCTCATAGAAACTAATTAGATTTGTTTGACATGACCTATCCCTCATAAATCCATGTTGACTCCTACTTATAATCCTGTTCAAATAGACGTATTCTTGTATATTATCCCTTATTAACCCTTCTAAAAGCTTCCCCACTACAGAAGTGAGGCTCACTGGTTCTTAATTCCCCAGATTTGCTCTTGCTCTCTTTTTAAATATAGGTATCACATCAGCTTTTCTCCAGTCATCTGGTAGCAACCCTGTATTCAGTGAATCTTGAAAAATTAAATATAATGGTTTGGCTATTACAGAACCCAGTTCCCTTAGTACCCTTGGATGTATTCCATCAGGACTCGGGGCTTGATTAACAATTATTTTTTTCAACCTCTTTTGGATTACTTCCTGTATTAACCAATTATTTGGCAAAGGTAGTGTAGCCCCATTATGTTGCCGTGTCCCATCCACTGGTACCTCCCTTGTGTATACCGAAGAAAAGAACCTATTTAGCTCATCTGCCTTTTCTTGGTCACTAATTATCAGACGGCCTGTGTCACATTGTAATGTTCCTATTGCTTCCTTCCTCGTCTTCTTCCCATTAATATACTTAAAAAAATATTTTAGGGTTAGTCTTACTCTCTTTTGCAATGAATTTTTCATTTTATATTTTAGCCAGTCTAATCGCCCTTTTGCAAGCCTTGTTGATTTCCTTGTATTCCTGTAAAGCAGTCTCTGTCCCCTCTTGTTTGTATAATTTAAATGCCTGTTTTTTACTCTGTATCTTGATCTTTAAATCATTGTTAAGCCACATTGGATGGGATTTACTTCTTTTACTTTTAATCCCACACGGTATATGCCGATGTGTATGTATATTTAGTAAGGATTTAAATGTTGTCCACTTGTGGTCAGTGTTTTTACCTGCCAGTTCTCTGTCCCAGTCTATACTTTGTATTGCTGCCCTTAGACCGTTAAAATCTGCCCTTTTAAAATTAAGAGTTTTTGTTGGCCCCTTAAAATTTAGTTTTTTTAATTCAATCACAAACGAGACTGTGTTGTGATGACTGTTTCCCAAAGGTTGCCCTATTCCAACATTAGATACTATATCAATATTATTTGTGATGAGTAAATCTAAGATAGCTTCATTTCTAGTAGGCTCTTGTACAACCTGGGCCAGATAATGATCCCTGAGTGTACTCAAGAACCTGCTCCCCTTGGATGAAGCTGGTCTCATTTATCCAGTTTATTTCAGGGTAATTAAAATCTCCCATTATTAGAACTTGACAATGCCTAGCTGCATTTTCAATCTGTAAGAATAATTGTATTTCCTCACTTTCAGCTATATTTGGGGGTTTATAGCATACTCCGAGTAATATTCTTTTGGAATTTGCTGCTCCGCTATTTAACTCTACCCATAAACATTCAGCTTTATCACTAGGTCCACCATAAATATCTTCTCTGACTATAGGCTTAAATTAAGGCTTAACATACAGACAAATCCCTCCTCCTCGTTTACTATTGCCTCTATCTTTCCTAAATAGGTTATAACCATCCAGATTAACAGTCCAGTCATGAGATTCATCAAACCACATTTCAGTAATGCCTATTAAATCCCATTTTTCATTAATTGCTAATAATTCTAACTCTACCATTTTTCCTGGCAAGCTTCTGGCATTAGCAAGCATACACCTTATGTTATGAGTCTGTAGTTCTGAAGTGCCTGCCACTGTACTTGAATTACTTAGTACTACCTCCCTATTGACTATACTACCCCTCCCCCCATCTCCTCCCCTATGAGTTGTTAATTCATCCCTTATACCCTCTACACTTTCTACCCCATTACTTATATCTAGTCCCTCCCCCCACCCCACCTTCTAGTTTAAAAACTCCTCCAGCCTTTCTACCATCCTATCCCCTAGTACAAAAGCTCCCTCATCATTAAGGTGCAATCCATCCCTACTGTAGAGATTGTACCGAAGTGAGAAGTCAGCCCAGTGCTCTAAAAACCCAAACGCCTCCTTAGTGCACCACATCTTTAGCCACGCATTAACCTCCCTAATCTCCTTCTGCCTCCCTGATCTAGCACGTGGCACTGGTAGTATCTCAGAAAATACTACCTTGGAGGTCCTTGTCTTCAGCTTTTTACCTGGTTCTCCAAAATAATTCTTTAGGACACTCCATCTTCCACTAACTTTGTCATTGGTACCAATATGTACCAAGACCGCCGGTTCATTTCCAGCCCCTCCCAATAATTTTTCTATAAAACTATAAATCTGCCCTCCCTTTTCTTTGAAGTCCCTACCCCTATTTGAACTCTTACAGTTCACTAAAACTGCACCTGATACTGAAAATGTTTGCAAGCTCACAAGTTCGCCCCTTCCCCGTTTATACTAACTTCTGCCTTCTCACCTGGGCACAATTAGTGCACTCTGCAATTTTTCAGTCTTTATCTGTAAAGGAAAACAGGCCCCAAAACAGCTCACAAACCTTTTATATTAGTTAAACAGTCAAGCCACACCCCTCTCACCTGGGCACAATTAGTGCACTCTGCAATTTATCAGCCTTTATCTATAAAGGAAAATCCACTTGTAAATTCTTATAAATATCAGATCCTAGAAGAGGCACCCTGAGAAATATTAAGTGTCTGTTTTGTGGTATTTTGGTTATAGTTATTACACTTTTACACAGTGATGTGCTTTCCCTCCAAAGGGATTTACATAACGTTGAGGAATGGGCATCTAAATGGCAGATGAGATTTAATAGGAATAAATGTAAAGTTATGCATCTGGGAAGGAAAAATAGCCATGCAATTTATAATCTTAATGGAGCAAATCTAGGTGTATCAGATATTGAAAGGGATTTGGGAGTGCTTGTGGACAACCACCTAGGTAACACTGCTCAAAGCCAAACGGCAGCTGCAAAGGCAAATAAAATATTAGCATGTATTAAGAAGGTGTCACAACCTACTATGATGATGGGATCTAGAGTATCCTAGTAGGTTTAGACCTAAGTTTGGGTGACTCTAGACCTATGGACAGTCTTTGTCGGTACAAAGGCATAAGTCCCAGCTTGCTTTGGTAGTATACCTGGGAGCACCTCAGTAGGGAGCCAGAAAGAGCTCCTCTACAAGCATATGCCTCTGGGTCAATAATACATGCTTAGTCAAAGTATGAAAATTAAGAACACTTTATTTTGGAAACACACAGTATTTAAACAACTCACAAAACCAGTACAGGGAGTGGCTTCCCCCCTTGTCCAACCCTCATCTTCCTCTTGGCCAATGGGGTAATCTCCAAAGTAACTTGATTACCTCTGGCCAATGGACTAGAGGTAAGCTCTGGGAACTTCCCGACCAGTCCTATGGGCCGCCCATTAGGTGTGGCTACATAATTCACTTGGTCTCTGGTTCTCAAGGGAGAAACACCTATTTGCTCCTGTACTATGACCCTGATATTGGCCTGAAGACCCCATGGGGTTAAGGTGCCTCAATGTCTGTACAGACCCCTTTGTTCTGGCCTTGCTATCACTTCAAGTGTTTACTTTAGGTGATAGCTGGAAGGCAGATGGGTGATCTACTCAGGTTACTATCTGTATCAGACCCAATATGGATGACTGCATACAACATGGCTCCCACATTACAATACAATATATTTACAGATATTACCACTACAACATTTTATAACCCACATGTTATGAGTTGAGGCAGTACTTCCCACGTCAGTCCACTTAATGCGTTATGACGACTTTATTAGTGGTGACGTGGTAAACTGCCTCTTCTCTGAATGCATAACAATAACAGTGGGATTCTGCCCTGAATATATAACATTATAACAGTGGCTCTGAGAGCCCAAAACCTTCTGTTCAATAACATGTGGCAGATAACAGTTCCAATCCAAGATGGCCCATGGCTGATTCATGACAGAAGGGTATAGAAGCCAGGGAAGCAAATATAATTCTGCCACTATACAAATCTCTAGTGCGCCCTCATTTGGAATATGGAGTACAATTTTGGGCACCACTTCATAAAAAGGACATTTTAGAGCTGGAAAAGGTACAGAGGAGGGCAACAAAACTAATAAGGGGAATGGAGGGGCTAAGTTATGAAGAAAGACTAACCAAATTAAACTTATTTTCTCTAGAAAAAAGGAGTCTAAGAGGAGATATGATTACCTTATATAAATATATCCAGGGTCAGTATAAAGATTTGTCAAGGGAGCTTTTTTTGCCAAGAGGTTTTCAACAACAAGAGGACATCCCTTGAGGTTAGAAGTAAAAAGATTCCACCTTAAAGAAAGAAAAGGGTTCTTCACAGTAAGGGTGGTTTTTTATACAACTAATTAATTAATTAATAGTTAATCCGCATATTGCAGATCAGAGGGGATCTTAAAAGGTTGAACTTGATTGACTGAAAGTCTTTTTTCAACCTTAAATACTATGTAACTATGTAACTTTTCTTATGGGTAGGTTCTTAAGATATTTATATAGGAATTTTGCAATTTATAGGACATAATTGTCAATAACGTTTACCTCTCTGTAATATATTATTCTATATTCAAGCAACATGATCAAATTACCACAGCATGATATATATAGGAGCTCACATAATGAGACCCAAGATCAAAAAATGAATCCCTGTTATATATTTTTTGATTGTTGGTCTCATATATATCATGCTGTGGTACTTGATCACGTTACACATTATTAGAATCAATTTCTTTGCATGTTTGTGGAATATACTGTGATTATAAACTATTGTACTATACCGAGTCCTAGGATTAGATATAACTAAGTGTAAGCAATGCTTATATCATTGGTTTAACTCAAAGGGAATAAGTAATATTTTTTTTTTTTAATCATTTTTATTGATGGGAATGGAGTACGTAACAAGAGTAGATGTAACATACAAAGTCAGCATAAATAGTGAACAATAAACATCTAGGAAAGCTTGAATCTATTACTCCCTTCTTTTGTTTTTTCTGTATTTATTTTACATCAGGATATGCAATAAATTGCCAGTTAATTTAAAAAAAGATAAAGAGGGAAAAATGGGGGCCAACATTGATATGAGACTAAAGGGGGAAGAAAAGGGAAAAAGAGATAGGTAATGGTGTGTGTGTGTGGGGGGGGGGGGGGGGGCGGTAGTTGTATGCCTCTCTTGCGGCTCGTGTGAGTCTTTCTACCAAGTTCACTGCCATCCAATTCGTAGTGTCCATATGTCCCAACATAAGCCCCATTTCTTATAGCTGGCATCTAATAGCCCCATTAAATTCCCCTAAGGTGTAAAATCGTAGCTTGTAATGTAGCGCGCAAGACTTATTAATTGGCCTCTTAAAGCAGCCCGCCGCTGACTTGCGGGGTAGCAGCGAGAAAACCCTACAGCTTGTAACCTCTACATTAAAATTGCGCTATTAAATTGCATCAAAATCACTGGCGTTCAACCAACCAAGTGGATTTTCCTTTACAGGTAAAGACTGATAAATTGTAGAGTGCACTAATTGTGCCCAGGTGAGAGGGGGGTGGCTTGACTGTTTAAATAGTATAAAAGGGTTGTGAGCTGTTTTGGGGCCTGTTTACAAGTGGATTTTCCTTTACAGGTAAAGACTGATAAATTGTAGAGTGCACTAATTGTGCCCAGGTGAGAGAGGTGTGGCTTGACTGCTAAACTAATATAAAAGGTTTGTGAGCTGTTTTGGGGCCTGTTTACAAGTGGATTTTCCTTTACAGGTAAAGACTGATAAATTGCAGGGTGCACTAATTGTACCCAGGTGAGAGGGGTGTGGCTTGACTGTTTAACTAGTATAAAAGGTTTGTGAGCTGTTTTAGGGGCCTGTTTTCAAGTGGATTTACAGTACAAGTAAAGGCTGATAAATTGCAGAGTGCACTAATTGTGCCCAGGTGAGAAGGCAGAAGTTAGTATAAATGGGAGAACGGGCAAACTTGTGAGCTTGCAAACATTTTGGGTATCAGGTATCAGGTGCAGTATTTAACTCTACCCACAAACATTCAGCTTTATCACTAGTTCCACCATAAATATCTTCTCTGACTATAGGCTTAAATTCAGGCTTAACATACAGACAAATCCCTCCTCCTCGTTTACCATTGCCTCTATCTTTCCTAAATAGGTTATAACCATCCAGATTAACAGTCCAGTCATGAGATTCATCCCACCACGTTTCAGTAATGCCTATTAAATCCCATTTTTCATTAATTGCTAATAATTCTAACTCTCCCATTTTTCCAGGTTGCCCAGGTTGTACAAGAGCCTACTATAAATGAAGCTATCTTAGATTTACTCATCACAAATAATATTGATATAGTATAAAATGTTGGAATAGGGCAACCTTTGGGAAACAGTGATCACAACACAGTCTCGTTTGAGATTGAATTAAAAAAATGTTTTTAAGGGGCCAACGAAAACTCTTAATTTTAAAAGGGCAGATTTTAACGGTCTAAGGGCAGCAATACAAAGTATAGACTGGGACAGAGAACTGGCAGGTAAAAATACTGAAAATAAATGGACAACATTTAAATCCTTACTAAATATACATACACATCGGCATATACCGTGTGGGAATAAAAGTAAAAGTAGTAAATCCCATCCAATGTGGCTTAACAATGATTTAAAGATCAAGATACAGAGTAAAAAACAGGCATTTAAATTATACAAACAAGAGGGGACAGAGACTGCCTTACAGGAATACAAGGAAATCAACAAGGCTTGCAAAGGGGCAATTAGACTGGCAAAAATAGAAAATGAAAAATGAATTGCAAAAGAGAGCAAGACTAACCCTAAAATAATTTTTAAGTATATTAATGTGAAGAAGGCGAGGAAGGAAGCTATAGAAACATTACAATGTGACACAGGCCATCTGATAATTAGTGACCAAGAAAAGGCAGATAAGCTAAATAGGTTATTTTCTTCGGTATACACAAGGGAGGTAAAAGTGGTTGGGACACGGCAACATAATGGGGCTACACTACCTTTGCCAAATAATTGGTTAACACAGGAAGTAATCCAATAGAGGTTGGAAAAAATAAATGTTAATAAAGCCCAGGTTCCTGATGGAATACATCCAAGGGTACTAAGGGAACTGGGTTCTGTAATAGCCAAACCATTATATTTAATTTTTCAAGATTCACTCAACACAGGGTCTCTACCAGATGACTGGAGAAAAGCTGATGTGATACCTATATTTAAAAAAGGGAGCAAGAGCAAATCCGGGGAATTATAGACCAGTGAGCCTCACTTCTGTAGTGGGGAAGCTTTTAAAAGGGTTAATAAGGGATAATATACAAGAATATGTCTATTTGAACAGGATTATAAGTAGGAGTCAACATGGATTTATGAGGGATAGGTCATGTCAAACAAATCTAATTAGTTTCTATGAGGAGGTTGATGGAACCTGGATCAAGGCAACTCAGTGGATGTAGTCTTTTTGGATTTTGCAAAGGCTTTTGATACAGTGCCACATGGTAGACTATTGTGCAAACTAAGAGATACAGGAGTTGCAGTAAATATCTGCTCATGGACTGAGAGCTGGCTAAAAGACAGGAAGCAAAGGGTTGTTGTAAATGGAACATACTCCGATTGGACTAATGTGGTAAGTGGGATTCCTCAGGGTTCAGTATTAGGTCCTCTCCTTTTTAACATATTTATTAATGACTTAGACGTAGGCTTGGAGTGTGGTATCTACATTTTCGCTGATGACACTAAGTTGTGCAAGGTAATTAAATCAGATAGTGATGTGCTTTCCCTCCAAAGGGATTTACATTAAATTGAGGAATGGGCATCTAAATGGCAGATGAGATTTAATACAAATAAATGTATTATGCATCTGGGAAGGAAAAATAGCCATGCAATTTATAATCTTATTGGAGCAAATCTAGGTGTATCAGATATTGAAAGGTATTTCGGAGTGCTTGTGGACAACCACCTAGGTAACAGTGCACAAAGCCAAGCAGCATCTGCAAAGGCAAATATAATATTAGCATGTATTAAGAAGGGTATAGAAGCCAGGGAAGCAAATATAATTCTGCCACTGTACAAATCTCTAGTATGCCTTCATTTGGAATATGGAGTACAATTTTGGGCACCACTTCATAAAAAGGACATTTTAGAGCTGGAAAAGGTACAGAGGAGGGCAACAAAACTAATAAGGGGAATGGAGGGGCTAAGTTATGAAGAAAGACTAACCAAATTAAACTTATTTTCTCTAGAAAAAAGGCGTCTAAGAGGAGATATGATTACCTTATATAAATACATCCAGGGTCAGTATAAAGATTTGTCAAGGGAGCTTTTTGTGCCAAGAGGTTTTCAACTGACAAGAGGACATCCCTTGAGGTTAGAAGTAAAAAGATTCCACCTTAAAGAAAGAAAAGGGTTCTTCACAGTAAGGGTGGTTAATCTGTGGAATTCTCTACCAGAGGAGGTGGTGACAGCGGATTCAATAGATACATTTAAAAGGGGACTGGATTTATTTCTAATTAAAAAGGGAATTCAGGGTTATCAAGTATAAATAGAGAGGCAGTATTGATCCAGGGAGAAGTCCGGTCGCCGGTGTCTGGGATTAGGAGGGATTTTATTTTTTATTTTTTTTAATACAACTAATTAATTAATAGTTAATCCGCATATTGCAGATCGGAGGAGATCTTGAAAGGTTGAACTTGATGGACTGAAGGTCTTTTTTCAACTTTAAATACTATCAGCCTTATTAAATTGCGATTCGGTAAATTTAAAAGGGCTCTATATAAGCACACAGCATATCTTTTTTACAGAAGTTTTTAGTTGGTGAAGACCTTGCTTTTGGATAAAAGTTCACTAACTAAAAACTTTTGTAAAAAAATTAGCTGTGTGCTTAAAAAGAGCGCTTTTAAATTTACCGAATCGCAATTTAATAAGGCTGATAGTAACTACTATGTAACAATTCAGGTCCATGGCGGCATCTTCTGCATCTGCAAGCATTGTGAAGGAAATGTATGAGGTGTAAGGTTTTCCCAATGCCTCTCAGTTAGACATTGCTTTAATGACACCCCCCCCCTTAACACGTGGCTCCCACAATATTAAAGCTATCATATATCCAGATATATAAGACATGATTGTTGTTAGCTTAAATGTAGACCAATACCTCTATGGCGGTGAACTTGCGAAGGCAGCGGGCGAGGGCCTCAGTTGCCGAAGGCGCTCCTTGCCAGCAACTGAGGCCCTTGCAAACTTTACGTCGCAACGCAAACAACACGACACACCAATTACTACCCTCGCAAACTTTACCTCGCAACGCAAACAACATACGACACACGTTAACACACATTACGCAACACTCGGACGCAACTCGCGAACATTACAAAATTCAAAACACAATACATACACACAGCACATACATAAAAAACTTACCTACAGCAACAGGGAGCATCCAGGACCTCAAAAAAGCAACTTACACCTTGATTTCACTCAAAATAAAAAAGTTTACACACAAAAAAATTTGCTGACAAAAAAAATGGCCGCCGAACAAAACGAAAATGAGGCTTCACACGCAAACACCATACGAGACACGATAGCACTAGAGATGTCCCGAATAGTTCGCCGGCGGACTTTTCCCGGCGAACATATGCGATATTCGACCCGCCCCCTATACTTTATCATTGAGCAAACTTTGACCCTGCATGTCACAGTCAGCAGACACATTCCAGCCTATCAGCAGCATACACTCCCTTCCAGAGCCTTCTAACTCATGGACAGCAGCCATTTTGGAATCATAACTAACTTGCAGTCTTACTGAGAGGAGGCTGAGTGTAGATGATACTGCATCAATAGTGAAAACCATAGCTAGGCTACTGTACACAGTATGTAATACAGTCCTGAAGGACTCTTTTGATCTCTGGTGCAAGGACACCCCTCTGTCTCTTCCCCCCCTTATCATCATCCTCCCCTCACCTTAGCACCCAACCCTAACACCCCTAACACTTATCCATAATACCCATCAACCTAACACCTAACCCTAACCCCCCTCACACTTATCCCTAACACCCCTCACCCTAACCCTAACACCCCTCACACTTATCCCTAACATCCCTCACCCTAACACCTATCCCTAACACCCCTCACCCTAATCCTAACACCCCTCACACTTATCCCTAACACCCCTCACCCTAACCCTAACAACCCTCACACTTATCCCTAACACCCCTCACCCTAACCCTAACACCCCTCACACTTATCCCTAACACCCCTCACACTTATCCCTAACACCCCTCACCCTAACCCTAACACCCCTCACCCTAACCCTAACACCCCTCACACTTATCCCTAACACCCCTTACCCTAACACCCCTCACACTTATCCCTAACACCTCTCACCCTAACACCTATCCCTAACACCCCTCACCCTAACCCTAACACCCCTCACACTTATCCCTAACACCCCTCACCCTAACCCTAACACCCCTCACCCTAACCCTAACACCCCTCACTTATCCCTAACACCTAACCATAACACCTCACCCTAACACCTCTCACACTTAGCCCTAACACCCCTCCCCCTCACCCTAACACCCCTCACACTTATCCCTAACACCTAACCCTAACACCTAACCCTAACACCCCTCACACTTATCCCTAACACCCCTCACCCTAACCCTAACACCCCTCACACTAATCCCTAACACCCCTCACCCTAACCCTAACACCCCTCACCCTAACCCCAACACCCCTCACCCTAACCCTAACACCCCTCACACTTATCCCTAACACCCCTCACCCTAACACCTATCCCTAACACCCCTCACCCTAACCCTAACACCCCTCACACTTATCCCTAACACCCCTCACCCTAACCCTAACACCCCTCACACTTATCCCTAACACCCCTCACCCTAACCCTAACACCCCTCACACTTATCCCTAACACCCCTCACCCTAACACCTATCCCTAACAACCCTCACACTAACCCTAACACCCCTCACACTTATCCCTAACACCCCTCACCCTAACCCTAACACCCCTCACACTAATCCCTAACACCCCTCACCCTAACCCTAACACCCCTCACCCTAACCCCAACACCCATCACCCTAACCCTAACACCCCTCACACTTATCCCTAACATCCCTCACCCTAACACCTATCCCTAACACCCCTCACCCTAACCCTAACACCCCTGACACTTATCCCTAACACCCCTCACCCTAACCCTAACAACCCTCACACTTATCCCTAACACCCCTCACCCTAACCCTAACACCCCTCACACTTATCCCTAACACCCCTCACCCTAACACCTATCCCTAAAAACCCTCACGCTAACCCTAACACCCCTCACACTTATCCCTAAGACCTAACACCTCTCACACTTATTCCTAACATGCCTCACCCTAACACCCCTTACACTTATCCCTAACACCCCTCACCCTATCACCCCTCACACTTAGCCCTAACACCCCTCACCCTAACACCTAACCCCCTCACCCTTATCCCTAACACCATGGACCCTAACACCCCTCACACTTATCCCTGTGTCTCTTCCCTCCCCTTATCATCAAGGGAGGGGGGGAGGATGATGAGGGAGGGGGGAAGAGACACAGGGGAGGATGATGAGGGAGGGGGGAAACAGACACGGGGAGGATGATGAGGGAGGGGGTAAAGAGATACAGAGGAGGATGATGAGGGAGGGGGGAAGGAGACACAGGGGTGGATGATGAGGGAGGGGGGGGGAGAGACAAAGGGGAAGATGATGAGGGAGGGGGGAAAAGAGACACAGGGGAGGATGATGAGGGAGGGGGGAAAGAGACACATGGGAGGATGATGATGGAGGGGGGAAAGAGACACATGGGAGGATGATGATGGAGGGGGGAAAGAGACACATGGGAGGATGATGATGGAGGGGGGGAAGAGACATAGGGGAGGATGATGAGGGATGGGGCAAAGAGATACAGGGGAGGATGATGTGGGAGGTGGGAGGATGATGAAGGAGGGGGGATGAGACACAGGGGAGGGTGATGAGGAAGGGGGCAAAGAGACACAGGGGAGGATGATGAGGGAGGGGGGAAGAGACAAAGGGGAAGATGATGAGGGAGGGAGAGCCCTAACACCCCTCACCCTAACCCTAACACCCCTCACACTTATCCCTAACACCACTCACCCCTAACCCTAACACCTCTCACCCTAACCCTAACACCCCTCACACTTATCCCTAACACCTAACCCTAACACCTAACCCTAACACCCCTCACACTTATCCCTAACACCCCTCACCCTAACACCTATCCCTAACACCCCTCCCCCTAACCCTAACACACCTCACACTTATCCCTAACACCCCTCACCCTAACCCTAACACCCTCACACTTATCCTAACACCACTCACCCTACCCTAACACCCTCATACTTATCCCTAACACCCCTCACCCCTAACCCTAACACCCCTCACACTTATCCCTAACACCCCTCACCCTAACCCTAACATGCCTCACACTTATCCCTAACACCTCTTACCCTAACACCCCTCACACTTATCCCTAACACCTAACCCTAACTCCTAACCCTAACACCCCTCACACTTATCCCTAACACCTAACCCTAACTCCTAACCCTAACACCCCTCACCCTTACCCTAACACCCCTCAAACTTATCCCTAACATCCCACACCTTAACCCTAACACCCCTCACACTTATCCCTAACACCCCTCACCCTAACCCTAACACCCCTCACACTTATCCCTAACACCCCTCACACTTATCCCTAACACCCCTAACCCTAACCCTAACACCCCTCACACTTATCCCTAAGACCTAACACCCCTCACACTTATTCCTAACATGCCTCACCCTAACACCCCTTACACTTATCCCTAACACCCCTCACCCTAACACCCCTCACACTTAGCCCTAACACCCCTCACCCTAACATCTAACCCCCTCACCCTTATCCCTAACACCCCTTACCCTAACACCGCTCACACTTATCCCTGTGTTTCTTCCCCCCCTTATCATCAAGGGAGGGGGGGGATGATGAGGGAGGGGGGAAGAGACACAGGGGAGGATGATAAGGGAGGGGGGAAAGAGACACAGGGGAGGATGATGAGGGAGGGGGGAAGAGACACAGGGGAGGATGATGAGGGAGGGGGAGAAACAGACACAGGGGAGGATGATGAGGGAGGGGGTAAAGAGATACAGGGGAGGATGATGAGGGAGGGGGGGAAAGAGACACAGGGGAGGTTGATGAGGGAGGGGGGGAGAGACAAAGAGGAAGATGATGAGGGAGGAGGAAGGGAGACACAGGGGAGGATGATGAGGGAGGGGGGAAAGAGGCACAGGGGAGGATGATGAGGGAGGGGGGGAAAGAGATACAAGGGAGGATGATGATGGAGGGGGGAAGAGACACAGGGGAGGATGATGAGGGAGGGGGTAAAGAGATACAGGGGAGGATGATGTGGGAGGTGGGAGCATGATGAGGGAGGGGGGATGAGACACGGGAGGGTGATGAGGAAGGGGGCAAAGAGACACAGGGGAGGATGATGAGGGAGGGGGGGAAGAGACACAGGGGAAGATGATGAGGGAGGGGGGAAGAGACAAAGGGGAAGATGAAGAGGGAGGGGGAAAAGAGACACAGGGGAGGATGATGAGGGAGGGGGGCAAGAGACAAAGGGGAAGATGATGAGGGAGGGGGAAAAGAGACACAGGGGAGGATGATGAGGGAGGGGGGAAAGAGATACTTGGGAGGATGATGAGGGAGGGGTGGAAGAGAAAAAGGGGAAGATGATGAGGGAGGGGGAAAAGAGACACAGGGGAGGATGATGAGGGAGGGGGGAAAGAGACACAGGGGAGGAAGATGAGGGAGGGGGAAAGAGACACATGGGAGGATGATGATGGAGGGGGGAAGAGACACAGGGGAGGATGATGAGGGAGGGGGTAAAGAGATACAGGGGAAGATGATGTGGGAGGTGGGAGGATGATGAGGGAGGGGGGATGAGACACAGGGGAGGGTGATGAGGAAGGGGGAAAGAGACACAGGGGAGGATGATGAGGGAGGGGGGGGAAGAGACAAAGGGGAAGATGATGAGGGGGGGGGAAAGAGACACAGGGGAGGATGATGAGGGAGGGGGGAAAGAGATACATGGGAGGATGATGATGGAGGGTGGAAGAGACACAGGGGAGGATGATGAGGGAGGGGGTAAAGAGATACAGGGGATGATGATGTGGGAGGTGGGAGGATGATGAGGGAGGGGGGATGAGACACAGGGGAGGGTGATGAGGAAGGGGGCAAAGAGACACAGGGGAGGATGATGAGGGAGGGGGGAAGATACAAAGGGGAAGATGATGAGGGAGGGGGTAAAGAGATACAGGGGAGGATGATGAGGGAGGGGGAAAGAGACACAGGGGAGGATGATGAGGGAGGGTGTAAAGAGATACAGGGGAGGATGATGAGGGAGGGGGAAAGAGACACAGGGGAGGATGATGAGGGAGGGGGGAAAGAGACACAGGGGAGGATGATGAGGGAGGGGGTAAAGAGATACAGGGAAGGGTGATGAGGGAGGGGGCAAAGAGACACAGGGGAGGATGATGAGGGAGGGGGAAAAGAGATACAGGGGAGGATGATGAGGGAGGGGGGAAGAGACAAAGGGGAAGATGATGAGGGAGGGGGAAAAGAGACACAGGGGAGGATGATGTGGGAGGTGGGAGGATGATGAGGGAGGGGGTAGGAGACACAGGGAAGGGTGATGAGGAAGGGGGCAAAGAGACACAGGGGAGGATGATGAGGGAGGGGGAAAAGAGACACAGGGGAGGATGATGAGGGAGGGGGGAAGAGACAAAGGGGAAGATGATGAGGGAGGGGGAAAAGAGACACAGGGGAGGATGATGAGGGAGGGGGGGGAGAGACAAAGGGGAAGATGATGAGGGAGGGGGAAAAGAGACACAGGGGAGGATGATGAGGGAGGGGGGAAAGAGACACTTGGGAGGATGATGAGGGAGGGGTGGAAGAGACAAAGGGGAAGATGATGAGGGAGGGGGGAAAGAGACACAGGGGAGAATGATGAGGGAGGGGGGAAAGAGACACAGGGGAGGAAGATGAGGGAGGGGGGAAAGAGACACAGGGGAGGATGATGAGGGAGGGGTTAAAGAGATACAGGGGAAGATGATGTGGGAGGTGGGAGGATGATGAGGGAGGGGGATGAGACACAGGGGAGGGTGATGAGGAAGGGGGAAAAGAGACACAGGGGAGGATGATGAGGGAGGGGGGGAAGAGACACAGGGGAAGATGATGAGGGAGGGGGGAAGAGACAAAGGGGAAGATGAAGAGGGAGGGGGAAAAGAGACACAGGGGAGGATGATGAGGGAGGGGGGCAAGAGACAAAGGGGAAGATGATGAGGGAGGGGGAAAAGAGACACAGGGGAGGATGATGAGGGAGGGGGGAAAGAGATACTTGGGAGGATGATGAGGGAGGGGTGGAAGAGAAAAAGGGGAAGATGATGAGGGAGGGGGAAAAGAGACACAGGGGAGGATGATGAGGGAGGGGGGAAAGAGACACAGGGGAGGAAGATGAGGGAGGGGGAAAGAGACACATGGGAGGATGATGATGGAGGGGGGAAGAGACACAGGGGAGGATGATGAGGGAGGGGGTAAAGAGATACAGGGGAAGATGATGTGGGAGGTGGGAGGATGATGAGGGAGGGGGGATGAGACACAGGGGAGGGTGATGAGGAAGGGGGAAAGAGACACAGGGGAGGATGATGAGGGAGGGGGGGGAAGAGACAAAGGGGAAGATGATGAGGGGGGGGGAAAGAGGCACAGGGGAGGATGATGAGGGAGGGGGGAAAGAGATACATGGGAGGATGATGATGGAGGGGGGAAGAGACACAGGGGAGGATGATGAGGGAGGGGGTAAAGAGATACAGGGGATGATGATGTGGGAGGTGGGAGGATGAGGCGGGAGGGGGGATGAGACACAGGGGAGGGTGATGAGGAAGGGGGCAAAGAGACACAGGGGAGGATGATGAGGGAGGGGGGAAGATACAAAGGGGAAGATGATGAGGGAGGGGGTAAAGAGATACAGGGGAGGATGATGAGGGAGGGGGAAACAGACACAGGGGAGGATGATGAGGGAGGGTGTAAAGAGATACAGGGGAGGATGATGAGGGAGGGGGAAAGAGACACAGGGGAGGATGATGAGGGAGGGGGGAAAGAGACACAGGGGAGGATGATGAGGGAGGGGGTAAAGAGATACAGGGGAGGGTGATGAGGGAGGGGGCAAAGAGACACAGGGGAGGATGATGAGGGAGGGGGAAAAGAGATACAGGGGAGGATGATGAGGGAGGGGGGAAGAGACAAAGGGGAAGATGATGAGGGAGGGGGCAAAGAGACACAGGGGAGGATGATGTGGGAGGTGGGAGGATGATGAGGGAGGGGGGATGAGACACAGGGAAAGAGTGATGAGGAAGGGGGCAAAGAGACACAGGGGAGGATGATGAGGGAGGGGGAAAAGAGACACAGGGGAGGATGATGAGGGAGGGGGGAAGAGACAAAGGGGAAGATGATGAGGGAGGGGGAAAAGAGACACAGGGGAGGATGATGAGGGAGGGGGGGAAGAGACAAAGGGGAAGATGATGAGGGAGGGGGAAAAGAGACACAGGGGAGGATGATGAGGGAGGGGGGAAAGAGACACTTGGGAGGATGATGAGGGAGGGGTGGAAGAGACAAAGGGGAAGATGATGAGGGAGGGGGGAAAGAGACACAGGGGAGAATGATGAGGGAGGGGGGAAAGAGACACAGGGGAGGAAGATGAGGGAGGGGGGAAAGAGACACAGGGGAGGATGATGAGGGAGGGGTTTAAAGAGATACAGGGGAAGATGATGTGGGAGGTGGGAGGATGATGAGGGAGGGGGATGAGACACAGGGGAGGGTGATGAGGAAGGGGGAAAAGAGACACAGGGGAGAATGATGAGGGAGGAGTGGAGAGACACAGGGGAGGAAGTGACAAAGGGGAAGATGATGAGGGATGGGGAAAAGAGACACAGGGGAGGATGATGAGGGAGGGGGGGAAGAGACAAAGGGGAAGATGATGAGGGAGGGGGAAAAGAGACACAGGGGAGGATGATGAGGGAGGGGGTAAAGAGATACAGGGGAGGATGATGAGGATGATATAACTTCTGCAAGTGCACAGTGCCACTCATATCTGTTGTCACAGTAGCTTGCACGCATAGTACCAATCTGTCAAAACCTGTAATGATGAATGAGGTCTAGAGTAGCCTGGTTCCCTTATCCTCTACAGGTTGAGACATAATGTTTGGGTGACTCCAGACCAACACATGAGTACAAGCAGCACACAAACTCAAAGCCGCCATCCTCCTCCTGGTCCAGCATCATCAGCCATATCAACCACTGCTGTCCTCCTTGCCCCCTCTCAACCATCCGCCACTCCGTCTCTCGCCTTGAGCAGTTCCTGCTCATCTGCCATAGTCAGGTGCCTGTAAAGGACATGTTTGAGCGTAAGAAGCTAATGTCACAAAGTACCCCAAATTTGAAGTGATACGACCAACCAAGCATCTTTTTCCATCTCCCGGTTCTAAAAATCCAGGCCTTATACACGCCCCCCTGATAGGTGACATAACAAGTATTAAACTGATAAGAGTAGTACTTACAAACACGCCACTCCTATCTGGTGGCACCTTTGATTGCACGTGCCGTGCCCCAAAATTGAAGTGATACGACCAACAAAGCATCTTTTTCCATCTCCTGGTTCTAAAAATCCAGGCCTTATACACGCCCCCTGATAGGTGACGTAACAAGTATTAAACTGATAAGAGTAGTACTTACAAACACGCCACTCCTATCTGGTGGCACTTTTGATTGCACGTGCCGTGCCCCAAAATTGAAGTGATACGACCAACAAAGCATCTTTTTCCATCTCCCGGTTCTAAAAATCCAGGCCTTATACACGCCCCTAATAGCTGACGTAACAAGTATTAAACTGATAAGAGTAGTACTTACAAACACGCCACTCCTATCTGGTGGCACCTTTGATTGCACGTGCCGTGCCCCAAAATTGAAGTGATACGACAAACAAAGCATCTTTTTCTATCTCCCGGTTCTAAAAATCCAGGCCTTATACACGCGGTTGTGCAAATTGACTGTTTGCGGTTGTTTGCGGTGCGTTAAACAGGGGGTTTGGTCTGTCACTTTGAAGCGGGCCTAACCCTTACACTACCTGATTAATACAACATCATACCTGGTGTTTTAAAGCTCGTTATTCCAAACAATTTTGGAATGTTAGGTGATTTATGCCCTTTATGGCTTAAAACCAGACTCTGCATCAACTATGTAAATTTCCGTGGGAGTTTTGCCATGGATCCCCAGTGCAGGTGTTAGTCCCCTTGAAACAACTTTCCCATCACTATTGTGGCCAGAAAGAGTCCCTATGGGTTTTAAAATCCGCCTGCCCATTGAAGTCTATGGCGGTTCGCAAACATTTGCGGCGGTTCGCGTTCCGAAAATTTTATGTTCGCGACATCACTAGTTAGCACACATTACGACCTTGCAAAAATCGGACACAACACGCGAACATAAAAACATTTGAAACACAATAAATACACACAACACACACATAAAAAGCTTACCTACAGCAAGAGGAACCATCCAGGACCTCAAAAAAACAAGTTACACCTTCATTTAAATCAAAATAAAAGAGTTTAGACACTAATAAAAGCGAGAGATAAAATGGCCGACAAAACGAAAACGAGGCTACAGCACTCTAAACACCGAAAACACCACAACACACTCGCAAAACACCACAAGAAACTCGCAAAACACCACAAAAGACCTACGGATAATCCGCGAACATGCTTACCACACATTACCCGCCATTTTACGCCAATGCGGAAGTACACCACTACGCTAACGGTTTCGTCTTCCGCACGCACAGTATTACACTGCACACATTCACCACGCTTACACAGCAGCTCCACAGCACTAATGCTGCAGCAACATCAAAAAGATTGCCAGCTCTTCAACAAAATGCTTCAA
This sequence comes from Discoglossus pictus, assembly GCA_027410445.1. Lineage (NCBI taxonomy): Eukaryota > Metazoa > Chordata > Amphibia > Anura > Alytidae > Discoglossus > Discoglossus pictus. The sequence goes on from CM050169.1 coordinate 87,657,390, forward strand.
AATAGGTAAAGTATATTCATTTATTAATGTATTAACGTATTTCATTATTACACACCAAACAGCATTATCTCACTTACAATTTCATTGCCGTCATTTTTTGACGGGCAATTCGCTAGTATAGAATAATAAAGGGTTAATACACATGCAAAGTCCAATTTGTGATAGTGTGGAGTATCAACATTCCCCTGAAGGCCTGATTACAATATGACAGGTGATAATGTGAATTGATTGGGCCACTGTAGGTGGGCAGGTCATAGCAGAGAGGTCAGACAAATCACAAATATGATCAAATCAATATATTTTCTTACACAGATCTTTAAAGGTAATGAGGTCCCAAGACTACTGCATCTACATAAATAGCTGATATTATATTAATAAACACATATTCATTGTATACATATCATCTATCTCAATAATTCACCACCACCGTATTAATCTAAAGAAAACTCTATCCCAAAATAAGTGAGATCAATTCATGCTATAAATAAAATCTAATCAATTCAAGGTCTCAAGGTAATCCAAGGTCTACATAAGCAATATATGTAATATTCATAAAAACATATTTAAATATACCGTACATGCATTAGAATAAATTCCATGCAATAGCCATAATTAAACAATCTTTTTACCACTGCAACCGGAGTTCAATTCCAGTCAGGGAACCAAGAGGTCACACCACCCTGAAGACAATGTGGGTAGGGCCTGGTCAGTACTTGGATGGGAGGCCACCTAGGAATACTAGGAGCTGAATACTGTAGCCCACTGGTGAAGGAATTGGCAACCCACTCCAGTATCTTGGCCATGGACACCAAGTGGATCAGCATGACCCTGAAGTCAATGTGGGTTGGGCCTGGTCAGTACTTGGATGGGAGGCCACCTAGGAATACCAGGAGCTGAATACTGTGGCCCACTAGAGAAGGAATTGGCAACCCACTCCAGTATCTCTGCCATGGATACCAAGTGGATCAGCATGACCATGGACGTAAAGATGTCCTGGTGTGTTACGGTACATGAGGTCACGGAGAGTTGGAAACAACTGATGAAAACAAAACAAAACTAAAAAAACTATGCAGACCTTTGTTGGTAGTGTAATATCTCTACTTTTTACTAGCTAGTCCAGACTTGTCACAGCTTTCCTCCCCAGAAGCAAACGTCTTTTAATTTCATGGCTACAGTTACCATCTGCAGAGATCTTGGATACCAGAGAAATAAAATTCATTCTTTTAAGAGACTTAAATAGCATCAGCTAAGTGACCTCAGAATATACATGCACAATTTATATAATAATAACATAGAAATAATGAATTAACAATTATTCATTAATAATCCCATATGAACTGGAATATTCCAATTTAAATGTAAATTTGGGATAGTCTGGACAATGCAACAGTGTTAGAGAACTATGTACAGACAATTCAGTAAAATGAGGCAACAATAGTCAGATTAAATATATAACATCACAAAGTGATATGGTACATTTAGCTAACAAGCTGGTGAAAAATATTTTCTAGGAGACATAAAACAAAATATACATGTAATTATTTGTACTTGAGCATTGGTAAAATAAGGCAGAACATCAGATGGTGTGTGGGTGGCTCAGCAAATAATAAATTCCACAAGCTTGTGCACCCAGCTACTGATAAATTATGTTTTATATTTAAAATGTGTGATATAAATTACTATTTATATACCGTAATCATTTTCACATAGGCTTCTTTTTCAGAAACTGCTTAAAAAATGACAGAATGAAAAATAAAAGTATTTATTAAAGAGTAAGCTGCTTAAAATCAAATACATTTTTGTAGCAAGATCAATAAAATTATTGATAATAATATGTATAAAATAAAATTTGAATCAAGTTAGCCAGCTCTTAGATAAGATAGAAGTGTTTAGATGCAGCTGCCTCTTTTACAAAATATCACAGCTGTTGATGTTTAATTAATGATGTCCCTTTATAAATTACCAAATTCATGTGATGGTCCGTACAACTACCATATACCATAGCATGAAGTGACTGTGGACAAGCAAATCCTACAATTTTGGGGATCTCCTGGTCTGTGGCAAGTCTAGTGAATGGAGGGACCCCTAAGGGATGGCCAAAATGTGTTTTGGGGGTCAGCCCCTTCCCCCTCGCTGGTACCTCTCACTCAGTACCACCTCCCGCCCTGCCGTGACCCTACCCCCCACCCCCCGTTGAGACACTCAGAAAAAAAAACCTGTCAAAAGCAGCTCCCTCCCCAAGAAAAAAAAATTAGGCAGCACTGGGGTCCCTCAGAGGAGGGTAGCTCCACCCATGCTCCTAATCATTACGGAAACAGTTGATGTCAAGACCTCAGATCTTGGTCTTGCGTGAAGATGCCCCAATATTTGTTCAAGGTGGTCTTGATTTGCTTCCACTTGGAGTTAAAGGTAATAATAACATTATAAAAAAAACTGTGGTGCATCTTAATGCAAGACCAATATCTTGTTGAGGTTTTGACATTGACTGGTTCCTTAAAGAGTAGGATTCAGTTGTCCACAGTTACTTCTAATCTCCTGAAGCTAAAAAGGGATAATGGATAAACCTAAGGGTTATATGGCATGCGGTGCTTGTACCCACTACGACTGAGAGTATAATTGAAAGATTAAATACACAATAAGAAGGGGGTTGGAGAGCCAGGGATGGATAGATGAGGTAATTGAAGCAATGAACATGAGAACGAGGAAGCTCTGCTTACAGAAATGCCTGGAGTGCTGCTGTCCAAACGTTCACAGAGAGTCTGAAACGACTGAATAACAACACATAGCATATTTAGAAAAAATATTAATTTTCAATTGCAAGTGTGAGTGGGACATTTATATTTTGGCAAGAGCAGATCTTGCAGTTAACATTGTGAGTTGTCTGTTTCTGTGTATGACATAAGTGGGTAGGTGTCAAATTGTAAAAGCTCAAATAATATAAGAGATGCCCTTCCCCAAGGGCATAGGAGCCCAAAACAATCTGGGGGGATAATAATTTAACTCTACTCCCAGGACAGGAAGCAGGGGTGGATCTACCGCTTGTGCACCCATGTGCAATGCCCTGATTTGGGACCGTGCTCTGGGGGGAGCCATGGCTGCAATGCCCCTCTAAAAAGTTTTTTTAATGCCTTCGTTTAAATTCTCAATGCCCCTTCCCTCCCTAATATAATTAAAAATTATGTATATACTAGGAAATTGCCCGTCAAAAATTACAGGATTAAAATTGTAAGGCTGGCAATGCTGTTTGCCACACAATGTGAGGCTTTTGCTCCTCTGAGCATCTTCAAAGCTCATTGTGAGGCCCGCGCTCTTTGCAGGGCTTGCAATTATCGCCCAAGGCACTCTTGCAGTGCTCATCGTGAGGCTCACGAAGCGAGGGGCCGCATTTGCGGAGGCTTAACCTGTGTCTCTCTTCCACTCCTCCTCTCCATACTCTGTGTCTCTCTTCCCCTCCTCCTCTCCTTACCCTTTGTCTCTCTTCCCCTCCTCCTCTCTTTAGCCTGTGTCTTTCTTCCCCTCCTCCTCTCCCTCCCCTGTGTCTCTCTTCCCCACCTCCTCTTGCTCATTGCCTGTGAGCCAACATTACGAGCCGAGGTCGCAAAACAAAGCACTAACCCCCCCCCAGAACCGCGCAAACCAAAAACACGAAATACACACTGATAAACACAATAATAAAAAATAAAAACATTCACCCACAGCACAGGGGGACAGCCAGGACGTCTGGAAGTGAGGTTACACACGAATTTAACCCGAAATTCTAAGCAAGAAAAAAAATGGTGGTCGAAAAAAATGAAAACGAACTCCACGACCCCAGACCACGCAGAACACTGCCAGCCACGTACAACTTTGCCAAACACCCACATTAAGAGGTCCGAGATAAGCTTGGAACCCCACATTAACCCCTTGCTATAGAGGTTCGATCGGACCCTCGATGGGTGCCCACATTAACCCCATGCTGGGGGTCCCCCGGTATTGTCCTGGCATTAACCCTTGCAGTGGGGGTAACGGTTGTGTCCCCCACTGCATTTAAATGGAGTTAAGTCCCTGCCGCGGGTCCTTAAAGGGCCAGCGGCACACAAACAGTTAAGGCCGGCAGCAGGGGAACTTTAAGTACCCCCACCGGCACCTAAAATTAATGCCCCAATGCTGGGGGTCCCCACAATAACCCCACATTAACCCTCGTAGTGGGGGCCCCCAATCGCACGCGATTGGGGACTCCCGCTGCAATCAAAATTCAAATTTCCCGCCTTGAGGTCCTAAAAGATACTTAAAGGTCCTGCGATAAAAACAAATTAACCCTCTCACTTATGGGGCTCTATACAGCCCCTAAATAACCCCATCACTCATGGGGGTCAATACAGACCCCCATCAGCCCTTAATTAACCCTGTCACTCATGGGGGTCAATACATACCCCCATCAGCACTTAATTAACCCTGTCACTCATGGGAGTCAATACAGACCCCCATAATCCCTTCATTAACCCTGTCACTCATGGGGGTCAATACAGACCCCCATAATGCCTTCATTAACCCTGTCACTCATGGGGGTCAATACAGACCCCCATAAGTCTAAATTAACCCTGTCACTCATGGGGTCAATGAAGACCCCCATAAGCCCTTAATTAACTCTATCACTCATGGGAGTCAATACAACCCCCCATAATCCCTTCATTAACCCTGTCACTCATGAAGGTCAATACAGACCCCCATCAGCCCTTAATTAACCCTGTCACTCATGGGGGTCAATACAGAACCCGATAAGCCCTTTATTAACCCTGTCACCTATGGGGGTCAATACAGACCCCCATACGCCAATAATTAACATTATCAGTCCAATAGGGGTCTATATAGTCCCCTATAGGACGCTAATTAACCCATGTAATAACACTATAAGTGCCATGAGGATCATCCAGGACCCTCAGGACACAAAGTGTAAGCACTACACTATTAACCCTAAAAATACCCCATTAAGCCCAACCCTGGGCCTATTTAAACCTAACAGTACCTATGTAACCCTATAACTGGGCTTATTTAACCCTAACTGGTCCTATTTAACCCCATGTAAGCCTATTTAACCCTGTCTCTTATGTGGGTCTATACATACCCTCATAAGCCTCTATTTAACCCAATCATTCCAATAAGGGTATATAAAGACCCTTATGGGGCAGTTAGAACCCTAACATTAACCACATAAGTACACTGCACTATACCCCTCAATAAACCATTAAATCTAAACTAACCCCCTCAACAATAACCTATTAACACCTACACTACCTACTCCCTAATAAACCCCCCACCCCACTAAATACAGAAAATAAGAAAATCGAAGTCACAAAAAAAAGCCTAAGTCACACAAAATAAAAAACCTACATTACAGAAAAAAAAAAAAAACTACATTACAACCCCCCCCCCCCTATACTACAGAAAATTAAAAAAAATACACACCTGAAAAGGAAATATATACAAAATATATACATTACAATACAAATAAAATATAATACACCCTATCTGAAATACACATTTTACAAAATGTTATACACATTTCAACACTTTTTTATTGCCCCGTCATTTTTGACAGGCAAGTCGCTAGTTAATTAATAAAATAATAAATTAATATACTTTACCTATTTGTAATTAATATATGCAGCAAGCAATAATCTGAAGTGTTAACAATCTGTTTTGATTTTCCTGCAGCATGCAATGTACATTTGGACTGTTGCTGACCTGAGGACTAAGTGTCAGCAATGTGTGAAGTGTGCAGTGTAAATAGGCTGCATGCGTGTAATTCGGTATTTTGTAATGGTAATGTTATTAGTTATAAATTAGTGTTGTAAAATGGCAGCGATTGCATTACGCGGGTGCAGAGCATTTTTCCGTTGTCCCTAATAGTGTATTTTATACCTCGTACAGGCTTGTGTAAAAGTGTAATGTGCTTGGCGGTGTTTTTGTTTAAAGGTCGTGTAGCCTCGTTTTCGTTTTTTTCGGCCGTTATTTATACGATTTTTGAGTGGCGAAATTCTGTAAATTGCGTTTAAATTGTCATGCAACCTCACTCCCAGTTGTCTTGGCTGTCCCCCCGTACTGTGTGTGATGTTTGTTTTGTATTTTTTTAAATTTTGTTTGTGTTTTTGTTGTTTTTGTATGTGCGCGGTAAAGTTCGTATTTTTTTTACCTTGTATTCTTTTTTTTTAAAGTGCCGCAGGTTTTATATGTTTTTGCTAAGTGCCGCTTTCCTTTTTGCAAGTGATACCGGCCGTAATTTTTCCACGCGTTTTTTTTCAAACTGCTACGGGTCTCACATTGTGAATTGTGTAATTAAGATTTCTGTTGATGTGTAGTTACGCGGGTCGTAGGGATGAGTACCTACGGTGCTCATCTCAACCAGTGCAGTGAGCGCCTTCAGCGATCCCTGCCTAAGTGATACAGGGTCATAGGGATGAGGGCCTGCGGCGCTCATCTCTACCAGTGCAAAGAGCGCCATTGTCGCTTTGAGAGGGCCGCAGTTGCAGCGGGCACGTTAGCAACAACCCGTATTGCTCACAACTATATATATGATATATGTACTTATGGGTCAAAGCTTCCTTGGGGAAGATATACTGCTCCTCTAGTGGCCAAATCTGGAAAGGCGTTATTAAGTTTAATCTTGCTAATTTTTGTGTCCCCTATTCATTTAATCTGTGGGGGGGGGGGGTGTACCCCCATCCCCCTGTTCCTATGGCCCTGCCCTTCCCCCTCTCTCAACTATTTGTTCCCCTATTTAGTAAATAAGTACATGCCAACAGGCTGCAAGCTATCAGGAAGTACTGAAAATGGAACATTGTATGCACAAATTCCAAAAAGTAGGATTTTCTCTAAAAATGCTTTTGTGTTCAAGGCTTACAGAGCTGCTAGTGTTGTTACACACTTCACAAATGTGAAGTTTTTCCTAAACTACAGTGGTCATTTAATTTATGCTGAATTGAAGCAATGTATAGCTCTTCTCAATGTATAGCTCTGAAGTCTGAAAATTAAAATGTTATATTGGGGGGAAAGATAATGTGTGTGTATATCACATATTATAATTGTCTAACTACGAGACGTCGTCACGCTGCGTTGCGCAGTGCGTACGACTTTGCGATGAGCGCTGCAGGTTACTTCGTAGCACTTTGGCAATGAGCGCCGCAGGCGTTCATTGCAGGCGAGCCTCGCGTAGCGAGTCGAGCCGTTACTTCGTAGCACTTACATAAAAAATACGAGCTGAAAAAAATTACGACATAAGCGGCGGAACCAAAACACTCTGTTGCGTAGTGCGTACGACTTAGCGATGAGCGCCGCAGGTTACTTCGTAGCACTTTGGCAATGAGCGCCGCAGGCGTTCATTGCAGGCGAGCCTCGCGTAGTGAGTCGAGCCGTTACTTCGTAGCACTTTGGCAATGAGCGCCGCAGGCGCTCATTGTAGGCGAGCCTCGCGTAGCGAGGCGAGCCGTTACTTTGTAGCACTTTGGCAATGAGCGCCGCAGGTGCTCATTGCAGGCGAGCCTCGCGTAGCGAGGCGAGCCGTTACTTCGTAGCACTTACAAAAAAAATACGAGCTGAAAAAAATTACGACATAAGCGGCGGAACCAAAACACTAAAAAAAAACACTAAATACACACTAAAAAATAAAATAAAGGTTACTTACAGCATGGGGAAGCAGGCAGGACGTCTGGAAGTGAGTTGGAACTCCAATTTACAGCGATTTTGCCGAGTTACGAAGATCGAAAATCGGCTAAGCGAGAAAAAAAATGGCCACCAAAAAAAATTAAAACGAGGCTATACTACTACAAACTGCGTTAAACACAGCCATAGACTTAGGTGTTAGAAAAAATACGAGATAAAGGATGCGGATTAACCGCGCAATGAGTAAAAAGACAGTAGCGAGTACATTTTACGAAACGAAATTACAGATTTACGCATTAACACATATTTAACGACTTTGTCTTGCGCGACATTGGATTTACAGCCTAAACCAACGCATTTGATGAAATATAAGTTGCAAATTACAAAAATATTAATTTTATTAAAAAAAATTGAATTTATTTGAAGAAAAAAAAAAAGGGACAAATGTAGTCTCATGTTGTGTGGCAAACAAATTTAATGTTAAATCGTAGTACTTTAGTGGGCTTAGCGATGAGCGCCGCAGGCGTTCATTGCCCGGCGAGCCGTTAAACCGTAGTACTTTGGCAATGAGCGACGCAGAAAAAATGACGGACGAATAAAACAAAAACCAGGCTACAGCACTATAACCACGCAAAACACGTACCGATAATCCGTGAAGACGCATACAACACATTATCCGCCATTTTAGGATAATGCGGAAGTACACAGCTACGTTAACGGTTTCGGCTCGCGCACACACACTACTATACTGCACACGTTCATCACGCTTACACAGCACCTACAGACCACTAATGCTGCAGCAACATCAACACAGATTGCCAGCTCTTCAACACAATGCATCAAAATAAATTAATTTATTAATTTGAATTCTATATTTCAGTAGTACACAAAAAAAAACATTAGCTACCTTACAATTCCATGTGTATATTAATAACTAAACAACTTTTAAAACATACACATCTGATTGCCGTCATTTTTTGACGGGCAATACGCTAGTATATATATATATATATATATATATATATATATATATATATATATATATGTATTTATTTATTTATTTATATATATATATATTTAAATTGAATACATTGTTTTAAACTACAAGCGAAAAAAGTTTAATTCGATGTAGCACACATTGTACTATTATGAATAATTCATAAATAACATTGCCTCATGTTAAATATCCCACAGATGGTCTTACTAACACTATAGTGGGATGTATTGTAAAATGTATTCCAGACTATTCAATGGAATGTACTTACGGTATGTGGAATTATTTGGAAGCATCTCAACAGAATGCAGTAGTATAAAGAATGAAAATAAGGAACAAATACAATAGCAATGAATGTACTGTTCATCATGCTCCAGCTCTCAGGAAGTGATGAAACAAAGACAAGATGGATCCTTCTATATATAAATAGAGGCTTTAAAAATTCTGGTTTACAACTTAAGAGGAGTATGGCATTTATTTGGCTAATATCAGTTTAAAAAGTTTTCGATACAGAACTTTTTGGGTATTACCAGATAAAACAGAGGAACCACCCATTACAGATTTTGAAAGAGAATGCCTTACTAATCCTCATGGCTACAACATATTCTGGTTCCTTGGTGGTCTGGTGGTTAGGTTTCAGTGCTTTCCCTGCTGTGACCTAGGTTAAATTCCAGACAGGGAACCAAGAAGTCACACCACCCTGAAGCCATGTAGGGTTGGGACTGGTCAGTACTTGGATGGGAAACCACCTAGGAATACCAAGAGCTATATGTTGTGGCCCACTGGAGAAGGAGCTGGCAACCCACTCTAGTATCTCTCCCATGAATACCAAGTGGATCAGCATAGTGTCTTATGGTCCATGAGGTCACGGAGAGCTGGAGACAACTTACCGACTCAAGCACACACAACAAACTTAACCTTGACACTTTCAAGGCTACATTGGGAGCAAGAAAGAAACTTAAAAGTCTTGAATGCAACATATAAACCATTCAATTGTATACTCAGTTAGTACATGGACACTCACTGTTTTAGGAAATAAAAAATAAATAACTGGTGATCATATCCAAGAGCATCCAACGTATGGAAGAAAATTTGCTATATTATTTCAGAAAAATGTGACCCAAAAATTCCCCCAAACTGTGCCCTCTGGGCAAGGCCATCATAAGAAATCTGGTTGCCCAGTACAAATGTAATACGCAGCATCCCCCCAACCCAACACCTTTTTCCAAATAGCAATAGCGGCCTTTACATTAACTGCACATATTTTAGCGTAATCTTTAAATTTGTTTCCCTTTATTTATTACTAGTAAATTGACAGTATAATTTAAAATGTTTCTCTCACTCCTCTCCCTCCCTTGTGTCCCCCCCTTCCCTGTGTCTCTCTCCCGCTTCCCCCTGTGTCCCCCCTCCCCTGTGTCTCTTCCCCCCTCTCCCCTGCCCTGTGTCTCTTCCCCCACCTCTCCCCTCCGCTGTGTCTCTTCCCCCCTCCCCTCCCTTGTGTCTCTTCCACCTCCCCTCCCTTGTGTCTCTTCCCCCTCTCTCCCCTCCCCTATGTCTCTTCTCCCCCCCCCCCTGAAGAGACTGCAGCGAATCTCTCCACCCAGTAGATATAAGAATGGCCGATAATGGTACCATTAGTACACGACCACAGACGGCCCTAGGTATGATTTAAAACAAGACGATTCCCATCTTTTAATTCTCATAATAATCCCAACCGGGAGGCCCAAACCAGCTGCCTTCGTAGCATCTCCTATCCAAAAGGAATGCGTCCTAAACTCTGCCTGGTTCAGGCCTAACCTTTCCAAACATATCTTCAACACTCTGGAGAATTGAAAGCGAGACAAATCCTTTCCATCCTCATGCATTAAAAACGGCCCAGGGATCCCTGGCCACAGTCCAAGCAACAGTTTGGCACAAGCCACCGGACAACAATCCATTACCACTTTGCAAAACCTAAATTCCTTTCCCACTTGATCTGACTTAGATTTCCTCAACCAGATCACCATTCCATCACTCTGCAAGTGTACATCCTTCACCTGTATACCACCAGCTCGCCAATCTGAAAAGCACCGAAGAAAGTTAGGGAAAAAGCTGTACGGAATAGCAGAACCTTGTATCCCGAGTAACAAAGTTCTTTCACCACCATCACCAAATCCTTGGTCAGGTCTTTTTGCCCAGTTAACTTAAACATAAAGGTCAGGGCCGTGACCTGCCTGCACAATGACGCTACCGACCTGCCCTCATCCATTGACCTCAGGATGAACCACAGCAGTATTCCGAGCCTCTGCTCCTCCAAATCTTCACCCCCAGCCATGGCCACCATAACCGACCACTTGTACCACACTTTCTTGTAGGCCGTCCACGTGGCCATATCAAGGCCACTACCTCTCCGCTCTGAGCTCCCAAAGTTCCGGTGAGAACTGCTCCCCTTCCGCATGCGCCCCTGGGGCCAGCTGTCTGAACCTCTCCCACTGAAAGTGAGACAGAGTGTCAGTGATGCAATTTTGGAAACCAGGTACATGCTGTGCAACTACATACAGTGTAATACTAAATGCCGAAGTAGCCTGATGACCGGCACGGATGAAGACGCGAAATTATTAATAGGGGGCACCACCGACATGTTGTCTGTGAAGAACACCACATGCTTTTCCCTGATCTCCTTCCCCCAGAGCATGACCGCAACCACTATTGGAAACAACTAGAGTAACGCTAAGTTTGCAGTGAGCACCGCTGCCGACCATGTTGGTGGCCACTCCACCGCACACCATTTTCTGCCGTAAAAGGTTCGAAACCTGTGCGCTCTGATGCGTCTGTGATGTGAAGGATTGCAGGTCCATACTAGTCAGTTGATGAGGGTGTATTATCGCTTGCCCGCTGAACGCGTCCAAAAATTTAGACCATACTTTCACGTCATCCCTCAAATGAGCCCTCACAAATTGATGCGCCTTATGAACGCCTGCTGTAGCTAGCGATAGGCGTGACAAAAAATTCTACCCATGGGGATGATCCTGCAGGCAAAATTAAATTTGCCCAACAGGTATTGCAACCTTAGGAGTGTTATTCTTCTTGCCCCAGACAACTCAGCCAATTCATCCCTGATCACTGCCACTTTTGCCAGTGGCAGGCTACACTCCATCCTGACAAAGTCAATTTATTATCCTTTATTTATAACGCGCCAACATATTCTGCAGCGCAATACAGGGGTTAGGTACAAGTATAAACAATACCCCACAATGAAAATAATGGAAGACCCTGTTATTGAGCTTTCAATCTGATATACACTGTGCTTTCCCTAAAGCACCTCACAAGATTAAAACTCGCAAACTTACATTCTAAAGGGTATGGGTAAGGTACAGGAGAGTGAGAGATGCATAGTGAATGAAGAGGCTAAAGATGATAGGCTTTTTTGAATAGATGTGTTTTTAAAGAGATTTTGAAGGATCTGAGGCAGGAAGATAGTCTGGTTGTGCGAGGTAAAGAGTTCCAAAGAATAGGGGCAGCACGTGAAAAGTCTTGAAGCCGGGAATGAGAGGAGGTGATGAGAGAGGAGAAGAGAAGAAGGTCATTAGCAGAGCGAAGAGGGCGGGTGGGAGTGTATTTTGGGATGAGAGCAAAGATGTAGGAGGGTGCACTATTGTGGAGGGCTTTATATGTTAGGGTCATGATTTTGAATTGTATTCTAGACGCTATGGGAAGCCAGTGGAGTGCCTGACAGAGAGGTGCTGCAGACACTGATCGTTTAGTATGGTAGATGAGTCTAGCGGATGCATTCAAAATGGATTGGAGTGGAGACAGACGGGTGATAGGAAGGCCAGCAAGAAGAGTGTTGCAGTAATCGAGGCGAGATATGATGAGAGTGTGAATAAGAATTTTAGTTGTGTCTTGTGTGAGGTAGTGGCGTATTTTGGATATGTTTTTTAGGTGAAAGTGACAAGATTTTGTGAGTGATTGGATGTGGGGAATGAAAGAGAGGGAAGGGTCCAGTAGGACCCCAAGACAGCGGGCCTGAGACGTGGGAGTGATGATGGCATTGTCAACAGTGAGAGATATTTGCGGAGTGAAAGTCAATAGTAATACCCCTAAAATTTAGACGCGTCGTAGGACTCTCCGGCTTGTTGTCTGCCAGAGGAACCCCAAATGATCGTGCCACCCTGGAAAAAGTTACCAGTATGTGCTTGCACACTTCCTGATTCTCCAGACCCACAAAAAGGAAACCACACAGTACTTGCATATCCCAATTCCTGGACCGCTACCCATTTTAGGAAGGTACTGAAAGCCTTGAAGTACGGACACGATATCGAGCAACCCATTGGGATACACAGGTCAATGTGACAATAGCCCCTCAGGCGACAACCCAGCAAAAGATGACTGCTCAGGTGCACCAGCAAAAGATGAAACGTGGACTCGATATCTACCTTAGACATCAGCTCTCCTTTACCAACCCATCTCACTAATCTAGTTGCCATGTCAAAAGGTAGGTAGGACGCTGAAGATAACTCTTTGTCAATCCCGTCATTGACAGAGCTACCCTTCGGATAGGAAAGGTAATGGCTGAGCCTGAACTTACTCCCTTCCTTCTTTGGAACCACCCCCAAAGGGCAGATCCACAACTGAGGAATAGGGGGCTCGAGGAAGAGGCTCAACATCCTACCCAGTAGAACCTCCTTCTCTATCTTCTCAATTGCATTCCTCTTTCTCCTCACTGAGGGCACTAGGGCAGTAGCCCTACTCTTTTTGCCTGCAGCTCCAACCTCTCTGAGGGGTATAGGGAAAAGTGGGTGAGCAAGTGTCTAAGTTTGCCCCAAGGCCCTCGCTTTACTCTCCCCCTGTTGGTTCCTAGGAACCCTAAGCTCACCTGGTGTGGGCTGTGGGTCTACCCCACCAGTGGGCCACAGGGTTTTTTTCTGCCTGGCCCCCAAGCCGCAGCCCCCAGCTGGGCTGATACTGGGCTGCCTGGGCCCTCCTGGCTGGTTGCCAACTGCCTCCTCTCTCTGGCTGGCAGAAGAACTTCGGTAGGTGGGTCAAACCTGCTGTCCTCAGGGGTAGCAGCCACTAAAGACTGGCCCCTGGATAGGATAGTGATCATATGAAGCCATTTATTATCACATACTGTAGTTGTTTGGCTCCTTTTTAAATCATAATGATAACAGAAATCACCCAAATGGCCCTGATCAAAGGGTTACATACCCTTGAATGTTTGGCCTTGTTACAGACACACAAGGTGACACACACAGGATAAAATAGTAATGAAAGGTTAATTTCCCACACCTGTGGCTTTTTAAATTGCATTTACTGTCTGTGTATAAATAGTCAATGAGTTTGTTAGCGCCCACGTGGATGCACTGAGCCGGCTAGATACTGAGCCATGGGGAGCAGAAAAGAACTATCAAAAGACCTGCGTAACAAAGTAATGGAACTTCATAAAGATGGAAAAGGATATAAAAAGATATCCAAAGCTTTGAAAATGCCAGTCAGTACTGTTCAATCACTTATTAAGAAGTGGACAATTCAGGATCTCTTGATACCAAGCAAAGGCCAGGTAGACCAAGAAAGATTTCAGCCACAACTGCTAGAAGAATTGTTACAAATACAAAGAAAACCCCAAAGTTAACAGGAGAAATACAGGCTGCTCTGGAAAAAGGCTGTGTAGTTGATTCAAGGAGCACAATATGACATAATACTTGAACAAAAATGAGTATGGTAGAGATTCCAGAAAGAAGCCTTTACTGCGCCAATGTCACAAAAAAGCCTGGTTACAATATGCTCAACAACATCTTGACAAGCCTCACAGATTCTGGCACACTGTAATTTGGATTGATGAGTCCAAAATAGAGCTTTATGGTCACAACCATATGCGCTATATTTGGAGAGGGGTCAACAAGACCTATAGAAAAAAGAATACCATCCCCACTGTGAAGCATGGTGGTGGCTCACTGATGTTATGGGGGGTTGTGAGCTCTGAAGGCACGGGGAATCTTGTGAAAACTGCTGGCAAGATGAATGCAGAATGTTATAAGAAAATACTGGCAGACAATTTGCAATCTTCTGCACGAAAGCTGAGCATGGGACGCTCTTGGACTTTCCAGCATGACAATGACACCAAGCACAAGGCCAAGTTGATTCTCCAGTGGTTACAGCAGAAAAAGGTGAAGGATGTGGAGTGGCCATGACAGTCTCCTGACCTTAATATCACCGAGCCACTCTGGGGAGATCTCAAACGTGCTGTTCATGCAAGACAACCAAAGACTTTGCATGACCTGGAGGCATTTTGCCAAGACGAATGGGCAACTATACCACCTGCAAGAATAAGGGGCCTCATAGACAACTATTACAAAAGACTGCACACTGTCATTGTTGCTGAAGGGGGCAATACACAGTTTTAAGAACTAATGGTATGCAAACTATTGAACAGGGTCGTTTCATTGTTGCCATGTTTTGTTTCATGATTGTGCCATTCTGTTATAACCAACAGTTGAATATGAATCCCATAAGAAATAAAATAAATGTGTTTTGCCTTCTAACTCATGTTTTCTTTAAAAATGGTACATATATTACCAATTTGTCAAAGTTATACAACCTTTTGAGCACAACTGTATATATACAGTATATATACATTTTACACATAACAAATATTTGTAAAACAACTTATTCTCGTGTCATATGTAATCTTTCTACTCAATGTATTTCATTAATAATTTATTTGTGACAATGTAGTTAGCGAAGCACTTGAGCTCTTATAGAGGTTCCTTGTCAATAGACGGGATATCGGATGTTGGATAACACTAATAACTTGTACTTTTGTAGGATTAGGAGTGAGGAAATTGATATGACCAAATATATATCAAGTCCAAAGTATAAGTTTAATGGGGAAGAATAAGGAACATTTATACATTTATACCTTGAACACATATCTGGTGTTTACTTGTCGGAGGCAATAAATGGACCAGTTCGAAAGCAAGAGGTGTCAGATTGAGAGTGATCGAAGGTAATATATATTTATTGTACAGTGATGCTTTAAGCCTGATGTCTTAACTGGCTCTCCCCCCATGTTACTGACTCCTGCAGTTTAAAGGGACTCACCCCAACAGGAAGATGATTTAATTTTAAAAAGTGTTAACCACTGGCTATACATTGTACTAGCAGGTTTTTTTCTACAGTAATTCATTTCTGAAATGTTTGGAAGTGAGTTTGCACTCCAATATCCTAAGGTGTGGCTTAGTGTGCTAATGTGTGGCTCAATATGCTAATGTGTGGCTTAGTATGCTAATATGAGTCTCAGTATGCTAATGTGCAGCTCAGTGTGCTAATTTGTGGCCCAGTCTGCTAATGTGTGGCTCTATATGCTAATGTGTGACTCATTATGCTAATATGCAGCTCAATATGCTAATGTGTGTCTCAGTATGCTAATGTGTGGCTCAGCATGCTTGATCGGATTGGGAGGGGGTCTAACCTCCAGATAACCTTGGGGGTCTTATTTTGGCCACTAAAGAGCAAGCAGACTGTAATCCTAATTAGCAAATTGAAACAGCTAATTAATATGTGTGGGCTGCTCATTTGTATATAACTACAGCAACAACAACATGGAATTTCCCAGGATTGATTAACTTTAGAAAACAATGGATAACACAACTTATAGACAGTTTTTTCAAGTTGAGCTACCTTGTAGTCCCCTTCTCTATACTTAACAAACACACCTTTAGTGTAACTGGCATCACTTACACAATACAGGGCTTTGTCAGCCTAATTTGGTACATCTGAATTAAAAACTAGCTGTATGGCATTTTCCTGATTAATTATGTTCATAGACAGACTTAACGGCTCTCATTGTTCCTTTAAACAATAAATAGGAAGTCTGTTACTTCAGTAGGGGTATATTCACTAAACATTGAAGGGACTAATTAAAGAGGCAGTATTGATCCAGGGAGAAGTCCGGTCGCCGGTGTCTGGGATCAGGAGGGATTTGATTTTTTTTGTGATATATATTTTTTTTTATACAACTAATTGTAAATTAATTAATAGTTAATCCGCATATTGCAGATTAGAGGAGATCTTAAAAGGTTGAACTTGATGGACTGAAGGTCTTTTTTCAACCTTAAATACTATGGCCCTTATTCAATTGTGATTTGGCCAATTGAATTGGGCTCTAAATAAGCACACAGCATATTTTTTTAAGGAAGTTTTTAGTTAGTGAAAACTTTGCTTTTGGATAGATGTTTACTAACTAAAAACTTCTTTAAAAAATATATGTTATGTGCTTATTTAGAGCTCTATTCAATTGGCCAAATCGCAATTGAATGAGGGCCTATGTAACTATGTAACTATGACTATCATACGTGTGATGGAAATTCTCCCCGTAGGAACCACTGTGATGGTAAATGAATCTAAATTAGCGTCCCTTTGGCTTTAAAGAACCCTGGTAGTTTTTAGGGGAAAATTCAGGTTTTTGGAGTATGTAACATATTAACATTAGCAGCTGTGTAACCCATGGGCATAAATGCATTTTTAGAGGAAATCTTTAATTTAGCATGACCTGTGCTATTGAGGCTTCCATCCTCGACTACTAAACCCTCAATAGCCTCAGTGGCAGTGTTATCCTACTGTTACTTGTATGGTTAAAGGGATATGGCAGGTCCCTGGATGTTACTAAGTATATAATATCCCTTGGTATCTATTTACTGTTATGTACTTTGTTATAAGCTCTGCTTTTACCTCCTAAAGTCAAACAAATAGTCCCTGTATGGGTCTGCATACTGCAGCGTATGCAGATACTCTGCCATATGTGCACCCTGTGTCTTTAAGAACCAAAGTACAGCCTGTGCCTATAAGAACAAAAGTGTAGCTTGTGCCTACAAGAGCCAATGTGCAGCCTGTGATTATAAGAACCAAAATGTAGCCTGTACCTATAAGAACGAAAGTTCCCAGCAATAACCGCTCTCCCCATTCTCCTCCTTTACATCACCAATATCGAATTGGTCCCTCAAGGCCTCATTACAGTTAAAATGAAGTTAAATTCTATGTTATTTGATGTAATTATTGTTGTTTTCTTTATGTCTGTTTAGTTTTAAGATTTAATTTAAAAAACAAGACCATTAGTTAATTAAAATCCTGGGGTCTGGAACTGATTATTTCACTTTACATTGATTTCTACAGGAAAATGCTTGTTTGGAACTCAACCACTATATTTTAAATATTAAATTTCTGTAGTTTTTTAATTGCTATATTGAGAAAAATAGTTATTTTTCTGACATGCAAACAGCTCTGTGTGGTTTTACCTCGCTAGTTGCAGCACATATGGCAGAGAGATCTGAGAGAGCATTTTATACAGGATAATTTAACTAAGAAAGGAAACCAAGCATCTGATTTTTTTCTGATATTAATCCCTGTTGTACAATATTATATATATATATATATATATATATATATATATATATATATTTACATTGATAATTAGAGTAACTGGGTTCCCTGGTGGTCCAGTGGTTAGGATTCAGTGCTTTCACCCCTGTGACCTGGGTTTGATTCCAGTCAGGGAGCCAGGAGGTCACACCACCCTGAAACCATGCATGGTTGTGCCTGGTCAGTACTTGGATGGGAGACCACCTAGGAATACCAGGAGCTCTATGCTGTGGCCCACTGGAGAAGGAACTGGCAACCCATTTCAGTATCTCTGCCATGAAAACCAAGTGGATTAGCATGACTATGAACATAAATTTATGAGCGGTGTGTTATGGTCCATGAGGTCATGGATAGTTGGAAACAACTTTTTGTTGTTCCTTTTGTATGCAAATGAGTGTCTCGTACATATTAATTAGCCTATTTGATGTACTAATTAGCATTCCAGTTTGCTTGTCTATCTCTGTAGTGGCCAAATTAAAGTCCCCCATCTGATCCCTCTCCCACCCATATTAAGTACTGAAAGCCGCACATTAGCATTCAGGAACTGCAAAATCAATTCTTACAGTCTCATTAAATTAGAAAAACGTTCTAACAAGGTTTGAACGTTAGTGCTGCGAGCTGGAAATATGACAATTTACAGACACTATTAAATTAGACCTTCAGCGAGCAACGTATGAGCTTGCAGCACGGCCGTTCCACGATGACCGAGCCAAACTGACAAGAGAAGTGAAAAGTCTGCGAGATGATTTTGCAGGCTTCACACCTAATCACTTGCCGCGGGGGCCCAATTGGGTCCTCTGGAGCAGTTCTAAACATAAGCCCTTCCATGGGGGGTACTCCAAGTACCCCCCCAGCACCTCAAATTAATGCCCCCTATGCTGGGGGTCCCCATCGGGACCCCCAAAGTGTCCCCACATTAACCCTTGCAGCGGAGGTCCCCAATCAGCATCGATCGGCATCGATCAGGACCCTAGCTGCATTTAAAATATTCAAAATTCCTGCCGCAGGTCCTTAAAAGGATGGTAAAAGTCCTAAAAAGAACCCAAGCTAAAATAAAATATTAAGAACCCCATGAGCCCTTATTTAACCCTGTCACTCATGGGGCTCTATACAGAGCCCCATGAGCCCTTACATAACCCTATCACTCATAGGGCTCTATACAGAGGTCCATGAGTCCCCAATGACCCCTATACCCAATGGGGCTTTATACAGAGCCCCATGAGATCATAATTAACCCTATCAGTCTCATAATGGTCTATACAGACCCTTACAGGATGTTAATTAACCCCATTAGGCCAATTGGAGGTCTATATAGACCCATATAGGACACTAATTAACCCCTATAATAACAACATAAGTGCCATGAGGGTCCTCCTGGACCCTCATGACACAAAGTCTAAACACTACAACTATGCCCCATTAACCCTATCTGGACACAATAACCCTAACAGTGCCTATTTAACCCTAACTGGGCCTATCTAACCCAAACTGGGCCTATTTAACCCTAACTGGACCTAATAACCCTAACTGGGCCTATTTAACCCCATCAATTATGGGGGTCTTACAAACCCACATAAGCCTCCATCTAACCCCATCACTGATGGGGGTTCATACAGACCCCTGAAAGCCTCACTTTAACCCAATCAGTCTCGTAAGGGTCTATGAAGACCTCATGGGACTATTAGAACCCCAATATTAACCCCATAAGTGCCCATAACACTACACTATCCCCCCCAATAAACCACTAAATCTAAACTAACCCCCCTTTACCCCAATCTATTAACACCTACACTACCTACACCCCTATTAAACTCCACACCCCACTAATTACACAAAATAAAAAAGCTAAGTTACAGAAAATAAATAAAAAGAACATTACAAACCCCCACTACAAAAAATAAAAAAAGAACATTACAATCCCTCACTACAAAAAATAAAAAAAGAATTACACACCTGTAAAGAAAATACATACACATATATACATAACATTACAATACAGCAATATATACATTACAAATATATACTATTAACCCCTTAACTACAATACACTATCCCCTATCTACATTACATATCCCTCTGACTACAACATATTACCTCTTATCTATTAAACATTAACCCTATCTACATAACATTACCCCATCTATAAAACATTAACCCTATCTACATAACATTACCCCCTATATATAACACATAACCCCAATCTATAACACATAACCCCCTATCTATAAAACATTACCCCTATCTATAAAACATCAACCCTATCTACATAACATTAGGCCTTCTTCTGGTAAAAAAAAACGGAATGGCACCTTCTGATTGGCTGAAATGACTGTCAATCAAATTTCAGCCAATCAGAAGACACCAAGATGTGAGCCAATCAGAATGAGATACACCCCCTATATCCCATTCTGATTGGCTGATGGACCTGTCTGACCCCTCTCCCACCTAAGTACTATGAGCTGCACATTAGCATTCAGGAACTGCAAAATCAATTCTTACAGTCTCATTAAAGAAAAACGCTCTAACAAGGTTTGAACGTTAGGGCTGCAAGCTCGAAATATGACAGTTTACCTACGCTATTAAATTAGTCCTGCAACGAGCAACGTATGATCTCGCAGCATGACCGTTCCACGATGAGTCATTAAAATTAAAAGTCTGTGAGATGATCTTGCAGGCTTCACACCTCATTACTTGCCGCGGGCATAAACCCTTCCGCACCGCACTGGCACCTAAAATTAACCCCGCTATGCTGGGGGACCCCATCGGGACCCCCAAAGTGTCCCCACATTAACCCTTAAAGGGTCCTTAAAGGATGGTAAAGGTACTGAAAGTACCCGAGCTAAAATAAAATAATAAGAGCCGCATTAGCCCATGATTAACCCTGTCACTCATGGGGCTCTATACAGAGCCCCATTAGCCCTTTATTAACCCTGTCACTCATGGGTCTATTGGGGACCCCCGCTGCAAGGGTTAATGTGGGGACACTTTGGGGTTCCCGATGGGGATCTCCAGCATAGAGGGGGGTTAATATTAGGTGCCGCAAGGTACTTATAATACCCCAACAGCAGGGATTGGCTAATAGTGTGCAGCGAGCCCTTTATGGAAACGCAGTGGGAAATTTGAATATTTTAAATGCAGCGGTGGTCTGGATCGATTCCGATCTGCGACCACTGCTGCAAGGGTTAATTTGGGGAGGCTGGGGGGTCCCTATAGAGACCCCTGCAGCATGGGTGCAGGGGGATGCAGTAGAACTGGGGATTGGGCTGCTACGAGGCAGCACGTATAGGCATTTGTAGGGCTAGTGGGCACTTTTTTGTGCTTGTTGGGATATTAGCGAGGGACAAGGTTCACCCCATAGAATATGGTGTGCGTGTTCTAAGTAGCTCTCCTCTGTGTTTTTTTCAGCCGTTTTTGGCCATAATCACACTAAGTTGGCTGCGAGGAACATTTTGAGTAATCACACCTCGCTAACAGCTCTACGAGGCCTTTAGCGAGGGCCGAGGGAACAACGAAGAGTCATTTAATAAGGCAGTTAATCTTTCAAAAATGATTTACTTTAGAGAACAAAACCTCTAGTACAATGGACAGTCAGTTTATAGTGCTTTTTAAAATTAAATCATATAGTTACATAGTTACATAGTTACATACATAGTTACATACAGCCTTATTAAATTGCGATTCGGTAAATTTAAAAGGGCTCTATATAAGCACACAGCATATCTTTTTTACAGAAGTTTTTAGTTGGTGAAGACCTTGCTTTTGGATAGAAGTTCACTAACTAAAAACTTTTGTAAAAAAAATATGCTGTGTGCTTAAAAAGAGCCCTTTTAAATTTACTGAATCGCAATTTAATAAGGCTGATAGTATTTAAGGTTGAAAAAAGACTTTCAGTCTATCAAGTTCAACCTTTTAAGATCTCCTCTGATCTGCAATATGCAGATTAACTATTAATTAATTAGTTGTATATAAAAATAAAAAATAAATAAATAATCAATTCCCTCCTGATCCCAGACACCGGCGACCGGACTTCTCCCTGGATCAATACTGCCACTCTAATTATCCATGATAACCCTGAATTCTCTTTTTAATTAGAAATAAATCCAGTCCCCTTTTAAAGTTATCTATCGAATCCGCTGTCACCACCTCCTCTGGTAGAGAATTCCACAGATTAACCACCCTTACTGTGAAGAACCCTTTTCTTTCTTTAAGGTGGAATCTTTTTACTTCTAACCTCAAGGGATGTCCTCTTGTCAGTTGAAAACCTCTTGGCACAAAAAGCTCCCTTGACAAATCTTTATACTGACCCTGGATGTATTTATATGAGGTAATCATATCTCCTCTTAGAAGTCTTTTTTCTAGAGAAAATAAGTTTAATTTGGTTAGTCTGTCTTCATAACTTAGCCCCTCCATTCCCCTTATTAGTTTTGTTGCCCTCCTCTGTACCTTTTCCAGCTCTAAAATGTCCTTCCTGTTCATCTTCCTGTTGGGGTTACAGAGTCCCTTTGATATTATTAAAAAAATGATTTATAATATAATATAAATTTGTTTTATTAATTTAAATAAGATCTTCTGGCAGATGTTCTCAGAAAAAAAACGGCAAAGAAAAATTATCACATTTATTTATATTCATATATATATTAAGCAGCAGGTGTTGTCATGGCAATCAGTGTAAGTTCAACTTCAAGAGAAATTTAATAGGTAATAACTGAGATCAAATCCAAAAACTATGAATTATTTAATTGCTGATTTTTAATGTATATGGATGGTGTAAATGCTTCTGTAAAGGGATTTTCAGTTTTCTAAAAATGGATACTAATTGACTAGGGGTGATTTTGCAGATGTATAATGTGGAGATGACACAGACCAATAGCCCTCTTCTATTCCCTATATTGCAAAGCTACACAATCATTAAGTGGAAAGTAAATCTTCCTGTCTTTTCTATTCCCCCATCGCTGAATAATTGCCAGAGAACTACCCCTGAGTACTACGTCAAGCCAGAAATGGAAAATATGGCAAACTTTCCCACTGAATTTCCCACATCAGGGACCTCATTCTAATGATGCCATTCAAAGAAAAGGGGCCGCAGTGCACCCCTTCCTACAGTCGATCACAAGACAGGCAATCAGCAGTTAGCTTTGGTGGGCTTGTACCTGATATCGGCCGTTAGCTCGCAGATCAGGCTTCAAAGCCCACCAAAACTAAAAAGTCAAAAATAAATTCAAGGAAGCACTATACACCGTTAGGGTGCCGCAATCCCTTTAAGGAGCCCGGGGGGCTTGTGGCCACAAATGACAGTATTGGCTAGCGGCGATGTGCCAGCTAGCCAATGTACTACATGTCATCCTCATCTCCCCCCTAATGTCCCCTATCAATTACAGAGCTGTACACTGCTGCATTGAATATATATTTAACCCTAAAGATACCCAAACCGGACGAGTCCCGCCGAGGCTCCTTAAAGGGACTGCAGCACCATAACGATTTCCCCTAGCCGAGGCAACTTACATTAACCCCCCCCCCATGCTGCAAGGCCCCCATTGGGACCATTGCAGCGGGGGTCCTCATTGGGGCCCCCACTGCATTAAAAATTCTAATTTTCGACCCCTTGCGGGTCCTGAATGGACCCACGATCAATAAAACTATTAACTTCTGCCGCGAGGGTACAATAAGTACCCCCTGGCACCTAAAATTACCATCACTCATGGGGGTCAGAGACTAAACATAACCCTCTCAGTTCAATAGGGGTCTATATAGACCCCTATAGGACACTATTCACCCCTAAGTTAAACCTATAAGTTCCATGAGGGTCCTCCAGAGCCCTCATGACAAAGTCTAAGCACTGCACTACACTATACCCCATTAACCCCGTAACCCTAACTATATGCATTAACCCATACTAAACCCTATTTAACCCTAACTGGGCCTATGTAACCCTCTCTAGACCTATTTAACCCTAACTGGGCCTAATTAACCCATTCTAGACCAATTTAACCTAACTGGGACTATTTAACCCCTTCTAAATCTATCTAACCCTAACTGTGCCTATCTAGCCTTAACTGGCCCTATCTGACCATAACTGGGCCTATTTAACCCCTTCTAGACCTATTTAACCCCATCTCTAATGGGGGTCTATACAGACCCCCATAAGCTTCCATCTAACCCCATCACTTATGGAAGTCTATACAGACCCCATAAGCCTCTATTTAACTCCATTAGTCCCATAAGGGTCTATGAAGACCATCATGGGACAATTACAACCCTAATATTAACCCCATAAGGGACATGAGGGTCCTCCAGGACCTCTAGACACTAGGGTCCTCCAGGACCTCTAGACACTACCCTAACCTATTAACCCCTACCTATCTAACACTACCTCCTTAACCCCCTATTAAACCCCCACCCCATTAATTACACAAAATAAAACAACTATGTTACAAAATAAAAAAGAACATAACACCCCCCCACCACAAACAATAAAAAGAACATTACACAACCCCCATTACAAAAAATTATAAAAGAATTACGCACCTGCAAAGAAAATACATACACATATATACATAACATTACAATACAGCAATACATACATTATAAATATACCCCTTACTACAATACATTTCCCCCTATCTACAATACATATCCATCTGACTACAATACATTACCCCATCTGTAAAACATTACCCGCTATCTACAAAACATTACCCCCTATCTATACAACATCACCCCATCTACAAAGCATTACCCCTATCTACAAAACATTACCCCCTATCTACAAAACATTACCCCTATCTATAAAACATTACCCACAATCTATAAAACATTACCCCTATCTATAAAACATTACCTTAAAAACCCTAAATCTAACCTGAAATATAATAAATAAGACCACTTACCTTGCCTAGATGCTCCTTCAGCGATGATGGGTTTCATGTCGCAGGTCTCAACCTTAGGAAAACAAAAAACATCAAATTAGACAAAAATAAACACTACATAAAAAATAATAAACATTCTAAATATTAAACCTATAATTCCACCATGTACCCCCATCCTTCTTCTTGTCTTCTCCAGCTGGGCCCCTGGAATAAATAAAACATAACATCATTACACAAATACACACAACATAAAACACAATAAACATACTAAATATTAAACTTACCTGTCTACGATGTCCCCTTGTCCTCTTCTGCCCCGGCTGGGCCCATGAAAAACTTGCCACTCTAAAAAAAAAAAAAAAAAATATTGGAGCTCCTCCCTGGAGGAGCTCCCCGACACTAATGAGGCTTCTAGCGCTTCTTCCAGTAAAAAAGACGGAATTGCACCTTCTGATTGGCTGCCAATCAAATTTCAGCCAATTAGAAGGCACCAAAGTGTGAGCCAATGAGAATGGGATACACCCGTATATTCCTTTCTGATTGGCTGACAGACCTTTTAATCATGTTTAAACCAATCAAAAGGCACTATTGCCTTCAGCCAATCAGAATGGGATAAACCCCCACAGTGTGATTGACTGAAGACATCTGTGCCCTTGGCTACTATCTGATTGACAGTGACAACAGACAATCAGAAGGTGCTATTCCCTTCAGCCAATCAGGATGAGATACACCCCGTGGTGGTGTATCCCATTGTGATTGGCTCCAAGCATCTGCGTCGTCTGATTGGCTGTTGTCACTGTCAATCAGATAATAGCCAATCCAAAGGTGCAGATGCCTTTAGCCAATCACCCCGTGGGGGTGTATCCCATTCTGATTGGTTGAAGGCAATAGTGCCTTCTGATTTGTTTAAAAATGATTGACAGGTCCATCAGCCAATCAGAATGGAATATAGGGGCGTATCTCATTCTGATTGGCTCACACCTTGGTCAGGAGGTGACAAGAGTTGTAGAAAGAAGAATGTCATTAGCAGAACGAAGAGAGTGGGTGGGGGAGTATTTGGAGATGAGAGCATAGATGTATGGGGGAGCATTATTGTTGAGGGCTTTGTAAGTTAGGGTCATGATTTTAAATGTTATTTTTGAGGCTAAGGGAAGCCAGTGGAGAGATTGACAGAGAGGTGATGCTGAGACTGAATGCTGGGTATGGAAGATGAGTCTAGCAGAAGCATTCATAATGGATTGAAGTGGAGCTAGTCGAGTGGTGGGTAGGCCAACAAGAAGCAAGTTGGAGTGGTCTAGTCGAGAGATGATGCGAGAGTGTACAGAGAAGACAAGATTTAGTTACTGATTGTATTTGTGGGATGAAAGACAGAGCGGGGTCCATTAGAACTCCAAGACAACGGGCTTGGGAGGTGGAGTGGATGATGTTGTTGTTAACAGTGAGAGAAATGTGAGGAATTGACGCTGTGGGAGAGGGAGGGAAGATTAGGAGTTCAGTTTTAGACATGTTGAGTTTGAGATGGTGGGTGGACATCCAAGAGGATATACTAGAGAGGCAGTTGGAGACGTGTGTTAGAAGAGAGGGGAATAGATCTGGTGTGGAGAGGTAGATTTTAGTGTCATCTGCATAGAGATGATAATGAAGCCCAAAAGAGTTTTTTAGGATACCAAGTGAGGATGTGTAGATGGAGAAGAGGAGGGGGCCTAGGGTACACCAACAGACAGGGGGTGAGGAGAAGAAGAGGTGTCAGTGAAGGAGATACTAAATGATCGCTTTTGTAGGTATGATGAGAACCACGAGAGAGAAGAGGATATGAAGAAGTGGATGGTCAACAGTGTGAAAAGCAGCTGGGAGATCTAGAAGAAGATAATTGAAAAGTTACCTTTTGACTTGGCAGTGAGCAGGTCATTGGTGACTTTAGTGAGAGCTGTCTCAGTGGAGTGTTGGGGCCGAAAGCCGAATTGGAAGGTGTCAAGAAGGGAGTTAGAGGAAATAAAGCTGGTAAGGCGGTTATAGATGAGCCGCTCCAGCAATTTGGATGCCAGGGGAAGCAGAGAGATAGGGCAGTAGTAAGATGCGACGTCAGAGTCAGATGAGGGTTTTTTGAGGGTGGGTATAGCTATGGCATGTTTTAGAGAAGATGGAAACATGCCAGTATTTAGGGAGAGGTTGAAAATATGTGTGAAAGCTGGTATTGGTGTAATAGAGAGAGGAGAGATGAGTTGAGATGGAATAGGATCCTGAGGACAGGTAGTGAGGCGAGTGGATGATAGCATTTTGGAGTCTTTACCCTCTGTAGCCGAATCAAAGCAGTTCAAAGTGGCTTTGGTATTGGAGAAGGGAGAAGACTGAGTGTTGTTGGTTGGTTTAGAGGGTGGAGTGGGAGAGCCACTATGAGATCAGAGTTCATTGCGGATGTTTTGAATTTTATGAACAAAATGGTTGACGAAGTCTTCAGCTGTGAGACAGGAAGGGATGGGAGGAGTTGGTGGGCGGAGGAGAGTATTGAAAGTGGCAAACAGATGCTTGGGGTTAGAGGACAGAGTTGATATTAGTGATGTAAAGTACTGCTGTTTGGCAAGGTTGAGGGTGGAGGAATAGGAGTGTAACATAAATTTGTAGTGGAGGAAATCTTCATAGTCATTCAGCAGTGCAGGAGCACCTGGATGTATTGTGTTTGTGCAGTGTGCCATGGTTGTGGATGAGAGCGAGGGCATCTGCGTGTGGTTATGGGGGCCAGAGTGTCAAGGGTGGAAGAAAGAGTAAAGTTGTAGAGTGAGGTGGCAGTGTCAGGGCAGTTGAGGCTGGTGATGGGGCTGAGAAGGGGTTGGATAATAGTGGAGAGCTAAATAGGGCTAAATAGGTCTGGAAGGAGTTAAATAGGCCCAGTTAGGGTTAAATAGGTATAGTGGGTGTTAAATAGGTCCAGTTATAGTTAAATAGGCACAATTAGGGTGAAATAGGGTTTAGTATGGGTTAATGGGGTATAGTTAGGGTTAAGGGGTTAATGGGGTATAGTTAGGGTTCATAGTGTAGTGATTAGACTTTGTCATGAGGGTCCTTGGGGACCCTCATGTCACTTGTAGGGCTAACCTATTGGACAGGGGATTAATTTTAGTATAATGGGGATCTATATTGACCCCCATTAGGGATGGGGTTAATTTTAGGTGCCGGGGGGGGTACTTATATTATCCCCGCGGCTTGGGGGTAACCATTGGTGTGCCGCTGGCCCTTTAAGGACCCGCGGCGGGAAAATTCAAACCCACAATTCTCCAGGCTTGAATTTTGAATTCAAGCCAGCGGCTGGAAATTTAAATCTGGTAGATGCTGCGGGTGTCGCGATCGGGACTCTCTGCAGCAAGGCAAGGTGCTAATGTGGGGAGCCCTGCATCAAGGGTTAATGTGTGCACATTGCAGGGGTCACGATGGGGACCTCTGCATTACGGGGTTAATGTGTGCCCCCTGCATGGGTCCCATTTGGACCCCTGCATTATAGGGGTGATGTAGGGACACTGCAGGGGTCACGATCGAGTCGTTGGAGCTTGTACACTGCAACGGTTTTTTATTGTTTTGCGGGGTTGGCGGAGGGGTGATCGGAGGATTTGAATAGGGTTGTGGGGTTTCATGAGGCCGGATGGGATCAAAGTCTTTGCCTGCAGTGAGCTGTGGGGGGGTGGCCGCAGAGGGAACGCAGGGCGCCATCCGCAAGCTGGTCGAAGACCTCGGCCGCAAGTGATTAGAATAGCTAAGTAGCTTGCGGCCATTTCTTGCGGCCACGCAGTTCATTAGAATGAGGCCCCAGGAATTTAACAAATCGCATGAGCTACAAAAAGCTATTCAATTCCAAATAACCCTAAAATACTTGGCACCTAATATTCATGATTTTGTCTAGTTATAATGAGAGCACTATTCAGAACTCGCAAGGGCGTTTCCTCCTCCCCTCTCGCTGCTGAATGCTCCTTTCCCCGCTAAAACCCACTGCCCCATCTACATAAACATGGGGGGCCATAGAGTGGCCCCTAAAATTAACCCTGATACTTTGGGGGTCCTTGATGGACCTAAATATGAAACTAAATAGTTAACCCTTGCTGCGTAGGTCCAACACGGACCTCCTCTGCATTTAAATATTTACCCCCTACTGCAGCTATGGACACATGGCATTTAAAGAACTAAGTTCTTCTGCGGTGGGGGGGGGCTGTATTATAAGTACCTCAGCCCTCAGCACCTAATCAATTAACCCCATACCATGGGATGTCTATACAGACCCCCACAGTAACCTAAGCTAACCCCCTATCGACCATGGGGGTCTATACAGATCACCATGGTATACTAAATTATCCATGGGGGTCTATCTAATGAAATCAACTAATAAAAAAAATCTAGATTACAAAAAACAAAAAAACATAGTTACATACAGCCTTATTAAATTGCGATTCAGTAAATTTAAAAGGGCTCTTTTTAAGCACACAGCATATTTTTTTTTACAAAAGTTTTTAGTTAGTGAACTTCTATCCAAAAGCAAGGTCTTCACCAACTAAAAACTTCTGTAAAAAAGATATGCTGTGTGCTTATATAGAGCCCTTTTAAATAAGGCTGATAGTAAGAAAGGTTGAAAAAAGACTTTCAGTCCATCAAGTTCAACCTGTTAAGATCTCATCTGATCTGCAATATGCGGATTAGTTATTAATTAATTAGTTGTTAAATAATTATTAATAGTATAGTATTTGAGGATGAATAAAGAGTTAGTCCATCAAGTTCAACCTTTTTAGATCTCTATTGATCTTTTTAATATGTGGACTATTTATTATTAATTGTTAATTGATCCAGAAGAAGGCGAACAGAAAAAAAAAAAACATTGAAACTTTGCCAATTGTCTCATAAGGGGAAAAAAAGCAAAATTCCTTCCTGACCCCAGAAACTGGCGATCAAATTTCTCCCTGGATCAATATTCCTTCGCTAGTTATCTAGGATAGCCTTGAATGCCCTCTTTATTCAAAAATATATCTAACCCCTTTTTGAAGTTGTCTATCGAATTCACTGTCACTACCTCCTTTGGTAGAGAATTCCACAGTTTAACCACCCTAACTGTGAAGAACCCTTTTCTTTGTTTAAGGTGAAATAATTTTTCCTCTAACCTCAAAGGATGTCCTCTTATCAGTTGAAAATCTCTTGTTACAAAAAGTTAACTTGACAAAGCCTTATATTGACCCTCGATGTATTTAAATAAGGTAATCATATTCCCTCGTAGGCGCCTTTTTTCTAGAGAAAATAAGTTTAATTTGGTTAGTCTTTCTTCATAACTTACCCCCTCCATTCCCCTTATTAGTTTTGTAGCCCTTCTCTGTACTTTTTCCAGCTCTAAAATGTCATTTTTATGAAGGCCGGCCCAAAATTGTACTCCATATTCCAAATGAGGGCGTACTAGAGATTTGTATAGTGGAAGAATTATATTTGCTTCCCTTGCTTCTATACCCTTCTTAATACATGATAATAGTTTACTTGCCTTTGCAGCTGCTGCTTAGCATTGAGCACTGCTATGTAGGTGGTTGTCCACTAGTACTCCCAAATCCCTTTCAATATCTGTTACCCCTAGATTTGCTTCATTAAGATTGTAGATTGCATGGCTATTTTTCCTTCTCAAATGCATAACCTTACATTTATTTGTATTAAATCTCATCTGCCATTTAGCCACCCATTTCTCTAATTTATGCAAATCCCTTTGTAGGGAAAGTACATCATTACCTGATTTTATTACCTTGCACAACTTAGTGTCATCAGCAAAAATGGAGACACTACATTCGAGTCCTACTTCAATGTCATTAATAAATATGTTAAAAAGGAGAGGACCTAATACTGAACCTTGAGGAACCCCACTTATCACATTAGACCAATCGGAGTATGTTCCATTTACAACAACCCTCTGCTTCCTGTCTTTTAGCCAGCACTCGATCCATGAGCAGATATTTACTGCAATTCCTGTATCCCTTAGTTTGCTCACTAGTCTTCCATGTGGCACTGTATCAAATGCCTTTGAAAAATCCAAAAAGACTATATCCACTGAGTTGCCCTAATCCAAGTTCCTACTAACCCTACTCATAGAAACTAATTAGATTGGTCCAACACTACCTATCCTTCATAAATCTGTGTTGACTGCTACCTATAGATATATTCTTGTATTCTGTGCCTTATTAACCCTTCTAAAAGCTTCCCAACTACAGATGTGAGGCTCACTGGTCTATAATTCCCCGGATTTGCTCTAGATCCCTTCTTAAATATAGTTATCACCTCAGCTTTTCTCCAGTCATCCGGTGGCGACCCTGTAGTGAGTGAGTCTTGAAAGATTAGATATAATGGTTTGGCTATTACCGAACCCAGCTCCCTCAGTACCCTTGGATGTATTCCATCAGGACCTGGGGCTTTATTAACATTTATTTGCTCCAATCTCTTTTGGATTTCTTCCTGTGTTAACTAATTATTTAGTGATGGTAGTATAGCCCCATTATGTTGCGGTGTCCCAACCAATGGTATCTCCCTTGTTTATACTGACAAAAATAACCTATTTAGCTCATCTGCCTTTTCCTGGCCACTAATAATCAGATGGCCTGTGTCACATTGTAATGTTCCTATAGCTTCCTTCCACGCCTTCTTCCCATTAATATATTTAAAAAATATTTTAGGGTTAGTCTTACTTTCCTTTCGCAACTGACTTCTCATTTTCTATTTTAGCTAGTCTAATAGCCCTTTTGCAAGCCTTGTTGATTTCCTTATAGTAACATAAAGCTGCCTCTGTTCCCTCCTTCTTGTATAATTTAAATGCATGTTTCTTTTTCCTCATCATGATCTTTATGTCATTGTTAAGCCACATGGGATATGATTTACATAAATCGCAAAAAATAAAAAAATTACAAAAAATAAGAAAAGAATTACAATTTAATATAAAAAAAATACAATTAAAAATAAATAAATAAAATACACTTGTAAAATTAAAAAAAATTCATAATACTTATTTAGGTCTTATGTTCATCCAGCGATGATCATTGACACCCTGGTTTCAATCTTCTGCCTTTGACCAGGTGGGCTATCTGACTTGATTGAAAAGCTTCTGGTCCTCTTCAGTCTTGTTTGAAGCCCATGGTTCTCACCTTTGGGCCAGGAAAGGTCCCTCCTCCTCGTGTATGAATGGAGGAAATCCCCAGGGATTCTCGTTAGTTTAGTTTAGTTTGAGCTAGGTAATTTACTGGGCACAGCCTTTCCCGCAAAACCTGAGCCTTGTAACTTACTGCAAGGTTTGGGTTTACGAAATGTGTCTGTGCTCAGTAATATTACTGGTGTGGAGCTTTGAATAGGTGTGTAGGGTAAGGTAATAAAGCTCCTGCAGCAGATTTTATGGAGCAGCACTAATTGCATTGCTCAAATTGAATAGGGCACTATCAGCCTTATTAAATTCCAGCCTTGTGGATAAGAGGCTACTACTTAAATCCTACGTACTGCAAATTTCTCAAAGTTACGACGCTATTAAATTAGCCCTGCTGCGAGCAACGTGTGAGCTACGCAGCAGGACCGTCCATATAAAAAATGTGTATAAAATGATACACAAAAACTATAATTTAGAATCTGTCCCGCCCACACTGTATTAAAAAAAAAATATATATATATATATATATATATATATATATATATATATATATATATAAATTCTCAGCCTTGAGCAATTCATTTTGAGATTTCAGTACATGATAATGAACAATTGGAGTATTTGTATTTATTCTAACTCTACCATTTGTTCCCCACCTGGTGTGACTATGGCTATTGTTTGTCCATCTGGTATTATGCGGCCCTTTGTTTGAATAAGGGGTGGAATGTAACACATTTTTGCAGTTCCTGGAAAAATGTCCTAACTGTCCACAAGCAAAACAAGAAATTCTATTTGCATTGGTAAACATCTTTGTTTGGGGTTGTCTTAAGTATACAAATTCTGCCATTATTTCTATTTATCTCTCCTAAACGGCTCTCTGCTCTCTTTAGAGAATGTAAAAAATTTAAAAAGTGATTGTTGGCAGATACTGTCAACCCAACAATATTTACAATATCAGGCAGACATCTTTTTAGTAAGGCCTTCTTATAAATGTGATCATTCTGATGAGCCTCAGTATCAGAAGGGAGTGTGATTTTATACAATTATTATTATTATCTTTTATTTGTATTCCGACAACATATTCCGTAGTGCTGTACAGGGGATAAGAACAGGGGAAATACACGTTTAACAAATTCAAAAGTTTAAGGGCCCTGTTTTGAGCTTAGAATCTTAGCAGAAAGTGCTTTATCCCAAAGCACCCTACAAGACTGGAAACTCGCTACTTACAATAATCTATCACTATATTCTTGTACAGATTCTCCCCTCTTCTGAGCACAGTTACCAAACACAGAATGATGATCCAATTCATTTATACCAGTACATTTAAAATCTCTTTAACCAAATGCTCTTTATATCTCGGCTCTGCAAAAACACCAGAAGGCAAACTGAATTTTAAGGATTGATCCAAAGAAGCCATAATCACAGCAAACACATCAGTCTCAGTTACATTTGCATTCAATTTTAAAACGTTTCAATTCTTATCATGATTTCAACAGAAGTGATTTGCTCAGGGCCTGAATCTGAATTTCACTAATGGAAAGAGACCTATTAACAGTAGTTTCAGAAATGACCTGTCCATGTGCTCCTCTCTTGAGCTCAGTAGAAACTGGTGCCATTTTGAAACAATCATCTTCACTTTTCTTAAAAACATTGCAGTCCACTTTCTGGACCTCTGTCTTTTTACATTCTGCTAAACATTGACTATAATCAGTGTCCTTTTTACAAGAAGATAAATATCTTATTGCACTTTCTGCATCTATCACTCTATCCACAAGTTCATTATTTTTACTATGTAGTTGCTTATTTTCTTGCAATGCCTTCTGATTATCTAAACCCAAAGCAGATGCTGTAGTGGTGGTGACCGTAAGTGTTTCTAAAGCTGTAGTTAGCTTACACACTTTAGTATCTAAAGCTTGTTTCTGCACACATAAATGTTTATATTGTTCTGCAATCCAATATTAAAATTGTTTTCCCTTTTGATTTAGACAATTTATTTTCAATAATGGCTAATGCTAACATGATTCTGCGTGTTTGACCAGGGATCAGAAGTACTCACTATAGCTCTAATTATAGCATCAGAGTTATCAACATTAGCAATCTTTTTCATTAAGCCCTGCATTATTGGATAACAAAACTATACAATTTTAAAAGTGCAGAAAAGCAAACATGTAAGAGAAAACAAAACCTGCTTTAGAATCCTGTATCTACCCCTGCTGTATCTACCCCTGCTCTACCCCATGATGTGAACACATACCCATTAATACTGAGAGGAAACAAAGGTCAACAGCCATAATTTCTGTTTCTCACATCAGACAAAAGTTTCCGTTCTCATTTGATGAGGATATTACATGGGTAACTAATGCATGTATTAACGCCAGATTTTGCTAGTCCCATGCCATATCTACATTAGTATAAGTTAAACTTAACAACTGCTTGGGAAAAATCAAATTACATAGTTACATAGTTACATAGTAATTAAGGTTGAAAAAAGACTTTCAGTCCATCAAGTTCAACCTTTTAAGATCTCCTCTGATCTGCAATATGCGGATTAACTATTAATTAAATAGTTGTATATAAAAAATTAAAAAAAAATCAATTCCCTCCTGATCCCAGACACCGGCGACCGGACTTCTCCCTGGATCAATACTGCCTCGCTAATTATCCATGATAACTCTGAATTCCCTTTTTAATTAGAAATAAATACAGTCCCCTTTTAAAGTTATCTATTGAATCCAATGTCACCACCTCCTCTGGTAGAGAATTCCACAGATTAACCACCCTTACTGTGAAGAACCCTTTTCTTTCTTTAAGGTGGAATCTTTTTACTTCTAACCTCAAGGGATGTCCTCTTGTCAGTTGAAAACCTCTTGGCACAAAAAGCTCCCTTGACAAATCTTTATACTGACCCTGGATGTATTTATATAAGGTAATCATATCTCCTCTTAGACGCCTTTTTTCTAGAAAAAAAATAAGTTTAATTTAGAAAGTCTTTCTTCATAACTTAGCCCCTCCATTCCCCTTATTAGCTTTGTTGCCCTCCTCTGTACCTTTTCCAGCTCTAAAATGTCCTTTTTATGAAGTGGTACCCAAAGTTGTACCCCATATTCCAAATGAGGGCGTACTAGAGATTTGTAGTGGCAGAATTATATTTGCTTCCCTGGCTTCTATACCCTTCTTAATACATGCTAATATTTTATTTGCCTTTGCAGCTGCTGCTTGGCTTTGAGCACTGTTACCTAGGTGGTTGTCCACAAGCACTCCCAAATCCCTTTCAATATCCGATATACCTAGATTTGCTCCATTAAGATTATAAATTGCATGGCTATTTTTCCTTCCCAGATGCATAACTTTACATTTATTCCTATTAAATCTCATCTGCCATTTAGATGCCCATTCCTCAATTTTATGTAAATCCCTCTGGAGGGAAAGCACATCACTATCTGATTTAATTACCTTGCACAACTTCGTGTCATCAGCGAAAATGGAGACACCACACTCCAATCCTACCTCTAAGTCACTAATAAATATGTTAAAAAGGAGAGGACTGAACCCTGAGGAACCCCACTTACCACATTAGTCCAATCGGAGTATGTTCCATTTACAACAACCCTTTGCTTCCTGACTTTTAGCCAGCTCTCAATCCATGAGCAGATATTTACTGCAACTCCTGTATCTTAGTTTGCCCACTAGTCTCCCATGTGGCACTGTATCAAAAGCCTTTGCAAAATCCAAAAAGACTACATCCACTGAGTTACCTTGATCCAGGTTCCTACTAACCTCCTCACAGAAACTAATTAGATTTGTTTGACATGACATATCCTTCATAAATCCATGTTGACTCCTACTTATAATCCTGTTCAAATATACATATTCTTGTATATTATCCCTTATTAACCCTTCTAAAAGCTCCCCCACTACAGAAGTGAGGCTCACTGGTCTACAATTCCCCGGATTTGCTCTTGCTCCCTTTTTAAATATAGGTATCACATCAGCTTTTCTCCAGTCATCTGGTAGAGACCCTGTGTTGAGTGAATCTTTAAAAATTAAATACAAGGGTTTGGCTATTACAGAGCCCAGTTCTCTCAATATCCTTGGATGTATTCCATCAGGACCCGGGGCTTTATTAACATTTATTTTTTACAACCTCTTTTGGATTACTTCCTGTGTTAACCAATTATTTGGCAAAGGTAGTGTAGCACCATTATGTTGCAGTGTCCCAACCACTGGTACCTCCCTTGTGTATACCGAAGAAAAGAACCTATTTAGCTCATCTGCCTTTTCTTGGTCACTAATTATCAGACGGCCTGTGTCACATTGTATTGTTCCTATAGCTTCCTTCCTCGACCTTCTTCCCATTAATATACTTAAAAAATATTTTAGGGTTAGTCTTACTCTCTTTTGCAACTCATTTTTCATTTTCTATTTTAGCCAGTCTAATTGCCCTTTTGCAAGCCTTGTTGATTTCCTTGTATTCCTGTAAAGCAGTCTCTGTCCTCTCTTGTTTGTATATTTTAAATGCCTGTTTTTCACTCTGTATCTTGATCTTTAAATCATTGTTAAGCCACATTGGATGGGATTTACTCCTTTTACTTTTATTCCCACACGGTATATGCCGATGTGTATGTATATTTAGTATGGATTTAAATGTTGTCCAGTTTTGGTCAGTGTTTTTACCTGCCAGTTCTCTCTCCCAGTCTATACTTTGTATTGCTGCACTTAGAGCGTTAAAATCAGCCCTTTTAAAATTAAGAGTTTTTGTTGGCCCCATTCTAACTCTCCCATTTTTCCTGGCAAGCTTCTGGCATTAGCAAGCATACACCTTATGTTATGAGTCTGTAGTTCTGAAGTGCCTGCCACTGTACTTGAATTACTTAGTATTACCTCCCTATTGACTATACTACCCCTCCCCCCATCTACTTCCCCTATGAGTTGTTAATTCATTCCTTATACCCTCAACACTTTCTACCCCATTACTTATATCTAGTCCCTCCCCCCCAACTACTAGTTCAAAAACTCCTCCAGCCTTTCTACCATCCTATCCCCTAGTACAAAAGCTCCCTCATCATTAAGGTGCAATCCATCCCTACTGTAGAGATTGTACTGAAGTGAGAAGTCAGCCCAGTGCTCTAAAAACCCAAACGCCTCCTTAGTGCACCACATCTTTAGCCATGCATTAACCTCCCTAAGCTCCTTCTGCCTCCCTGGGCTAGCACGTGGCACTGGTAGTATCTCAGAAAATACTACCTTGGAGGTCCTTGCCTTCAGCTTATTACCTAGTTCTCTAAAATCATTCTTTAGGACACTACATCTTCCACTAACTTTGTCATTGGTACCAATATGTACCAAGACTGCCGGTTCGTTTCCAGCCCCTCCCAATAATTTGTCTACCTGATCCACAACATGACGAACCCGAGCACCGGGGAGACAGCAAACTTTTTGATTGCTGGGATCTGGGTGACAAATCACCCTGTCTACCTTCCTAATAATAGAGTCCCCTACAACCAAAATCACACAGGAGGCTTTGTTGCATTTCCATTTTTTTCTAATTCTTCTTTGAGTATCACAAGAATTGATAAAAGAAACAATAACATTAAGGCCTAGCTAACACTGAGCGCTTACCTATACTTTTGTTAGATCCTTTTGTGTAGAAATACAAATATCCATATATTATTTAGTATATATATATATATATATATATATATATATATATATATATATATATATATATATAATTTATTACCTTTGTAGCACTTTTTAGATTGCTAAATATTTAATTATGCTTTTCTCTAATTCAGGAGATTTCACTATGAAACAATAATATTTCTATAGCCATAACAATATGCTCTGTGTGAGTTAAGGGAAGGTCAAACTCAAGGCTGAAAAACATGGTATTAACTAATTGTAGAAATAAGGTGATTTGCACAAATTATTTAAATGACATACAGCATACATGCTTTTGATGTTAGTTATGTGTTGATTCTTAATTGGCTCACAAATGTAAATAATCGTTTATTGGTCTAGAAGGGGTTGGTAATGGGCAGACCATTTTCTGTATGTGGAAATGTTATAAAAGACATGTTGTTAATGCATTGGCTGCCAGCAGCAGATATTGAGCCAGATGCAATTACAAGGCCACAACTCGATCGGAGTAGGCCGTATGTCTGCAGACCTGCTGCGAGCCCGTAGCTGCTGCAACTTATTGTACTATTCAATTGGCTGGGCTCGCAAGTCCCGGTCCGATAGCACACATTGCAAACCATGCTATCGAAAGTAGCATTTGCAAGCTTGAACATGATTGCTGACGCAAGGCCGTAACTCCTGGTTAGAAACAGCTAATGGAATCTGGGTCCTATCGTGGTTCAAGCCTGTATGACTTTGAAATCCTACCTCCATTTTTCATTGAAGTCCTACGGGCTTGAACCATGAGTCACAATTGTACCCACATTCCATTGGCTGTTTCTAACCGAGAGTTACAGCCTTGCGCCAGCGACCATGTACAAGCCCTTCAATGAAAAATGGAGGTTGGATTTCAAAGTCCTACGGGCTTGAATTATGAGTTACAATTATTATTATTATTATTATTATTATCCTTTATTTATAACGCGCCAACATATTCCGCAGCGCAATACATGGGTTAATTGGACCAACGTTCCAGATATCACATATTATAATTGTCAAAATATGAGACGTCGTTACGCTTTGCATGGTGCGTACGACTTAGCGCTGAGCGGCGAAAGCGCTCATCGCTGGCGAGCCTCACGCAGCCAGGCGCGACGTTAGCTCAGAGCACTTAGGCGATGAGCGCCAAAGGTCCTCATTGACTGCAAGCCTTGCAAAGCAAAGCAAGCCGTTAAACCACTAAAACACGCGGCACAGGCGATGAGCGCCAAAGGCACTCCTTGCCTGCGAGCCTTGAGAAGCAAGCGAGCAGTGGAGGTAATTAAACATACGGGACTTAGCCTACAAACACTTACAAAACGCGGGATCGCCTTAGGCTGCAAGCAGTTGACGAACGCAGGACTTAGAAGAAAAAAATTACAAGACGAGGGACTTCGAAAAAAAAATACGACATAGGAAAAAATACGAAGTTAACGGCTGAACCGCGCAAACCAAAAAACAAGAAAAACACAAAAAATACAACAAAATCACACATAGCATGTAGCCAGGAAGACTGGAAGTGAGGTGAACAACAAATTTAAAATAAAATATGTTGAATTTAAGCAGTTTCGTCACTTAAAAATCGGCTAAGCAAGAAGAAAATGGCTGCCAAACAAAATGAAAATGAGGCTACACTACCCCGAACCGCGCAAAACACAGTCAGCGAAGCACGCGGTAGAAAAATACTAATAGGACACAAACTGCTCGCGAAACGCCTAAAGTATAGACTAACGCCACTATTTTACAACACTAACTTACACATTTACACATTAACAGCCTTATTAAATTGCGATTCAGTAAATTTAAAAGGGCTCTATTTAAGCACACAGCATATTTTATTTACAGAAGTTTTTAGTTAGTGAAGACCTTGCTTTTGGATAGAAGTTTGCTAACTAAAAACTTCTGTAAAGAAATATGCTGTGTGCTTAATTAGAGCCCTTTTAAATTTACCGAATCGCAATTTAATAAGGCTGTAAGATTCTGAAATGGCGGATTTGCCGCCTAAAACAACGGTTTTGTCTCGCGCACGCAGCCTATATATAGGGCACACTTGCCACAGAACTGACACTTACTCCTCAGGTAATGACAGGCTGAGTGGACATTTTCTGCTCCCGTAAAATCCAAAGAGATTGGTAGCTCTTCAGGATACTGATTGCTGAATATTAAATACAAATAGGTAAAGTATATTAAAAATCATTAATAAATAGTTAATAAATTGATTATTCTTAAAAAATATATATATATTATTAGTTAAAAAAATTGAGCAATAAAGTTATAATTTACACTTGCTTTAGTTTAGCATTACTTTCATGCTAAGCTATATTTAGACATTGATTCATTCATTATTAATGTACATTATTTTATTAAATAATTATTCTTAATCATTATGAACAACAAATTTACTATATTTTACAATGTGTTTAGTTTATTAATATATTAATGCTTAGCTCTTTAGAATACATTTAGTCATTGATCAGTTGATTATTAATGTACATTAATGTATTAAATATTAATTAGTAATATTATCAACAAAAAAAAGGACCACAAACAATATGTATATTTTACTATTCACGGATATATCTGTGTTGCTGATGATTGCCTGATAGGGAAGAATCCAAATATTACAAATGCTTTTCATCTTATTTGACAGTATCATCGTCTCTGCAGCTGACTGAACACAGAGAGTGATGTTTGCAGCCTTTGAACAGCATAAAGATCACCTTTACAGGTATATCATTTAATTTATGTTCTTATGCAACAAAAAAGGATTAAGGCTTTTTCGTTTGAATTGATGACAATTATTGATTAACTAATCTTAATTACTAATATATTAATATACAATTAGTAATCATGACTAAAAAATGCTTTTATTTATGAATATATCACATGTCTGGCACCAAATTGAAAAAGCCCTGGTGCCCTCTAGGGACCTCAGACTGCTCTTTTTGGGGGGCAACAGGGCATTTAAAGGTTTTGAAGGTGGCTCTCCCCCATAGTTAAGAACATCTATAATAAATGGAGATTTATTAACAACAAAAATCATCTTATTCCAAAATGTTGTGCTTTAATACAAGAACTCCCAGTACTTACTTTTCAAAACCCGCTTACGAGCCCTGAGGTAGATCAAGTGGTGCTTTATATAAAAGATCTTTATTCTTAAGGCCGTTTGCTTACGTCAGACCAATTATTGACTAGCCATGGGCTCCCTTTGAACTGTTGGTTATGGGTTAGACAATTTTCAAAGTTATAGTCCTCATGTCCTTCACCAAGCTGTATTGAGGGTAGCTTAACGCTCTTTGAACAAATTATTTAATCGCAAAACATTCCTCATTTATTAGCTAAATGTCATAATATTTTATGGAGGCTCCTGTCTCCCAACAAAACATATGGCATGGTACTCTGGAAAAGGGACCTTTCTAGCTCTTTCCCTTGGGAGACATGGGTATCCTCACTTCTTTTGACAAATTGGTTTGTTAAGTATCCCTCACACAGGGAGCTTCATATTAAATTAGTAAACAGATGGTACATGGTGCCTTCAAAAATCTATCAGTTTTCTCATAATTTCACGGACAGTATGTGTTGGAGACATTGTGGAATGTATGGCGATTTTCTCCATACACTATAGGGCTTGTCCATTAATTAGACCCCTATGGACAGAAGGTTTCAAATGTATTGAGTGCACCTTAAAGACCAAACTTTCTTTTTTACCACAGTGTAGTTTGCTCCACATTCTCCCAGACTCGTTGAAGACGGAGCAGAAAGCTTTTACAATATTAATATTTATGTTTATAAAAAGATCTATTATTTACCGTTG
Organism: Discoglossus pictus; assembly: GCA_027410445.1. NCBI lineage: Eukaryota > Metazoa > Chordata > Amphibia > Anura > Alytidae > Discoglossus > Discoglossus pictus. The sequence continues at coordinate 87,698,891 of CM050169.1, forward strand.
GAAATCTAAAAATATTGCAAGTTAGAACGAAATTTTAACAATGATCCAACGAGCGAGAGAGCTAGAAAATATTCCTGAATCCACTAATTTCATCCGTAACATCATCTTGAAATGGAAAATCTGGGATTCCGCTTAGGGACATGTAGTTTTTCCATCATAAATGAATTTTATGTTTTTTTTTTTTTTTCCTCTTACCTAATGGAAGTTTCAGTATTTTTTTTTATTTTTTGGCTTTTTTTTTTCTCCTTCGCCCGGTTGATATGTACAACAAGGGGCTCAAAGAATGAATGTGCATGCATGTGGAATGGATGTATGGAATGTTTTGTGTTGGTCTAACACTCTTCCTTTTCTGTTATTATTCTGTAAATGGTAGTTATTATATTTCTTAATGGTATTATTTATTGCATTTCTATATTGTTTTGTTTTTGTAAAAAAAAAATATATATATATATATTTATGAGTATATTTATGATTATGCATCTATGTTTTGCATCTATGCCAATATATCTGTGTTGCTGCTGATTGCCTGATAGGGATGAATCCAAATATTACAAATGCTTTCCATCTTATTTGACAGTTTCATCGTCTCTGCAGCTGACTCAACACAGAGTGATGTTTGCAGCCTTTGAACAGCATAAAGATCACCTTTACAGGTATATCATTTAATTGTGTTCTTATGGAACAAAAAAGGATTAAGTCTTTTTTTTTTATTGATGACAGTTATTGATTAATTAACGTATATTAATATTTTCATTAATTAATAATTAGTAATCATTACAAACAAAAAAAAATTATACTGCAATAAAAGTAATAACAATTTTTAACCTGCACTTATATATCTGCCTTACTGCTTATTCATGTACATTGCTTTTGGAACTATTAATTACTAATAATATTTTTTTTTTAGAATATTTAAAAAAATATGTACATTTTACAAAGCACTTACATATCTGGTGTGCTTATAATTGCCTGACAGGGATAGGACCTTCAAAGCACTTACATATTTAAAGCACTTTCTTACATTCTGACATGTGCTACATTTAAAATGTTATAATGTTTGTATTTATGAATATATTGATGATTATGCGTTTATGTTTTGCATCTATGCCAATTAAACATCATAGTTTCATTCACTCAGGAATTAATTGAATACAAACATGAAAAATTATTTTCATGTTATTTCATAGATTACTCATCTCTGCAGCTGACTGAAGACAGAGAGTGATATCTCAAGAAATTTTTCTCAAATAACATCAATTTCCCAGGTATATGATTTCACGATGCCCTTATTGTTTTGTATTGATGACAGTTAATGATTAATTAACCTATACTTAGTTAGGGCCTCATTCAATTGGAATTTGCAAAATTGAATAGGGCTCTATATAAAGGACATAGCATATTATTTTGACATACATTTTTAGTTAATGAACATCTATCCAAAACTAAGGTTTTCAACAAATAAAAAATTAAAAACAAAAATCTGCTTATATAGTGCCCTATTGCATTGCACTACTTGGAAATGAATGAGTAGTAGTGAATGAGTAGTATTTAATTATTTATTCATAATAACCCCCAACAAATTTATATATGCATACATATATGCTTACCTAATTATACCTCACAAGTCAATTGATTTCATCATTAAGAAAATTACAAAATTGCACATTATTTTAAGCCCGATCTATACTTTGCTCATTGCTGTTTGTTTGCCCTTCTTTAGGAAAACATAATTACCTCTTTAGATTTACCATTGATGTCAGTTATTGATTCATTCATCAACGTATAAACATTTATTAATGACTTAATAATTAATTATAAAAAAAATAATAGTTATCAATATATATATATATATATATATATATATATATATATATATATATATATATATATATATATATATATATATATATATATATATGCAGTGCTTTCCTTTTTAATGTATGCCAATAAAAAAAAAATTAATGGATTAATTTATTACATGGAAAAATCCAAAATGCTTTTCAAATCATTGCATTCTTTAATTAATGCTATTTAGCTTTGGATTGAAAGCAGCTACAAATAATATGTACAGTACAAAAAAAACATTACATCTTACACCTGTATTTACAAATTACAATGGTGGACAATGGAGAAGACAGGATTGAACGCAAAAGAAGAGTGGCAAGGGAAAGGAAGCAAAGGTGGAGAGATGCACAGTCCCCCGAAACTTCCCAATGCTTCAAAGAAAAGAAAAAGTAAACAAAAACATGTCTGTGAAACATTGCCTAATGATCCAATATTGCCTATTGACACCAATGTTCATACACATGACACCAATGTAGATATAGAAAGCTGTAGTGATATCTATGTTGAGGAAGCTCAGATACTGCTTTCATTACAGCACTAACAGTAGACACTCATTATTGTGGATTACTATATGTTGTTTGTCAGTTTTGTGGGGCCTATAATTTTCTCAAGGAAAGGCCAACTGATGGAGACTTCATTAGTTGCTGTCAGAAAGGAAAGGTAAGACTTCCACAAAGACACACATTTCTAGATTACTTACAAAGTATCATGAGCGGTCCAACATTTCCAAATTATCCCAATTTAAAAAAAAACATCAGGTCTTATTTAATTTGCTTTAATGGGTGCTACATTAGCAGAAAAGGACATGGTCCTTACTGTTTTAGAGTTCAAGGACAAATTTACCACTGCACTTCACATTTACACCCACAAGAAGGAGAGCAAAGGAAATTTGCACAGTTATATATATGTCTTGGATACAATGAAAGCTGTTGAACAAAGGATGACGCTTCAGGAAAATAAACAGTGCTTGCGCATAGTCTTTGAACAGCTTGATAAAATTATGGCCAACAACCCATACAGTCAAGCATACAAACAATTAGCAAAGGTTGAAAAAGAACAACAGCAACATGCTCAAACACATCAATTGCCAATGCCAAGAGTAAATACGGTTTTAAAAAGAGATCGCAACACTGATCAAAGACGGTATAATTTACCAACAGTAAATTAGGTTGCCATGGTCTTTAAAAATGAGGATGGTGAACCACCTTTTCAGCGGGATATTAGAATATATCCATGCAATGAAGACCAACCTTTTATAAACATAAATATAATAAGTTGTAATTTGGATCCAATGACATATAATTTTCTTTCCAAATGGTGAACCTGGATAGGAACCGAAATTATAATTGCAAAGTTATCCCAATAGTAAAGTTTGTGTTATATGCAATATTGCTATGCTGGAATATAAAGTGTATATTCAATAGAGAATTGGAGAAAACTAAAATTATAAAGTTTTATTTACATTCTTAGGAGACAACGTCGATTAAAAACTCTTTAAAATCAAGGGAAGTAGGAAGTAATTCCTTAAAAACATTTTAATATTGAATCCCTTATTTTCCACACTTTTGATAGGTGAGTTACTAATATTTGAGGGATCAATACCTGATCTTGAACCTCTTTTTTTCTTTGAAAGATAGAAAAAGAATTAAGATATGGAAGGGATATACCTGGAAAACCACTACACAAAGGCACCATAAGTATTTATGATTGCTAATCATGATAAAGATTAATATAAAGAACACTAAAAGCACATCAGTACTTTGACACAGCACAAATTATAAATCACCATCGATACACATAATATGAGCACTATCATGCTGTTACCATTTCAGCATGAAAAAAAGAAAAAATGTTTTCTCATTTCTGATGTATGTAAATATGAACACTATGAATTGATATCTTATCTTAAAATATACTTTATCACAAATGTATATTTTATGTCTGATAACATAATAATTATGTAAGAAACACTTTAAAGCACTGGCACTTTATATAGTAATTTAAAATCACCATTGATGTATATAGATATGAGCACCAATATGTTATTATTATTTTTATAGCACATCAATTTAAAATGTTTTTATCACTATTTATAAATATGAATAACAATTATATTGCTGTGACTTTAAATATATCTTATTGTAAATATGTGCACATATAAGTTTGAAGGTATATCCTATTATTTAAATACACATGAACTGGATATCTAGGAGGTTATATAACCATAATATCATCATGCTGATAGTTAATCTTGAATATAGTAAAGAAATGAAGAGAAAAACAATTTAAGCTTGTTATCCCATATCTATATATACCCTTCTCATTTGGTGAGAGTTAAAGGGTAACCATAGCAATCAAAACGCTATAAATAGGAGGCTCCGTTGAGGTCCTCGCCCCTCCCTTTGAAAAAGTCACGCCCAAGTGACGAAACGTGCGTCAGGGTTGCGTCTGACGTCAGACGCTTATACTAAGAATAGGTAGTGCTTCCAGCGAAGCTCCGTGAATAGGGAGCTTATAGTCACCTTCTTGTGCCCTAACTTGTAGTACACGGGAGAGCCTGGTACTACATAGGAGGAATCTGTGTATCTAGACAATAACAAACGCATTTTAAAAATCTGGAATTTTTAAGACCTGATATTAATACGGTACTCGAAATGGGGGTTATAAGAAATACTATAGATACAATAGAGGGGTGGAAATGTGGGTAAGTTTGCCAGAAAATCTTTTTTCCAGCCAAAACCTCTATGTTATAAATAATCTCCAACAGTGAGTCACTATAACAACTGGAGAAATATACCAGTACAATTTAAAACTGTTAGAGATTCAAAGGGCATCTGGTTTATATAACAATGATTAGAACGTCAGATATGTCAACTTTAGAATTATACAAAACTGAATACATATCTAAAAGAATTTGAAGGTGACAGGACACCAAGATATAAACACAATATCTCTAATACTGATAAAAAGAGAGATATATATTTAAAACAGTCTGGAAGCCAAACCTAATAAAATCACACACTTAGTAAGATAAGACAAGAGGAAATAAGATCAGGTATTGATCCCTCAAATATTAGTAATTCACTTATCAAAAGTGTGGAAAATAAGGGATTCAATATTAAAATGTTTTTAAGGAATTACTTCCTACTTCCCTTGATTTTAAAGAGTTTTTAATCGACGTTGTCTCCTAAGAATGTAAATAAAACTTTATTATTTTTGTTTTCTCCAATTCTCTATTGAATATATGTGAAATAGGTGTTAAGCACCAAGAGAAAGTAAATACACTTCCCACTACTAATATATGGAATATAAAGTGGCACAAACTGCTATTCGTGATTATTTTAATCCTATTTTATGTGGGGGCAATCTCACACAACAATGGATTATTGATTCCTATCTACAAGTCGAAGCAAATAATCTAAATTTTATAAACTTTCAACAAAACAAGCTTTGCGTAGAAAAATATTGCGGGTTGATGGATTATGTCGCTGAATTTGCCACCAACAGAGACATTCCAACTGGTAGAGCAATCATTTTGCCATCCACTTTCCAAGTATCTCCTTGCAATATGCAAGAAAGATATAATGATGCCATGGCTATTGTCACAAAATTTGGGAAACCCGATTTATTCTTTACATTGACATGTAATCCACAATGGGCAGAGATCAAGGAAAAATTGAATTTTGGACAAAATACGTCTGACCAACCAGATTTAGTGGCAAGAGTATTCAAAATAAAACTCAATTTATTAATACATGATATAACTAAAGCACAGTTATTTGGAAAATGTGTGGCTTTTGTTTATACCGTTGAATTTCAAAAAAGAGGCAGGCCAAATGCACATATAGTTTTAATCCTGCAGGAAAAAGAAAAATTAAATACTGCAGAGAAAGTGAATTCAGTCATTACTGCTCAATTGCCACATCCAGAAAAATATTCCAAACTTTATGAGTTTGTAACACACAGAATGATTCATGGGACATGTGGAGATATCAATCCAAATTCACCATGTAAGGAAAATAAAAAATGTACAAAACAATTTCCAAAACAATTTCAAATGCAAAAATATGCTAATTGTGATGGCTACCCTTTGTATAAAAGAAGAGAAGGACAAACAGCTATTATCTGTGGACAAAAGTTTGATAATAGATATGTTGTTCCATACAATCCACATTTGCTGATGAAGTGCAATGCACACATAAATGTGGAAGCTTGTACTTCTATTAAATCCATCAAATATGTGTATAAATATATATATACAAAGGATATGATGCAGCAACTGTTGTTGTGCAAGGTGCACAAAACTAAAAGGAAAATCCAATTTTACCTGACGAACTTTCAAATGATTTAGATGCTTGCTATGTCAGTGCTCCTGAAGCAAAGTGGCATCTTCTGAAATTTGAGATGCATGATCGGTCACATGCGGTGATCGGTCACATGCGGTGTATCGATTAGCTGTACATTTGCCACAAAGTCAGTTTGTTTGCTTTACTGCAGGCAATGAAAGAACTGCCTTAGCCCAAAGTGAACATCGAGAAACAACACTTACTGCATGGTTTCAATTAAACTGCCAGGACACTCAGGCCCGACAATTTTTATACACTGAGATTCCATATCTCAATGGCGACAACGAAAAAGAGATACTCATAAAATTATACCACAAATTTATACCGTCAGTCCAAGAGACATTGAACGTTTCAGTTTAAGATTACCTTTTTTATATGTTCCCGGTGCACAAAGTTATGAACATTTACGCACAGTGAATGACATATTTTATGATACTTTTCTGTTAGCTGCAACACATCAAATCTTCATAACAAAGGATATAGAATGGAAGAGGTGAGAAGAAGCACTATGTCAAATGCCAAATCAAATGAGAGAACAATATGCATTAATTTGCATCTTTTTTTTTTCTCCATATAACAGGTAAGACAATAAATATATACATAAACAGTCTTCACATACAAAATAAACATTCCATTCATTCACATTCAGAGGCAGGGAAATCTTAACCGTATTCTCATCAACAAAGAATAGGAGGTCGGATAAACAGGAATAATATCAAATCTCACATGAACAGAAGGTATAGAGGGAGAGCAAAGCCCATCAACAGAGAATACATTTTTCTTTTCTTTTAAACCCTAACTATTCCTTCTTTCTTCTTTATAGAAGAATCCCATATTTGCCATTGCTTGTCTATCTCCCTTTTTTTTGAGCTTGCTTGACCAAATGATCTTAAGTCAAACTCTCTATTTTTAGTAACCACCCTGGCTATTTCTGACATAGACGGAAGTGTATTTTCTTTCCAATATTTACACATTAGCCCTTTAATTACCAGCAGGATATGAGATAGTAAAAAGTATTCTTTTGGAAATGTCTCCTTGAGATTAATGTGGAGTAATAGCACATCTGGATTAAAGGGGATTTCAGCTTCTATTAACATCTCCAGCCATAAACAGCATTTCCTCCAAAAGGCCTTCACTTTGGTGCATTCCCACCAAACATTAATTTGCATCTTTAGCAATGTACCTGATGCATTTACTTTGTGGGAAACATTTAAATTAAATATGTCTGAAGACTTATTGAATCGTTACAATGAGCCCATTGTACTCTTAAAAGCGTTAATGTAAATTCAAGAAATATTTCTTGCTCATGGATTAAATTGTGCACATTTTGATTTGACTGATCCAGGACTTATAGATGACATCAACTTTGATGATTATGATACTGAGCTTCAACAACAAAAAACACAAGAAAAACTTGCAACTTTAAATACTTTACTATTGCAAGCATTTAATGCCATCACAAATGGTACAGATGATGAAATGGTCAAGGACCGTTATTTCTATCTAGATGGTCCTGGTTGATCAGGAAAAATTTATCTGTACAATTGTTTGATGAGTTACATTCGAGCACAGGATCAAATAGCAATGCCATTTGTAACAACTGGAATTGCAGCACTTTTGTGAGAAGGTGGCAGAACTTTGCATAGTGGATTTAAACTGCCAGTTCCCATTTTAGAAACATCAGTGTCAGATATTCGACTGAATTCTTTACAGGTCAAAAAATAAATAAAAAGTAAATTAATTATCATAGATGAGGCAACAGTGATGTCATGTCATGCCTTGCAATGTATTGATAGATTATTAAAAGAAGTGATGGATAATAATTTGCCATTTGGTGGAAAGGTGATGTTGTTAGGAGGAGATTTTAGGCAAACATTACCTGTTGTGTCACATGGAAGTAGGACTGACATCATTAAAACATGTATCAAGACAAGTAAACTGTGGAAAATATTTACACACCTCAAATTAGAATTAAATATGAGATCTGAAGGTCAAAACAAATTCAATGATTGGCTCATTCAAATTGGAGAAGGAAAACATCCACAAATAAATGATTTACCCAATGACACCATTGAAATTCCATCACAAATGAATCACCCATATCAGCAATATTTCTAAACACTCTGAATAACGATGACTACTGAGACATTGCAAACAAAGTGATATTAACATCCAAAAATATAGATGCCTTGAATCTAAATAACAACATTTTAAAATTCATCAACACACCCCAAAATATTTATTACAGTGCAGATTCAGTTCTGGCTGACAATTAAGACAGTGAATATAATTTTAGTATAGAATTTATTAATTCTTTAACACCATCTGGAATTCCACCACATGTTTTGCAATTGAAAAAACTGGCAATTGTCATGCTATTGAGAAATATGAATAAAAAAAAGCACTTTGTAATGGGACCAGATTAATTGTGCATGATTTAAAAGATCATTTCATAAATTATTCCCAAAACCATCCTACATGATCTCACTCCTTAATCAAACCCAGATGTCAGTCAGTCTAAACTTATCCTCCCAACACTGGTGGAAGAATAAAAAACTAGATAGGCTAGGAGAGTGGATAGAGAAGGGGCAAATTATCTCATTCGAAAAAATAAGGGACAAACATGATCTGCCCTGGTCAGAACACTATAATTTCTGCAGACTTAAACATCTTGTACTCTCCTTGTTAGAGATCCATACAGTACCGGAAATGAACTGGCTGTCTAAAATCTGTCAAGTGGCACCTCTAACGAAGGGTACCCTAGGGATGCTTTACAAAACATTCAATGCCAGGCCTGTAGGACTCGAGCTTGAACACATGGTAGATTGGAAAACTGACATGAATACGAGCTGGGACCTAGGTAAATGGAGGGTAGCTTGGTCCAACATCTATAGGGGCTCCCTGAACTATAGCATCCTAGAAACCGCCTTCAAGGTGCTCCACAGGGTATACATAACCCCGGAAAAGCTCGCAAAATGGAAAAAGTCAGAAAGCCAACTGTGCTTTAGGGGGTGCCAGGCAACTGGGACATTTTTCCCATATATGGTGGTCCTGCCCCAAGGTAGTAAAGGTCTGGGACTTAGTTTCAGAATTAGCCTCGGACTTATTCCTTACCCCGGTGGACAGGTCTATCGACAACATGCTGCTAGGGATCCCCAATAGCACTCTTGCACCTTCCCAAAACAGGCTGCTGCAATACATAACTCTGGCAGCCAAGAGCCATATTGCTAAATCCTGGAAATCCAGCAACCTAAACTTCCAGCTGATTAAACATAAGATTAATTATATTGCCATCAACGAAAGAATCACCCACCTATTGGATGACTCTATGGATAATTACAGGAAAATCTGGGACCCATGGACAGTATACACGGGCCTGGCCTTAGGGTGTTAGGACTAGTGTCTGGTTGAAAGGTAGGATCATTTCCTCAGTTAGGTCGGTCTAGGGGACCGGGGAGGGGGTAAAGGAAGGGACTGGGGGACATTTTCATTAACAAATTTCCTGTATTTAGGGAATCCATAAGTAGAGAGGGGGACAGGGTCGGCCAGCAAGCAGTTTACGTTTTTGGTTATGGTGTACGATTCTAAAAGGTTAGTGTTCAAAAAAAAAAAAAAAAAGAGATAGTCACTCTTTATGTACCAGTACCAATCGGCTCGACCTATAACAGGCTAACCTTCATCCTGACTTTATTAACAGTAATGTTACAGAGTTCTCTGTATTCTGATGTATATAAATGTATGTATGTTGGGAGTCATGGACATATGATAAACGGACAGGCCTGCGAGCAGAGGTCAAATTTGTGAAATTTTTATTACAAGCGGTGACAATAAAACTCATTGTTATAAAAAAAAAAAAAAGATCATTTCATACATGTAGAAATGATTACTAGTACCCATAACGTAGCGCTTGAGAGAACAAAGGATTTGCGGCCACGAAGTTCCACGTTACACGTCCCGTAGGCTTTTTTCGGCCTTTTTCGCACCTCACACGCAAGCCGTCGGGGGGTCCAGGGCATTGAGAATTTAAACAAAGAAATAAAGAATTACATTTTGGAGGAGTACTGTAGCAAAGCCCCTTCTTCCTGTCCTGGGAGTTGAGCTGAATTATCCACCCCAGATTTTTGGGGCTCCTACATCCATGGCTGATCCCCCCACACTTGGGCAGAGCTATAGTGATGGAGAGGAATGTCACATACACTGCCTTCTGATTAAAAGCTAGCTAATTTCCCCAGCCTAATTATGCTCTTAGTCAGTCTAAGATTTGCAAACACAGTGTTTTATAATTCAACTTAGTGAAAAAACTTATTTGTCAAAAAAATTAAACAAAGAGATTAGCTATTAGTACAGCTCTATTCAGCAACTGCACCGCCATCTGCTGGTGTAATCAATGCAATATTTTTCTATCTTAGAATTTGAAATGTGAAATTATTTTTTTCCATTACAATTCCTTCACAGATTGTTACATTGAGCAAATTCCAACTTGATTATTAATTATCAATCACATATAATAGTTGTCAAACTACGAATCGTCGTCAAAGCGAGGACTGCAGTTCGGGCCGCAAATGCGGACCCTCGGAAGGTGGAGGCTCCAACGTCAGAAAACATTTAAAAAAAACATAAGTACACACAAAAATGACATATAAAGCTTACCCACAGCAAGGGGGGGGGGGGCACCCAGGACATCTGCAAGTGAAGTTACACCTCAATTTAACTCCAATTACAGAGTTTAGACACACAAAAATCCCCTAAGCGAGAGAAAAAATGGGCGCCGAAAAAAATTAAAACAAGGCTACAGGACCCTAAAGCCGCAAAACACCACCAAGCACATACGGCTTTTCCAAAAAGCTGTACGAGGTACAAGATACACTTTTAGCAAGGACACTACATCATCCACAGCCGCGTACCACATACACATTCGCCGCTATTTTACAACACTATTACAGAATGCAGAAATACACAGCTACTCTAACGGCTTCCCCTTGCGCACGCAGCCTATTTACACTACACACTGCACACATTGCTGACACTTACACCTCAGCTCCAAAACACTGCAAACCTACATTGTATGCTGCAGGAACATCAAAACAGATTGTCAGCTCTTCAGCACAATGCTTCCTGCTTATATTACTTACAAATAGGTAAAGTATATTAATTTATTAATTTGTTAATTAGGAGACAAAAGTACGTATACACAAAAAAAAAAAATCACTGCAATAAACACAAAACCCATTCACTGCGCGCCTCACAACGATCGCCGACGCTGCTCAGAGCACACAAACTACACCAGGGGACAGCCTTGCAATAAGCGCCGACCTTACAATGACAGCAAAAGCGCCTCTGATAAAAAAAAAAATACAACAACCAAGAGCCAAGCTTGATTAAGCCGAACAGCAGTGGAAATGGCGTTACTGTTGACGTGAGCAAAATAACTGCTTAGTATATATATATTGGCCTAAATCTGCTCTGTATGGCTTGATTTTGTGTGGAAATTGCATTATTTTTGATGTGAGCAAGAAAATTGCTTAGTAGATACGGGCCTAAATCTTCGCTGTAGGGCTTGATTAAGCCACATGGCAGTGGAAATGGCGTTACCTTGACATGAGCGAGGTCGACCAAATCTGCAAATGTAGGGCTTATTGAAAGCCACTTGGTGATGAAAGACTTATCTTTGATATGAACAAAGTTGGTTTCTAGTAGATATGAGCCACAATCCGTAGAAAAAAGAACAAAAAAAGGTGCAACACGATTAAAGAGACTTACCCTGAGCATAGGCAAAGTTGTTGCTTAGTAGATAAGGGACAAAAATTCAGCAAAGTAAGGTTTGGTGAAGACAAGGAATCACAGAGAAACACCCTCCAGGCACAGCCGTGAAAGTGAACTGAAGTGTGCAAGGAAGAAGCTGGCCGGAAGAGCCTATTAAAAGTCAGAGGGGGCCCCACCCACAGGAAGAGGCGGAGTGGGAAAGGGCCCTCCCAAAATACCCAGGTAACCAACCTGGTTATATATATATATATATATATATATATATATATATATATATATATATATACACAGTGTTTTCTTTAAATAAATAAAAAATATAAGGAAAGTAAAGGGAAACAATGTAGTATGAATAACGTAAAATTTAATGACCCTAACAACAGTGCACCCCCTGTTTGTGAAAAATATCCACAAATACCACACTACTCTCCAAAACCCAAAGAATGAAGTAAAAACACAGACGTCTCTGTGTACGTTTGATATATTGACAAGCAGCTCGGGAAGGCAACAGCAAAGTATACACAATGTCTGTTGAATTCAAAGAATACATAAACAACACAGCTTTTTATAGTAATTCTACATACAGAGGATGGTATATTCCATTATTACCTTCTAGAAAACTGTACATTCCACCAACACCCATTGCTAAGCCAATAAACGATTATTTTTATTATTAGGCCCATAAATAATGAGACATATACCTAGGTTAAATCTTTGCGCACATCACCTCTATATCTTACACTTATGCGCAATCAATAACTTGTCGTTAGCCTTGACTCTAGTGTCCAGAACATTTTATTATGGGTATGCCTTGCTGGCCTTGTTCACATAGAACAGTTTATTGTGAGAATAAGGACTGTTTACAGTTATAGTAAAAAAAAAAAATGAATTAAGTAAAGGCATAATTAACTGTTTCATACCTTACGGCCTGCAATTGAAAAATACTGCTTAGGTAATTAAAGTATGATATGTGTATATATATATATATATATATATATATATATATACAGTATATATAATATATATATATATATATATATATATTTATATATATATATATATATATATATATATATATATATGTTAATACTTAGAGGAAAGCAATATTTGTATTTAACCCCAACACTCCTTATATCTCTGCCCTTGTCTCAAAATATGTCCCCAACCGCCCTCTTTGCTGTGCTAATGACTTTCTTCTCTCCTCTTCTCTTGTCACCTCCTCATTCTCGCCTTCAGGACTTTGTGCTGCCCTTATTCTTTGGAACTCCTTTCCTCGCTCCATTAGACCATCCTCCTGCCTCAAAGCCTTCAAAACCTCTTTAATAATGCATTTGTTTAAAGAAGCTTATCACTTCCAGCATTAATATGCACAATCCACCTATCACTCACATCCACAATCGACAGTGCAACACCCAGACACCTCCACTTCCATCATCCTACTGTCTTATGACTGCCATCTATACCTCATCAAATCCCAACTTTAACTTCTAGATTGTAAACTCTTTGAAGTAGGGACCTCACACCTGTTGCACCAAATTTCTACTTACCTTAGAATTTGTATGTACATATGTACAGTGGTGGAGCTAGAGCATGGAGGGCCCTGGTGCAAAAAAAATATGTTGACCCTCCCAAGGGGTGGTTGCAAAAAAATTTTTTCCACTGGCCCAATAGGTACCAACTTAGAGCATCTCCCCAAAACCTCTTAACATAGCCTCCTCATTCCTAAGACCCTTTCCCAGAACAGTATCCCTCCCCAAGATGCTTTCCCATAGCTGTTCTCCCCAAGACCCCTTTCCATAGCAGCCTCCATCACCACATGCCTGTGTGAAGCATACATATATACATATACTAACTCTACATCTCAGCCAGTCCCTCCAAACATCCACCTCCACACAGCAGCCACCCTTCTCAGGATCCAACCCCACAGAGCATCCAACCCCTCTTAGCACCCACCTAACATATTGCCCATCTCTTCTCAGCACCCACCTCACAAAACCCATCTCCCTGTAATTTGCTGTCATCCAGCACTTACTCTCTCTCACCTTATCCCCATTGTGCTGAATGCTCCACACGGCCACCTCTTGGATCTTCAATAGTAATATTCTACAGAAAAATAAAACTAAATGCAAAAAAAAAATTACTTAACTCTGGGCCACCTAGAGAAGGGCCATGGTGCATTGTACCACCTGCATCACTGGTAGCTCTGCCCCTGCTTAATTGATTTTATAGTTGTACTTACTATACTTTATCTTACTATGTAAACAATGCTTCATAAAATATTTTTAATTAAAAAAAGTAATGATAATTCACAAAAAATAACAAACAATCATATTGTAAGAAATGTTGTTTATTGTAATCCGGTGGTTTTATTTCAGTTTCTGCTAATTTCCACCTTGTACAATATTAATGCATTCATGATACAGCTGTAATAAATATTATAGAGGTTTTTTATGTTAATACTGACGCTGTGATGTGAAAAGTTTCTGGTTATTGAAAATAAATATTACAGAAAATATATGCAAACTTTAAAGATAAAATATATGTTGATGTTTGTTATGTCAAAAACATTAATACATACAATTAAAAGTACAGGAATTTTCAAAAGGCAAAGGCATATTCCTTGAATATAAGATAAAAGGTCATTTTGGTGCATATGTTAACAAAGTGGTAATAATATATAAATGGTAAAATCAGTCCAAAAGTCATTCATTTACTTTCTCAGAACTATTTCCTTTGATTTAATGGGAATCATCTAAGAAGTTATATGGCAATGAAACGTATAAAAATAACAAGATTTTAATTACATAGACAAACAAAAAAGGTTTCAATGAAAATATATTTTAATTGTACATGTAATATAAAACAAGTTAAATTGTATTATTTAAAAAGAAAGCTATTTACAAGTTGAAAATGTTCTTTAAAAACAACCTTCCCCATAGAAAGACATGGGAAGGGTCAATCAACCACATTTTTCCCATCGAGAATGGCTCAGCTAAAAAAAATATTATTTTCAGTTTGTAAATTATTATTTTTTTTTAAATTGATTGAAAATGTTATTGTAACATGCACAATAATAATTGAATTGAAACCTTTTCTGAGTCTCTTTTTTCTCCAGATGTATCCACTTTTGCCTTGATATGTAGTTTCCTCTATCAACTATTTAAAAGAGATCTCCAATTTTTAAAGGGACATAGGCATTTTCTGGCAGTTTAGTGGAATTCATTTTTATTTTTACTTACTTATTTGTCTACTTATTTGTTGTTGTTTTTTTCTTTTTGCACTTTAGTATTTTTCATTAAAGTTTTTACAATGATTTTCCAGGCAAAAAGTACTAGATACATGAAGGGAAAAGGGAGCATTTTTTGGTTTAATGTGTGTCTTTATAAAATAATGTAACTTAAAAATCTGTTAACCAGGGCATAAAGCTTTATATTTATAGTAGCTATTATGTAATGATCAATTAATTTTCAATTATTTTTCATTATTTTTTAACATTCAAGAGGGATACTAGGACATGACTTGATGTTGGAGTGGAAAGTGAGTGGTTAATATTCAACCAGAGGTAGTAGTAGTAGCAGTAGTAGTAATAGTAGTAGTAGTATTAGTAGTGAAAAATATATAATGCTGAAAAACAAAATGTTACAAGGATATGTGGTGTAATAGTAAATTATGATCATTATGTGTCAAATACAAAATGGCAGGTTGGATGGACAAATTGTGCTTCCAGGGATATAGGTTTCAAGTTTAATAGCAAATGAATGCTATGTTATGAATTATAATCTAAAAGTTGTCACACAATTTTTTTTTATGTAAAACTGATAAAGAACTTGTTTTCTCAGCTCTGTGCTATTTCAGTGCGCCAGGGTTCATTTGAAAGTTTCCCACATGCAAGATTTTAATTGCAAGTGTTCATTGCTAAGTATACATCCCCGTGGGCTGTAGATACTCAGTATCCCCCAGCAGGTTTCCTTTCACCTTTAATTTATTTTATGGTTTGTCATAAATCTCCCTACCACCAGGTAGGGCTATGACTAACTCCAGATTGGCCCTATAAAAGGTCAATCGTATCAACCTTATCTTAAAGGCATATTACAAGTTCATCTGATGAAGGAGAATCAACAGTGCAAAAATGTTTGCATGAAGAAATACCAAAATAAACATAAACAAACTCGCCCTGATCTCTTGAGTTTGCAAGCAGGTTAAAATCTGTATACAAATGCAGTGTTTCTATTGGTAGGAACACTGTGCCTATGTAAGCATCTCTGGGATTGTGGAAAACAAGTTTTATGTTTAAATAAAATAAATCTGTATGTGTATAGAATGACTCCATATAAAGTGTGTGTGTGATATAAGCAGTGTGGGATGGTTAAAGATAAAGGTACAAACTAAGATATGCCTTTAATACAATGATTGCAGCAATTTTGAATATGCATCAAGGTATGGTAGTTATTCATGTTTCTATGAATTCAAATAAAATGCTTCACATGGTTGATGAACCAGTATATTTCTCTGGTATATTCTGTCCAAAATGTAAATCCCTTTTGCCTTGACAACAATTATTACAGTTTGCCAGAACCCAAATATAATAATATTTTAGATGTTTAGGAGAGATTAGTTAAAGAAATAGTTAAATTCTTATTTTCTAAATTTAGCATTTTCGTGAGCTTGGATTAGTTTAGGATATAATACATTTAAAAAAAATACATTTAAATAACAATAAGAATCAAACAATTATCACAAATAAAAGGAAATAGTTTCCAATATACATCAGCTTTGGTATATAATGTATGTACAACAATATGAGCCAGGTTCAGTAGTATATAGGTATGAGGGTCTTTACTGTGGTGGGCTCACAACCCCCATACAATTGCATTATAATTTTATATGGCTGAATATATAGATCCTCACATTTGCTCCCGACCTGATCTGCATATACCTCTGTATCTAAAGTAAAATCTACGGGGTACACCCAAACATAAGCGGTAGATTCACAGGTTAAAGGGACACAAAATCATTTTATAAAAATATAAAAAAGATTCTCATTTACAGTGAATATTAAGCTGGTTTCCTAGCTAATACGTTATATAAAGAATGAGTTTTCCCATGACCGGATGAGATTGTAATGATGGTTAGTGGAGTCGTCCAGCTGGTCAGTATGTAATACACTTACAACAAAAAGAAAAAAAAATCAAATTACTTTGCTCATTTTTCAAAAATGACACATCCGATGTTTCTGTATCCAAAGGCTGGTTGGATATTAATAAAAAACAGAACTCAAATGGTAAGAAATGAGGGGAGAGAAGCAGATCTATTCTCCCATTAATAAGTCAAAACAAAATAATAAAAATAAAAATATATGGTACACATTACTAATGCTTGTGATATATGGAAGTAAAAACATACAGACAATTACAGAGGTCCCTTCAATTATTTTTAAATGCCTGTAGAAAAAATCAACACATTTTTATTGCCTAGGCTAAATTTTTGTTACATAATTATAATTTTAGGCTTATATTTACTATTTAGCTCTTAATATATATATATATATATATATATATATATATATATATATATATATATATATATATATCGGTCTCCAGTGCTAATTCAGTTTGTCTTACATCTTTCTAACTCAGAAAGTGCTTATGGAAAAACATTAAGGCTTAAAAATAGGCCAAACATGATTGGGTTTAATGTTTCATATGTGAAATATGGCATTAAATGACCCAGACACCATGATATCTGAGGGGTATATAAAAGTCGGTATAAAAATAATAGATATAGTAGGAGTTACATTACTGTTTTCACTTGAAGGTGATGACCATATGATATCAAATTGGGTATAATATATTCTTATATTACACGGTGCATACAAACTATCAAGGTTCAACGTGCAGTGTACTTAAGATGCTTATCATTGGAGATTGTCAGGAAGAATTGCTTCTGCTCTTGTGAGTCACCTGAGGTATCCAGCCCTAAATCTTGTATTCACCAAGCCTTATGTTAGTAAATCTACTAGTCCTGTCCCATTCTGGAACCACCTATTTTCCCCACTACAAACCTTTGTAAGGAATCCTCTGTGCTTTGCCAGTTTGTGGTTCTACAGAAATGGTTTTATTGGGTTTTAATTTAATTTGATTTCTTGGTTTGATCTTCTGCCGGCCTTGTTGGCTGTGTGACCTTCTGCCTGCCCCTGGATTCTGCCTATCTGCTGCCAGTCATGTTCCACAATAAGGTCATTATCAATTCATGTTCTAAATAAACACTGATCAAGAACCACCTAGTGGATGCTGACAACTTCATTTTAGACTTTGATTCCAGGGTATAGACTAGACTTCCATCCAGTGGTGGAGCTAGAGAATTGAGGGCCCTGGTGCCCCGATGGGATTTGAAAAACTTTGTGCTGAGCCCCCCAATATCAATTCACTCATTGACGCTTCCCAAGACCACTTCCCATAACAGCATCCTTCCCTAAGACCCTTTCCCATTGCTGCTCCCTCCAAGACCCCTTTCCATACCTCCTCCTCTACCCACCGCCTGCGCAAAGCTCCTATGCTTCAGCAAAAAAAAGATGAACAGGTCATAGCAAAGAGGTCAGTCAAACAGCAGTCCACTGGAGAAGAAATTGGAAACCCACTCTAGTATCTTTGCCAAGAAAACCCTATGTATATCAGGTCACAGAGAGTCAAACATGACTGAACAACAACACCTTTTTAACCCAAATGAATAAAACAGATGTTCGGCATTTACTTGAATACCATAACTGATGTTAAAATGAGTGATAAAGGATATAAAATCTCTTATTTGGTAAGCAGACCAATGAAAAGCTTTGGGTTTGTATGATCCTGGTAGGTTCATAGTACTGCCCAGCAGTAGTTGGTACTGAGACCAAGAATATTGTGTCTTGAACGTTGGCCAAGGAGTATTAATACTTGTAAACAATCTGTAATATTTTTCATATAAAAACACAACAGTGGTCGGTGATAGGTCAGACCAATGATCCGGCCTGGCTCTGTGCTGGCACCATGACTGGCACTCCACCCATTCTAACAAGATTTGAAGGTGTGACTCCACCGGTGATGTTTAGTTCTTTTCTTGGATCCTGTTGTATGGTTCCATTAGTCGTTTGTAGAGTGTTCCTGTTTGCTGGTGATACAGAGTGGTAATAAGTACCATTCTGTGGAGGCAAATAGGTTGGTAGGGATTGACTGGACAAGCTGGGTGTTGGCGTGGTCACCACTCGTGCATCATGTACGTAGGTGGGTTTGATGCCCACGTTGCTCCCTGTTGCAGTGATTATGGAAGCTGTATCAGATGGAGATTTGGATGCATATGACTTGTGATCCCGGTTAGTGTTCACAGAAGATAACATGCCATTTTTGTAACCAATTTCTGATCCGTTGCCTTTGGCCCATGTAAGTGATTTCGGTGCTTGGGCATCCTCTCTGCAAAACAAAATGCAAAATGGAATTAAAATGAGTTGAGTATAAAAATGTATTTTTTATTTTTAATGATAAGGAAAAACATAGAAGACTAGAACGGATCATTTTATTTTTTCTAAAAAAAATGTCAATATTAAGTTTAGTTCTTCATTGGGGGCAGGATTTTATTCTGACGTAGTTGAGAAAACAGTTATCGGTAGAGATAAGGGCAAATATCCCAGGAGATGTATAGACCTATTGCTGCAGCAGGAGTAAAGCACCAGAGCGCACAAAAGTTATGAATACTCTGCTACTGGCAGTAAATGAGGAATCTTAATTTATTAGCTGAGAATGGCAGATAATTACTTCACCATAGGGGCCATCTGATAATCTACACATATTTGTAGCTTTTTTATGGACCCCAAGAGTTGGGTGCAGAAGTTTAAAGCTTGGCTGGATTTCTCATTGTGCCAACTAGGCAGCCGCCTAGAGGCACTTCTCTAAGAGGTGCCACATTTCACACTTCAAAATGTTTCTTGGCATAAAAAAAGAATTACTGCAGTTTGCAAATGTGTTGCTAAGGGGGCAAACTAGAGAGTTACAAGAGGGAGGAAGCTGGGGTGCCTAGGGGCGTCGGCCCTCACATTTTTTTGTACAGGGACTTTCCATTCATCATTTCCACCACTGTAAATAGCTATTAATTATATGAGTGGAGGCAGGGAAAATAATATAAATTTGAAGATACACAACAGCAGAAACCAATAGGTTAGATCCCAGTGCAGGACAGTTAATGGATAACATGTTAGAGGCGGTTTTATATATTTTATTTTATATTCTAAAAAATATACTCAAAACAGTATATTTTAGTATATTCATTGGCTGTGAAAGGTCAGTGTAAAAAAAGAAGGAATAAAAAAGGAAGTGGAGGCATACACAGTATTAATATTTGTAGATTTCAAACACTATGTTGCAAAATTTAATTAAGAATTTTTTGTAGATTTTGATGTTATATTATAATTAATCCACTAGGTGGAGACAGTACTCCACTTAATGCAATTATATTTGCTTGCTGTTTATTATGCAAACATTATAATGCAATAGTATCAAGTATTTTTTTACAAAATGCACCTAATCCATTTGCGAAAATAAACTCAGTCTCTGGAATCCATATTTGTGGATATACAAACAAATATTAATATACTGGAAGTTTATATAGGAAAGGAAAGCAATTTAACTGATTATTTGGGAAATTCTGTACTGCACTTGGGGTATATAATACATTTAAAGGACCAGTGTTGTTTTAGAAAAACTTCATGTGTTTGTGAAGTATATAACAAACATACAATATTAGTAGCTGTGTAAATAAGGGTTTGACAAGTCCCGGGAGCTGCTGGCTCCTAACGGTTGGATTATTATACATATTGTGTCATATATTATCTATATCATATTCTGGCTCCTAACTATTGGGTTATTATACATATCTTGACATATATTATCTATATCGTATTCTGGCTCCTAACTATTGGGTTATTATACATATCTTGTCATATATTATCTATATCATATTCTGGCTCCTAACTATTGGGTTATTATACATATCTTGCCATATATTATCTATATAATATTCTGGCTTCTAACTGTTGGGTTATTATACATACCTTGCCATATATTTTCTATATCACATTCTGGCTCCTAACTGTTGGGTTATTATACATATCTTGTCATATATTATCTATATCATATTCTGTCTCGTAAACATTTTAGCTTGCCCCCTAACTAACTTGCCTCACTTCTAAATTTCAAACCATTTTGTGAACCACTGACATGTCATTCTTAGGTAAAATCATTATACACTGCTTGTGTCTGAAGGATTCCATGCTTCCTGGCTTTGAGCCTGAGGGGGTGTGATCTACTATTTTTTATTATTTGTTCTGTAGTACAAGAAAGAGAGAGGCATTTGTTATCTTTAGCATTTAATATGCTCCTTCTCCCCTGTTTAGTGAAATGCTGATATTAGTACACTTGCCAGCCCTGCCACGTATTATAGTCATGACAGCCACCATACACTAGCAGAGTCTTGTAATAATGTAGTACATATCCTCCAGGAAGACCCCAATTCTTCGGTTTACCAGCACTGTTATAGAGTATATGAAATGAGTCTCTTTGACGTAAAGTCAATATAATATTAGAAGCATGGGCAGAGATACCGTTGGTGCAGGTGGTGCAATGCACCCGGGCCCTCCTCTAGAGGGGCCATAGTGCAGTAAATAAAAATGTTATATATATATATATATATATATATATATATATATATATATATATATTTACATTTCTGTAATGTAGGGCCCCCCACCAGCTGGGCCACCTCGGCCTCACCGCCAGCCCCTCTTGAGAGCTTCCTATAACTCCCAAATGACGTCACGTGCATCACTACAGAAATTAAAACAATAATATAAATAAATACATATATTTATTTATATTATTTTTTAATTCTCTGTTGTGATATACGTGACGTCATTCGGGAGTTATAGGAAGCTCTTACTCTCTATAAATATATTTATTTATATTATATATGCCTTTGTGGGCACATTTGCATGTCCCCGCCCAGGTTCCCAGAATGCAGTGCAATAAGTGTATTTCTTGGAGTTCTGAGCAGGAAATAAGTCTTTTAACTTAATTTAGACATTCAAATGTGAGCACAAATGTACTATTTATTTACTATTTTTATATTTTATTTGTTATATATAATTATAAATATATATATATACAGCAATTATTTCACATATGGTGGGCTAAGAGTGATAGAAGCCCTCCACCGTACAAAGTACAGTAGTACAAATAAGGAATAGTACATTAGTGACTCCATTTGAACATCTAAAAATAAGTTGATAAAAACTTATTTCCTGCTCAAATTTCTCAGAAATACAGTATATGCACTGCAGTCTGGGAAAACTGGGCGGGACATGCAAATGAGGCCACATAATGCACCATCACTCTGTCAATCCAAACCATTTTAAACATGGCTCCTTAAAAGCATATGCTTACTGTGTTTCACAGTTTTAGACATAGCAACGGATGGATTTTTCACAAACCAGGTCACTTAACCACATACAGTACTGTTTCAAGGTTACTGCCGATCCTCAGTATGGTGTGAGTGCCTGGTTTGTGTGTTGATTGTTGTAAAGAGTATTTCTATACAGCAATTATTTCACATATGGTGGGCTAAGAGTGATATAAATTTATAAAATATATATAATAGTAAATAAATAGTACATTTTATAATAAGTTGGCACTGGAGGGGGCCCTGAGTGAGGGGCCCAGCACAAAAAAAAAATGTTTTAGCCCCAATTCTCCACTGAAAGACAGAGAATATGTAATACACTTACTTGATCTCATTTTCTATTTCATCCTGGAAGTCCTTCTTTTTGTTTCTGCAGAACCAAAACAACATAACGCCAAGGACGACCAATAAACACACTCCAACAATGGACCCAACAACGGCGCTGACAATTACAGCCGTCCTGGAGTCTGCAATATACGGGGTGTTAGGTAAAGGTAACCATACATAAAGGAAAGACCACCCTATATACACACTGGGGCCACAAACCTTACATAGGAACCAGAGCTTCCCTCCTGCAAAGATTCCTTGGGTGCCATGTTTGTTGGGGAGAGCGACTAGTCACACAAGAGCAATAATAATCCTCATTGGCTGATGCATTTAAACATATATTTTACTATTAGTGTGACATCAAATTAATTAATAAAGCTTGTGCACAGTTCTGACACCATGTTGCAGAACTTAAGGAAAAGAACAAGAGGTCATAATTTGAAGTTGGAAGAATAAGGGTCAAGCAAGTTAAAGGTACATGGAAGGTAATGACAGACTTAGATGCTAGTTTAATTACAAATTACACAGGCCCTTTAACCACTTTCCATTAGTACAATCGTACAATAATCTCACTTACATGATGTCACGGCCATGGTTATATTACATGTTCTTGACCCTGCTATGTTCTTCGATACACAGACATAGAGTCCGGACATTTCGGCGGTAAGATTGGTTAAGGTTAAAGTCCCTTTCACGGAATCTGAAAACAAAAACAAAAAAAACAGAGAAACAAATTAAACAAACTTGTAAAAGAAAGACAAACATTACAGACAACTCAATGCAAATGTTGAAAGGAGATTTAGGAATATTGATATATTACTGACCCTTGAACATTAGATTTTTTGTTTATTAATAGAATAATCCACTTCCTCATAGGTGGAGTATGAGGGGTGTGTTTTTATCTATCAGTGGAGGGGATGAAGGACGATAAATTATTACTAGATAATCTTGCTGTATGTTACACCACCCGCCTTCCTCTATACATACTCAACAGTTTGATTCAATAGCTGCAAACACTGACCTCCAGAAATGTAAATGCCCCTCTCTCACACACACATATAATCTTACCAAAGTATCATGGATGCCACCAGAAACCAGCAGAAACATCAATGTTTTTTTCCTAATTAAATGACATCTTTATGACTTTTCCTTCCAAAGCTTTGAAATATACATATAATTGAACAGTGGATGTAGTTTGTGGAACACTTCACATGGTTAAGTGTAAAACTAACAAGATGAGCAGATATGTGTGTTATGGGGGTTATATCATGGGTAGCCTGAGGGGGGGGCTGCCACCTACTGGGACTCACTAATCTATTTAATCATACAGTCTAATGGTTATTCACAATAGTAGTCTAACAATTAAACTGAATTCAAGATTCATCCCATTCTTCCAAGGTGTCTCACGCTGTTATAAACAGAAGCAAATGTCTGCTATCATTAAAGCAAAATGTGATACAACAGTGATCAATGGTAAATCATAATGGGGTGGCTGCAAGTCCACATTTCTTATTATACAATACATATATAATATATTGTATAGTGTGACATGACCACTGACCACTGGCTTTTGTTACATTCAGCAGTGGACATGACCCCAGGTGGCCGTAACATTACAGAGGGGCGTGGTCTGTGGCAGGTCATCTAATTTGCTTTTTCAGTGGTTATAGAGTACTAACACACTTCATTTAATCCGTGTCAGGGATTACAGATAATCCCACGTAATCTTTATCCTACAAGCATAGTTAAATACAAAACAATAAAACAATCAAAAAAACTGTAAATTATGAATGATGGCAACAGTACAGAATTTTTTTTTTTTCATGATTAAAGGACCACTGCAGAATGGGAATATATATATATATATATATATATATATATATATATATATATATATATAAAAATAACAATTAGAAATAAATCTATAAATGAAAAGAAAAAAGAAAAAGAAAAAAAAAAAAATATATATATATATATATTAATAAATATATAAAAAAAAAAAATATATATATATATATATATATATATATAAAACTACCGTATATACTCGAGTATAAGCCGACCCGAGTATAAGCCGAGGCACCCATTTTACCACAAAATACTGGGTAAAATGAGTGAATCGAGTATAAGCCGAGGGTGGGAAATGTGCTGCCCCTGTGTCCCTCTTGTGCCCTCTGTGTCTCCCTCTCTCTCCGTGTCTCTTCTCCCCTCTCCCTTCCCTGGGTCTCTTCTCCCCTCTCCCTTCCCTGTGTCTCTTCCAACCTTTCCCTTCCTTGTGTCTCTTCCCCCTCCCTTATCATCCTCCTCAACCCCACTCCTCAACCTCCCTCCTCTTCCTTAACCTCCCTCCTAATCCTCAACCTCCCTCCTCATCCTCAACCTCACTCCTCATCCTCAACCTCCCTCCTCATCCTCAACCTCCCTCCTTATCCTCAACCCCCTCCTCAACCTCCCTCCTCATCCTCAACCCCCTCCTCAACCTCCCTCCTCATCCTCCCTCCTCAAACCCCCCCATCCTCAACCCCCCCATCCTCATCCTCTCTCCTCAACCCCTCCTCCTCATCCACAGCCTCCCTCCTCATCCTGAACCTCAACCTCCCTCCTCAACCTCAACCTCCCTCCTCATCCTCAACCTCCCTCCTCATCCTCAACCCCCTCCTCAACCTCCCTCCTCATCCTCAACCCCCTCCTCAACCTTCCTCCTCATCCTCACCCTCCCTCCTCATCCTCCCTCCTCAACCCCCCTCCTCACCCCCCAATCCTCAACCCCCCCATCCTCAACCCCTTACTCAACCCCCCATCCTTAACCCCCTCCTCAAGGCCCCATCCTCATCCTCCCTCCTCAACCCCCCCATCCTCATCCTCTCTCCTCAACCCCCCATCCTCAACCACCCATCCTCAACCCCTCCTCCTCATCCTCAACCTCCCTCCTCATCCTCAACCTCCCTCCTCATCCTCAACATCCCTCCTCAACCCCCCCATCCTCTACCCCTTCCTCAACCCCCATCCTTAACCCTTTCCTCAACCTCCCTCCTCAACCCCCCCATCCTCATCCTCCTCAACCCCCCATCCTCATCCTCCCTCCTCAACCCCCCATCCTCCCTCCTCAACCCCCCCATCCTCATCCTCAACCCCCCTCCTCAACCCCTCTTCCTCATCCTCAACCCCCTCCTCAACCTCCCTCCTCATCCTCTCTCCTCAACACCCCATCCTCAACCCCCGATCCTCAACCCCTCCTTCTCATCCTCAACCTCCCTCCTCATCCTCAACCTCCCTCCTCAACCTCAACCTCCCTCCTCATCCTCAACCTCCCTCCTCATCCTCAACCTCCCTCCTCATCCTCAACCCTCTCCTCATCCTCAACCCCCTCCTCAACCTCCATCCTCATCCTCAACCCCCTCCTCAACCTCCCTCCTCATCCTCAACCCCCTCCTCAACCCCCCCATCCTCATCCTCTCTCCTCAACCCCCCATCCTCAACACCTCCTCCTCATCCTCAACCTCCCTCCTCAACCTCCCTCCTCATCCTCAACCCTCTCCTCAACCTCCCTCCTCATCCTCAACCCCCTCTTCAACCTCCCTCCTCATCCTCAGCCCCCTCCTCAACCTCCCTCCTCATCTTCTCTCCTCAACCCCCCATCCTCAACCCCTCCTCCTCATCCTCAACCTCCCTCCTCATCCTCAACCCCCTCCTCAACCTCCCTCCTCATCCTCCCTCCTCAACCCCCCTCCTCAACCCCCCATCCTCATCCTCTCTCCTCAACCCCCCATCCTCAACCCCTCCTCCTCATCCTCAACCTCCCTCCTCATCCTCAAGCTCCCTCCTCATCTTCAACCCTCTCCTCAACCTCCCTCCTCATCCTCAACCCCCTCCTCAACCTCCCTCCTCATCCCCAACCCCCTCCTCAACCTCCCTCCTCATCCTCCCTCCTCAACCCCCCTCCTCAACCCCCCCATCCTCATCCTCTCTCCTCAACCCCCCATCCTCAACCCCCCATCCTTAACCCCAACCTCCCTCCTCATCCTAAACCTCCCTCCTCAACCCCCCATCCTCAACCCCTTCCTCAACCCCCCATCCTCAACCCCCTCCTCAAGCCCCCCATCCTCAACCCCCTCCTCAAGCCCCCCATCCTCATCCTCCCTTCTCAACCCCCCCATCCTCATCCTCCCTCCTCAAGCCCCCCATCCTCATCCTCCCTCCTCAACCCCCCCATCCTCATCCTCCCTCCTCAACACCCCCATCCTCATCCTCTCTCCTCAACCCCCCATCCTCAACCCCCATCCTCAACACCTCCTCCTCATCCTCAACCTCCCTCCTCAACCCCCCCATCCTCAACCCCTTCCTCAACCCCCCCATCCTCAACACCTCCCTCCTCATCCTCAACCTCCCTCCTCATCCTCAACCTCCCTCCTCAACCCCCCCATCCTCAACCCATCTCCTCAACCCCCCCATCCTCAACCCCCTCCTTAAGCCCCCATCCTCATCCTCCCTCCTCAACCCCCCATCCTCATCCTCCCTCCTCAACCCCCCCATCCTCCCTCCTCAACCCCCATCCTCATCCTCAACCCCCATCCTCATCCTCTCTCCTCAACCCCCCTCCTCAACCCCTCCTCCTCATCCTCAACCTCCCTCCTCATCCTCAACCTCCCTCCTCATCCTCAACCTCCCTCCTCATCCTCCCTCCTCATCCTCCCTCCTCATCCTCAACCTCCCTCCTCAACCCCCCTATCCTCAACCCCCTCCTCAACCTTCCTCCTTAACCCCCTCATCCTCAACCCCCTCCTCAACCTTCCTCCTCAACCCCCCATCCTCATCCTCAACCCCCCATCCTCAACCTCCCTCCTCAACCTCAACCCCCTCAACCCCAACCCACCTCCTCAACCCCGATCAACCTCCCCCCTCAATCCCCCTCAACCCAAACCTCCTCTTCAACCCCCCCTCCTCAACCTAAACCCCCCTCAACCCCCCTCCTCCAGCCACACGGGGGGGATAGAGACACACGGAGGGGATAGAGACACACGGCGGGGGTTAGAGACACTGGGGGGGGGTTAGAGAGACACGAGGGGGGTTAGAGAGAAACGGGGGGGAGAGTAACTCGAGCATAAGCCGAGGGGGCCAATTTTTGCCTTTAAAAAAGGGCTGAAAAACTTGGCTTATACTCGAGTATATACGGTAAGTCCTTAATTAAGCAGGAAAAGTCACACAGTTATTTTAGGTATTTTATAATTAGAGAATAAGAATAATACTTT
Organism: Discoglossus pictus; assembly: GCA_027410445.1. Lineage (NCBI taxonomy): Eukaryota > Metazoa > Chordata > Amphibia > Anura > Alytidae > Discoglossus > Discoglossus pictus. The sequence continues at coordinate 87,726,900 of CM050169.1, forward strand.
ATGCCTACGCAGGCCCTGGAGTTGTGTGTCTAAGAGGGGTGTATATATTGCAGTGGTTGCATTGAATGATGCAAGGTGTCTGCTTCTCGACCGTTGATGTGGAAGGTTGTGGTGTTGATTTCGACATTATCCAATGATTAAACAAAGGCTCTGGGCTTCTGCCTATTCCCTTCTCTCCCTACACTGTTAACTACAAACACATATCCCCATAGGAAGTAGTGTACCAAACACAAAATGGTTTCTTCTACTCCTAAACAGAGACTTCAAACATTTAGATTTCCCCAAAAATATATATTATACCCACAACTGCTCATATTGTTAGTTTGGTTCATACGTGACAAACAAGTGTAATATTTCATGAACTGCAGTGGCCCTTTAACACAACCCTGGCATGCTTGAGGTCATTGGTCATTTCTATAGGACAGTCAAGCCATGCTGTACAGTATAAGCCTTTTTTTAAAGCTAAACAATTCTTGAAATAAAAATATAAATAATACTATTGAAGAGTATAAGTGCTGCTTACCCTGAGCTGGAGGGAAATAGACTTGCGTAGTCGGCGCATTTCGTGTCCAGGAATAGTTTGGGGCGGGTTTGCCAGAGGAAGACTTGCAGCTCAACGTCACATTGGACCCAATATACGGATTTCCCTGTATCTGGCAGATGGGGACTGAGGGAATTACTGTAAGAGAAGAAAAAATAATCAAGATCATTACAAAGATTACAACATTATATAAAAAGACAGTTTGCTTTTGTTGTTGCTTGGTTGTTTAGTTGTGTCCGACACTCTGTGACACCATGGACCTTTCTTTTTTTTTATATAAGTATTTAATATTTAGAAAACTGCATTATGAGTGAGCATTCTATATACTGGATAATGGCTGAACTTGGAGAACTTTGGTTACCTGCTGGGTACTGTTATGGAAATGATGCACACGGACTGTGCTTTCTATCCTAGTCCCTTATTGCTAATAAAAATAATGTTAAAGGGATCGGGAAGGTTCATGGGTGTTACTGGGTATATAATACCCCTATGTATATTTACTGACATGCACTTTATTTATTAATAAGTGCTTATAAGCTCTGTATTTACTGCCTGAAACCAAACAAATAGTCCCTGTATCGGTCTGCCCACTGCAGCTCATGAAGACACAGACTCGGCTATACTTGCAGTGTTTTGTCTCATAATAACTAATCAGTGACTATCTCCCAGCTACAGCCACTGAGATGTGATCCCTGATAGGCCTGGGCACTACACTGCATATCTATCCCTACAAAGTCTGTGGCCTCATAAGCTGCAGAGGGCAGGCCCATACAGCGACTATTTGTTTGATTTTAAACATACAGAGGTATATTATATACACACATATATACCTAGTAAAAATCCATCTTCCATATCCCTTTAATTTCATATTATTTTTCATTTTTTGTAAAGACAATGTGTATCATCATGTAGAGCAGTCAAATCAAGTTGAGACACTGTAATAAACAAGTTTTAATTTGACGCTCTTTTTAATACTTTATTCATTTTAATTAGTGCACTGTTAGCTTTTTATACACCCAAAGGGTTTAAATACCTTTGGTGTTATCGCCAGTTCTGTTACACTGGCTGATATATTGAGTTTATGGGGATAAAAGTATGGCAGGTCTGACAGCAGATATGAATCAAAAATGCCCATCTGGTCATATCTCCTTGCTCCTATATATATTAAGGTCATGACATTATGTCAATTAGACCATGCAACATTTTAGTATACAAAATTACTTTTAATGTGTTATATTGATAAATCTGCCCATAAATTAGGGAACACTCACTTCCAGAACTACTCTAATGTAGTACTGAATTATGCCCAGTACTGAATAATGCTTTGGGGCTGTTTTTCTTCAGCTGGAACTGGGGTCTTAGTTAAGATAGAGGGAATTATGAACAGTTCCAAATACCAGTCAATATTGGCACAAAACCTTCAGGCTTCTGCTAGAAAGCTGAACATGAAGAGAAACTTCATCTTTCAGCATGACTACGTCCCAAAGCATACATCCAAATTAACAAAGGAATGGCTTCACCAGAAGAAGATTAAAGTTTTGGAAGAGCCCAGACCTGAATCCGATTGAAAATCTGGGTTGTGATCTGAAGAGTGCTGTGCACAGGAGATGCCCTCGCAATCTGACAGATTTGTAGTGTTTTGCAAAGAAGAGTGGGCAAATCTTGCCAAGTAAAAATGTGCCATGCTGATAGACTCATACCCAAAAAGTGCTGTAATAAAATCAAAAGGTGCTTCAACAAAGTATTAGTTTAAGGGTGTGCAATTATATTATTTTATTTTTATATTTTTTCTTCCCTCCACCTAAAAGATTTCAGTTTGTTTTTCAATTGAGTTGTACAGTTTATAGGTCACATTAAATGTGGAAGAAGTTCTGAAATTATTTATCTTTGTCTCATTTTTTTACAGCACAGAAACCTGACATTTTAACAGGGGTGTGTATACTTTTTATATCCACTATATATATATATATATATATATATATATATATATATATATATATTGAAGAGTGAAGCAGCCGTGAATGTCATGTAATCTAGTAATTTAGTAATTATTAATCCATATAAATATAGATTAACAATGAGTATTGCAATATAATTTGATACCTTTTGTATTGGACAAACGTTATATTTATAATGACGATCTTTCGAGAGGCTTAGCCTCCCTTTATCAAGTCTCAAGCAATACTACATGAGATGGAACCATCAGTTTGAATAATAACAGCAGATGCAGAGAGAGAGTTGGGACAGCATCTGACATCATCAGGTAAATTCAAATATGGGGAATAAACACAACATAGCAAAGGAAACATATATACACAATCCTACAACTGGGACTTTCTACTTACTGCCAAAAATCCATAAACCAGGCAACCCAGGGAGACCAATTGTTACAGGTATGGACACACTGACTGAACAGATATCTGGATTTGTTGAAAACATCCTTAAACCATCAGTTAGTAACACCAGTAGCTATATACAAGACACCACTGACTTTCTCAACAAACTCAGTCAGATTAAAGACCTACCTGCTAACACACTACTTGTTACCATGGACGTAGAGTCTCTTTACAGTAATATCCCACACAAAGATGGCACTGAGGCATGCTTTAGATTTCTTTCAACAAACAAGCAAAACAATAAATATGGCCCTGATGTTATTGTTAAACTAATAGAATATATCCTTACCCACAACTATTTTACTTTTAACCAAGATACCTACCTACAGATGATGGGGACTGCCATGGGTACCAAAATGGCTCCACAATATGCAAATCTATTTATGGCCAATCTAGAAGAAACATTCTTATCTGTATCCATTTACAAACCATACAAATACTACCGTTACATAGATGATCTGTTCATCATATGGACAGAAGGAGAAAGCAAACTCAGAGACTTTCATAATTCATTCAACGCCTTCCATTCATCTATAAAACTTAAAATGGATTTCTCCACAGAACAGGTAAACTTTCTAGACACTACTATATCCATCACCAATGGCACTCTCCACTCATCTATATATAGGAAACCTACAGACAGATGTAATTACCTACACAGCTCCAGTTTCCATCCCTCCCACACCAAACAAGCCATCATCCATAGTCAAGCTATTAGATACCATCGGATTTGCTCAAGCACTGGAGACCGTGATAAAAATTTAAAAACTCTGTCTGAATCTTTCAAACAAAAGGGTTACAAACCCCGTATTATTACCCAAAAAATATCAACTGCCATCAAAATACCCCGAGAACAACTATTAAACTACAAAACAAAAGAAACTACTTCACGTATACCTCTAGTGACCACATACCATCCAATTTTAGAGAAAATTCGGAAAATAATTAAAGATTTACAACCATTACTAATTGAAGATACTGAATTAAAAAATATATTCCCAAAACCTCCCATCCTTGCATTTAAACAACCACCAAACCTGAAACAAAAACTTGTCAGCAGAAAATTGGCCAATGAACAACTGAATACAAAAAATGGAACTAAACCTTGTAACAAACGTGCCTGTAAATTATGTCAACACATTTGTAATGATGATACAGCCACACATAACAACAAAACCTATAACATCAAACGATCATATTCATGTACATCGTCAAATGTGGTTTATATGATACAATGCACTTTATGTGACACAGGCTGTTACATTGGAGAAACTGGCCAAAAAATGCATTTAAGGATGAATTTACACAGGCATTCAATAAGAAAACATAATGAAGACAGTTATTGTAGCCCAGTAGGACACCATTTTAGCCAGAATAATCACTTCATCCAAAACTTAAAAGTCAAAATACTCAGAGGAAAATTTAAAAGCATCCAAGAGAGAAAAGTATTTGAAATAAATATGATCACATTCTTCAACACTAAAAACACAGGACTTAATATAGATTTGGGCTTTCTAACACATTATCAGAATTTTATGTGATTTTTTTTCTTCTTCTACAATAACAGACTTAGCACTCTTAGTGAGGTGTTTGTCCAACAGGAAAGATATCACTGTGGACTACAGTGCGCTGCTTTTTCATGTATATATTGATGTATATGTGTATATAATATGTGTATATATGTTTACTTTGCTATGTTGTGTTTATTCCCCATATTTGAATTTACCTGATGATGTCAGATGCTGTTTCCACTCTCTCTGCATCTGCTGTTATTATTCAAACTGAGGGTTCCATCTTATGTAGTATTGCTTGAGACTTGATAAAGGGAGGCTAAACCTCTCGAAAGCTCGTCATTATAAATATAACATTTGTCCAATACAAAAGGTATCAAATTATATTGCAATACTCATTGTTAATCTATATTTATATGGATTAATAATTACTAAATTACTATATATATATATATATATATATATATATATATATATATATATATATATAAACCTTTATAACTTATAATTTACTTAGAAGAAGCTGAGCACCACCCACAGATCTCTGCTTCTGTGCTGTAGCCTGTGCTACAATTTTGAAATTAAAGGAAGTTAGTGAGCGGAGCTTGAAGCCAATTTCATGAAAAGGCTATCGACTTCTTCTAAGTAAGTCATATAAGTTTGTTTGATTATTTCGTTTTTTCTCAGCAAATACATTAATATAATATAAAGTTTCAGTATTTGTCACATGTCTCATACGTACTTAATACGGTGACATTAACCTCTCCGATATTTCCGCCGCTGTCGCTGTTGTCGTCGTTCACGTTCACATAACATTTATATTGACCAGAATCTGATTCTCTGGTTTTATTGATGAGAATTGAAATATTTTTTGTAGATATGGGATGAACGAAGCCCACGCGATTTTTGAACTGCGTTTCATCAACCGTGGTGATGCCGTCCATGTATTTCATTATCTGAGGAAAAAGATCAGCAGAGTTAATATATAGAGGTACATATTTATTACTGTATATACACACAGTATCTCACAAAAGTGAGTACACCTTTCACAGTTTTGTAAATATTTTATTATATCTTTTCATGTGACAACACTGAAGAAATGACACTCTGCTACAATGTGAAGTAGTAAGTGTACAGCCTGTATAACAGTGTAAATTTGCTGTCCCCTTAAAAGAACTCAACACACAGCCTGTAATGTCTAAACAGTTGGCAACAAAAGTGAGTACACCCCTAAGTGGAAATGTCCAAATTGGGCCCAAAATTTCAACATTTTGTGTGGCCACCATTATTTTCCAGCCCTGCCTTAACCCACATGGGCATGGAGTTCACCAGAGCTTCACAGGTTGCCACTGGAGTCCTCTTCCACTCCTCCATGAGGACAACACGGAGCTGGTGGATGTTAGAGACCTGGCACTCCCCCACCTTCCATTTGAGGATGTCCCAAAGATGCTCAATAGGGTTTAGGTCTGGTGATATGCTTGGCCAGTCCATCACCTTTACCTTCAGCTTCTTTAGCAAGGCAGTGGTCGTCTTGGAGGTGTGTTTAGGGTCGTTATCATGTTGGAACACTGCCCTGCGACCCAGTCTCCGAAGGGAGGGGATCATGCTCTGCTTCAGTATGTCACAGTACATGTAGGCATTTATGGTTCCCTCAATGAACTGTAGCTCCCCAGTGCTGGGAGAGACAAGGATGGTGGCTGGGGGAGAGGGAAAAGAGAGGGAGAGAGAGAAAAGAGGGAGAGAGAGAAAGAGAGGGGAGAGAAATATATATAGAGAGAGAGAGAGGGAGAGAGAGAAAGAGCGAGGGGGAGAGAAAGACAGAGAGAGAGAAGGGAGGGAGAGAAGGGGAGGAGTGAGAGAAATAAAAGAGGGAGGGAGAGAGAGGGGGAGAGTAAGAGAAGGGAGGGAGTGAGAGAGAAGTGGAGAGTGAGGAGAGAGAGAGAAAAGAAAGGGAGAGAGAGAGAGAGAGAGAGAAGACAGGGAGAGAGGGAGAGAGAGAGAGTGAATGATTGGGGAGAGAGAGAGGAAGAGAAGGAAGGGAGGTAGAGAGAGAGAGAGAGAGAAGGAAGAGAGAGAGAAGGGAGGGAGAGAGGGAAATGGGCAGAGGGAGAGAAATAAGGGAATGAAGAGAGAGAGAAGGGCGGGAGAAAGAAAAGGCGGGAGAAATTGGAGGGAGAGAGAGAGATAATGGAGAGAGAGAGAGAGAAGGGGGGAGAAATTGGAGGGAGAGAGACAGAATGGGAGAGAAGAAAGGGACGAGGAAGGAGGAAAGGTGACAGATAGCGAAGGGAGGAAGAGAGTGGAGTGTGAAAGAGAGGAGGTAGGAAAGATGATGAGAGATAGAAGAGGAAGACAAATATTTAAATTAAAAATTCGTCTTTATTCCAGAATTCTGCCTGATGTAGAGGTCCTCTATCCTGTTGTGAGCCCTGGTGCTTTGCACCTTCTGCACCAGCAGTAGCATCACCACTGATTGATGGCAATATTCAAGAGGTGGACAACTTAATGGATGGCATGAAAACATTTTTAGGGCAAAACAGTAATTCTGAAGACTCTGTATATGAATAGAGGAATCAACCTTGTCTTTGTCACATCACTTCCTGAGAGGAAATTAAACATTAGATTTTTTTTTTAATCTATCAGTGGAGGAAGGGGTAGGGGGAATCTCAGTGTTTACAAACACATATAATAATGTCATTGTACAATGGTGATGTTTCTAAACTTATTAGCATAAAAAGCTAATTTTGTTGTCCCTTTGATTTTATATTTAGTATCACTTACCTGCACTTGTTTCGGAGAAGATGGCCCTTCAAAATTCCAGGTGATGTACGGCTTCATCTGAGAGACAGTGGAGTAAGTAACAGGTAAAATAATCCTCTGCCCTTCTACTGCCACAACGGTTGTTTGTCCAACATGGACCACCAAGAGAGCGCAGGAGAAATCTGCAAGAATGGGATTATTTATAATAATTATCATTATTATTATTAATAATAATAATCTTTATCATTATTAAAATATTAAATAAATAATATTATTATTCATTTTCCTACAGCTATTTACAAGAGGAAACAAAAATGACCAGGTTTATGGAGTACAAAAATATAAATACAATGCCGCTGTACAACAGACATTATGGTGTAAGAGTTCAGGTATTATTCTGAAGTGCTTACATTCAAAATAATAGCTGTACTACCATAAAAATGTGATATTGTTTTATATATTTGCTTTCTTCCTGTTCTGTTTCATGAGAGCTGCCAGTTCTGACCTAAAGTCATGCCCACAAGAGAGGGGCTTCACACTACCATTGTCTCATGCTGCTCAGACTCACAGCATGTATTTTTCTTCTTGTTAGCGCCATGATACACTGGGATGTTAAGGCCCTCCCCTGTGGGTGTGACCTTAAGTTACAGTTGTGAAATCAGAACTCATGAGAGAGAACAGGAAAAAAGATCACTATTGTCTTTTGAATAAACTTCCTAACAAGTAAAATGTTTCAGAAAATAAAAAATACAGTTTTTAAAAATATAAACTTTATTACTAGGCAATTGTTTATTATTATGTTCCTATTGTCTTTTTCTAAACTGCTTTTTTCAGCTGCTGTCGCGGGACAGTGTGTTCTTGTAACCAATAAGATTTCTATTGGCACCAAATGCACTGGCATGTTTAGCTGCTACAGTGTCCTCCCCAGTAATTCCAAACCACAAGGTGGCACCAAGGAGCCGCCAGGCGACACAAACAAGCAGCCGGGGAGCACACACCCCCACTCATATTTATTACACTGATATTAACATGGTATTATTATTTAGTTGTTCAGTCGTGCCTGTCTCTCTGTGACCCTATGGACCACAGTACACCAGGCACATTTTGTGTCTGGGTGTGCTCATCCATAAGGTTTTAATAGCAAAGATGTTGGAGTGGGTTGCCAGTTCCTTCTCCAGTGGTTCCTTATTTGTCGAACCTCTCTGCTATGACCTGCCCATCCTCTAATGATAGATCAATGATTAACCTAAATAGACTGTGTCATCATAATGTATCATTCATCAATAGTGATGTCGCAAATATAAAATTTTCGGTTCGCGATCCGCGAACGCGAACCGCCGCAAATGTTCGCGAACCGGCGAACATCGGCGAAACGCCATAGACTTCAATGGGCAGGCGAATTTTAAAACCCACAGGGACTCTTTCTGGCCACAATAGTGATGGGAAAGTTGTTTCAAGGGGTCTAACAACTGGACTGTGGCATGCCGGAGGGGGATCCATGGCAGAACTCCCACGGAAAATTACATAGTTGATACAGAGTCTGGTTTTAAGCCATAAAGGGCATAAATTACCTAACATTCCTAAATTGTTTGGAATAACGTGCTTTAAAACATCAGGTATGATGTTGTATCGATCAGGTAGTGTAAGGGTTACACCCGCTTCACAGTGACAGACCAAACTCCCCGTTTAACGCACCGCAAACAACCGCAAACAGTCCATTTGCACAACCGCAAACTCCCCATTTGCACAAGGTTGGATACCAAGCTAGCCATGTCCCGTTCCATGTCCTCACTGATGTCATTGAAGGTCTCTTCCTCCACCCAGCCACGTACAACACCAAGGGTCCCCGAAAGGTGACAACAAGCCCCCTGGGACGCCTGCTGTGTTTGGTCTTCCACCTCCTCAAAGCCACCTTCCTCCTCTGACTCCTCTACTTCAGACTCCTCTCACTGCATTGCCTCTCTCTGCATTATTATAAGGTGTGTTAAGTAGTACTACTCTTATCAGTTTAAAACCTGTTACAGCACATATCAGGGGGCGTGTATAAGGCCTGGATTTTTAGAACCGGGTGATGGAAAAAGATGCTTTGTTGGTCGTATCACTTCAATTTTGGGGCACTTTGAGACATTAGCTTCTTACGCTCAAACATGTCCTTTACAGGCACCTGACTATGGGCAAATGAGCAGGAACTGCTCAAGGCGAGAGACGCAGTGGCGGATGGTTGAGAGGGGGCAAGGAGGACAGCAGTGGTTGATGTGGCTGATGATGCTGGACCAGGAGGAGGATGGCGGCTTTGAGTTTGTGTGCTGCTTGTACTCATGTGTTGGTCTGGAGTCACCCAAACATTAGGTCTCAACCTGTAGAGGATAAGGGAACCAGGCTACTCTAGACTTCATTCATCATTACCGGTTTTGACAGATTGGTACTATGCGTCCAAGCTACTGTGACAACAGATATGAGTGGCACTGTGCACTTGCAGAAGTTGGCAGAGTAGACGCTGTAGGTCTGACACACACGCTTGCAGACAACTAACTAACTGCTATGCAATCTATTACAGTAGAAAAAATGTTTTTTGTTTTAAATGTACACTACTGTTACACCAGATATGAGTGGTGTGTTAAGTAGTACTACTCCTATCAGTTTAATCCCTGTTATGTGCCTTTTTTGGGGGTTTGGTTTTTGAAGGCACAGTGCAGCACCAGAGGCCAGAAAAATTAGGCATGTACACATGCCTGAAAAATTAGGTATTGTTGATCTTGCAGCGAGCAGAGAAGAAGGTAGGCCTGATTTAACGCCCCAGCCCGCATACCCACACTCAGAGATTGAGGGGGGGACCTGAGAAGGCCACGGGTCGGAGATATAAAGGGGGGCCATCCCAAATAAGCACACAAGCGGGGACAAAGGTAGTGAAGGGGACATAGAGGCCCATGGACTGACGGTCGCCATCTTGGCAGGAAAAGGGCCCAGCAATTAAGCCAAACTGACCCAGCACAGGCAGCTACTTGAGTCAAACGCTGTACAATTACACCTTAATAAAGCTGAAACATGCAGCAGCAGGGATTCTAAACGGCCACACGGGGACAAGGAGGCTAACAGCCCCCACAGTCTCTGCACCACTCTTTTTAACAGATAACCCAATGGGCTAACCAGGGACTTTGCCCACATAAAAAAACAGAATTTTATTGGAGGAATTATTAGTGTCTTTACCCCCCAAGAGAGGACATAATATACGGTATCTTTAGACTACCTGATGGCCAAACCTCCTTTAGCCCCAATGCTATCCAAGAAACATTTCAAAACTTTATCTGACTGGGGGTCCATAGAGTGACATTAGTACTGACCTTTATATGACTGGGGGTCTATAGAGGGACATTAGTACTGACCTTTATCTGACTGGGTGTCTATAGAGGGACATTAGTAATGACCTTTATCTGACTGGGTGTCTATAGAGGGAAATTAGTACTGACCTTTATCTGACTGGGTGTCTATAGAGGGACATTAGTAATGACCTTTATCTGACTGGGTGTCTATAGAGGGACATTAGTACTGACCTTTATCTGACTGGGTGTCTATAGAGTGACATTAGTACTGACCTTTATATGACTGGGGGTCTATAGGTGACATTAGTACTGACCTTTATCTGACTGGGTGTCTATAGAGGGACATTAGTAATGACCTTTATCTGACTGGGTGTCTATAGAGGGACATTAGTACTGACCTTTATCTGACTGGGTGTCTATAGAGTGACATTAGTACTGACCTTTATATGACTGGGGGTCTATAGGTGACATTAGTACTGACCTTTATCTGACTGGGTGTCTATAGAGTGACATTAGTACTGACCTTTATATGACTGGGGGTCTATAGGTGACATTAGTACTGACCTTTATCTGACTGGGTGTCTATAGAGGGACATTAGTAATGACCTTTATCTGACTGGGGGTCTATAGAGGGACATTAGTACTGACCTTTATCTGACTGGGGGTCTATAGAGGGACATTAGTACTGACCTTTATCTGACTGGGTGTCTATAGAGTGACATTAGTACTGACCTTTATATGACTGGGGGTCTATAGGTGACATTAGTACTGACCTTTATATGACTGGGGGTCTATAGGTGACATTAGTACTGAGCTTTATCTGACTGGGTGTCTATAGAGTGACATTAGTACTGACATTTATATGACTGGGGGTCTATAGGTGACATTAGTACTGACCTTTATCTGACTGGGTGTCTATAGAGTGACATTAGTACTGACCTTTATATGACTGGGGGTCTATAGGTGACATTAGTACTGACCTTTATCTGACTGGGTGTCTATTGAGTGACATTAGTACTGACCTTTATATGACTGGGGGTCTATAGGTGACATTAGTACTGACCTTTATCTGACTGGGTGTCTATAGAGGGACATTAGTAATGACCTTTATCTGACTGGGGGTCTATAGAGGAACATTAGTACTGACCTTTATCTGACTGGGGGTCTATAGAGGGACATTAGTACTGACCTTTATCTGTCTGGGGGTCTATAAGTGACATTAGTCCTGACCTCCTGCTGCAGTATTATTAGTCCCAGTACTCCCAGGCTTGCTACTATTAGATATAATAACCTCAGTTTCGTTTCCTTATCTGTTGGTAACATCAAAATATGATTATTAAATATTTCATATTTGTTTGTTTTTTTCTCCCAAAGTGAACCCCTTTGTGTGTGTCCCACAGATGTGGCGTTTCCGCTCTGCGTATGTTGGATTTGCACCTCTCAAAAAGTATGAAAAGAGATCCCCCCCCCTTGAAGCCCATTAATGACATCATCAGTAAATTGTATGTAACAGATTCCAGTGTTTAGGGTTTATGACCCAATACTGCGATCATATCATTTATGACAAAAATCCGTATTTGTCGTATTATTCAGACGCGCGTGCATCTTTGTGTTACATTTCCTGATACTTTTATTATCTTGATCTTTATATATTTACTAGCGACTTGCCCGTCAAAAAATGGCGGCAATAAGATTGTAAGGCAGGTAATGGTTTGGACGAGACATTCATTTTGTTGGCGGTCGGATATCCTTCGGCGCTCATTGCGAGGCTGTTGGTTGTATTTTTTTTCTGATAGGCGCTTTTGCTGTTATTCTTTGGTCGGCGGTGAGGTGTTTTTTGCGCTTATTGCAAGGCTTTGTGTGCTATGAGCAGCGTTGGCGCTCGTTGTGAGGCGCGCAGTGAATGGCTTTTATGTTTAATGTGATAATGTTTTTTTTGTGTATATGTTTTTTTGTATGCTAATGAAATAATTACTAAATGAATATACTTTACCTATTTGTAAGTAATATATGCAGGAAGCATTGTGCTGAAGAGCTGACAATCTGTTTTCATGTTCCTGCAGCATGCAATGTAGGTTTTCAGTGCTGTGGAGCTGCTGTGTAAGTGTCAGCAATGTGTGCAGTGTGTAGTGTAAATAGGCTGCGTGCGCGAGTGGAAGCCGTTAGGGTAGCTGGGTACTTCCGCATTGTGTAAGTTAGTGTTGTAAAATGGCGGGGAATGTGTATGTGGTAAGTGGGTGTGGATGATTTAGCGTCCTTGTTAATAGTGTATCTTTACCTCGTACGGCTTTTTAGGAAAATCTTTTTTAGTTAGCTCTTCAGGTTATTGATCACTGGATATATTAATTACAAATAGGTAAAGTATTTTAGTAATTAATTCATTATTATTAAAAAAAATATATATAAAACAAATACGCTTAATAGCATATTTTACACTGCGGTTACTTTACATACATTAACGCTTCGCACTTCCTAATACATTTGTTCATTCACAATAGTTATTATCGTGCATTCATTTAATAAGTATTAATTAGTAATGGAAAATAAAAATGTAGACTTTACACTACACTAAAATGTTTTACTTTTTACTCTGCAGTTATATATCTGGATTACTGCTCATTGGCTGCCAGCGATAGCACTCTCAAAGCAGTTACAAATCTAAATCACTTTATTATGCTCTGAGACCTGAATACATTTTTTAAATTACACTGCACAAAAAAAATTATATATTTAACACTGTACTTATATATCTGTCTTTGCGATGAGCGCCGAAGATTGATCGTTGCAAAGCACGAAACATGAAGGACACGAGGGAAGAGGCTCACAATGAGCGCCGAAGGTCCTCAGAGTACAAAAAGCATCATATTGTGTGGCAAACAGCATTGCCATGGCTTCAAACTTTTTTATTTATTATTATTGCCCCGTCATTTGTGCCAGGCAAGTCGCTAGTGATATAATATAACATAATGCAATACAATATTATACAGTACACATGAGTGTTGGAACTGGGGGGGGGGGGGGTAAGGGGTAACCCCCCCCCAGATTTCTTATCGTATGTATGTATGCGTATAGAAGCTAACAGGGGAGGGGAGAAGGGGAGCAAACACAGGGGAGAGGGAGAGGAAGACACAGGAGAGGGGAGAGGGGGAGAAAGACACAGTGGAGAGGGGGAGGAAGACACAGGGCAGAGGGGGGAAGAGAAACAGGGTAAGGGAGAGGTGAGGGGAAGAGACACATGGGAGGGGGGAGAGACACAGGAGAGAGTGGGGGGTAGAGACACAGGGGAGAGGGGGGAAGAGACTAATGGGAGGGAGTGGTGAGGAGACACTGGGGAGAGGAAAGGGGGTAAAGACACAGAGGAGGGGGGAAGAAACACAGGGGAAGGGAGAGGGGGTAGAGACACAGGGTAGAGGGGGTAGAGACACAGGGGAGAAGGGGGAAGAGACACAGATGAGGGGGGAGAGACACAGGGGAGAGGGAAGGGGGGAAAGACACAGGGGAGGGGGGAAAGAAACACGGGAAGGGAGAGGGGGATAGAGACACAGGGGAGGGGGGAGTGACACAGGGAAGAGGGAAGGGGGAAAAGACACAGGAGAGGGGGGGAAAGAAACACTGGGGAAGGGAGAGGGGGTAGAGACACAGGCAAGGGTGGGAGAGACACAGGGGAGAGGGGGGGGAGAGAGACACATGGGAGGGAGTGGGGGGGAGACACAGGGGAGAGGGGGGGGAGAGAGACACATGGGAGGGAGTGAGTGGGCGGGGAGACACAGGGGAGGTCTTCTGCTTTATTATTATTCTTATTATTATTACTATATAATGTGTAGATTTACCGGCTGGGCATGCTCTTGTGCATTATTATTATTATTATTATTATTATTATTATTATTACTATATAATGTGTAGATGTACCTTCTGGGCATGCTCTTCTATATTATTATTATTATTATTACTATATAATGTGTAGATGTACCGGCTGGGCATGCTCTTGTGCATTATTATTAGTAGTAGTAGTAGTATTTTACTAATAATAATAATAATAATGCACAAGAGCATGCCCAGCTGGTACATCTACACATTATATAATAATAATAATAATAATAATAATAATAATAATATTAATAATGCATGCCCAGCTGGTACATCTACACATTATATAGTAGTAATAATAATAATAATAATGCACAAGAGTCCTTCAGCACTGCACTGGACACTGAATAAACTTGCCTAGCTATGGTTTTCCCTATTGATGCAGTATCACCTACACTCTACCTCCTCTCAGTAAGACTGCAAGTTAGTTATGATTCCAAAATGGCTGCTGTCCATGAGGTAGAAGGGTGTGGAAGGGAGTGTATGCTGCTGATTGGCTGGAATGTGTCTGCTGATTGTGACATGCAGGGTCAAAGTTTGCTCAATGATAAAGTATTGGGGGCGGGTCGAATCTTGCATATGTTCGCAGTTCGCCGCGAACGCGAACATGCTATGTTCGCCGGGAACAGTCCGCCGGCGAACTATTCGCAACATCTCTATTAATCAATAAATGTTATCATCCAGCTTCCCAGAACACTTAGGGTTAAAGTATCACTGTATGATGTTTTATCAAATAATGAATGACTCCAATGGTCCATGGAAGCATCCATGACACTTGTATGAGATTGTATGAGAGGGGCAATTAAATTGCTGCAGTAACAGGGCTTGCAATTATCCTTGTACTTTATTTTATTAGGAAGTGATTATACACTCTGTTATTACTGATTAAAATCAGACAAACATCACCTGCCTTCCTTATCCCTTCAAGTAACATAACAAATTCCATTTTTTCCACCTCCTCACTGATACATAAAATAATCCCAGATCCTCTGGCTTCAATCTATGACAAGGTGCTGAAGCCAAATATATATTATATATACATAGTTCTCAACATTTGTTATTTTCTCTAAAAATACTTTTATGCTGATGTTGTTAGCTTGTTTTGTACATAACAAATGTGAAGTTTTTTATGAGCAACTGTGATATATTTAACAACATTAAGAACTAATTTAGTAAAATTATGAAGGATTTGCTAGTTTTGGGCTTTTGTCAAAGAAAAGATCAAAAGGCCTATCTGATATGCCTAGTATATCTACCTTTACACCCGGCTTAAATAACACTCAGGATCAGGGGTGGAACTACCTATGCAATGTACAGGGGTCCTGCTTTGTGGGGAGGGGGGCACTGCTGTCAATTTTTTTTATTCAAATGCCCCTGGGAAATCACCTGGCAGCTGTTTAATTATTCAGTAGTTATGAGGTATCCCCGCCCATCCATGTGCTGTGTGCATGTGTGACCACGCCCCCAACTGTTGTCATTAGTGTTATCAATTGTTATCTGATTTTCCAAATAATGGTTCCTGTGAGATTAAAGGGGCACTTAAATGCCTTTCATTATTAAATTGCTACCAGATAACGTCAATGGCTTCTTCAAAAACGAGTCATGTGGAGACCAACCCAGCACCTCAGGCAGGTTCATTTTCAATTTTAGACAATTTTACATCATTTTATTTACAAATAGCTTTATTTTTGAACTTGTAAATATATATTTCTTGTGGCAAACTAGATACTCATAGCCCTTACACTGGCCCCTTAATAGAGCATGTTTTAAAAATTGCAACTGCTCTTGTTTTTTTGTAAGTGACAATATAGAGATCAGAGTTGAAAGCTTGCTTTAATTCACTATGTAAAACACATTTATATAAAGGGTCTTGGAGAGATTCAGTGTCAGATTCCGAAGAGTATTACGCTTTAATCATCTCATTATTGTGACATTGATGTGTGCAGGGCCAGATTTATGTCTCTGGCACCGCTAGGCACAACTATTTAGCCGCCTCCAATATACTTAGTGGTGAGGATCCACCACACACTAAGCTTTCAATACTTTGTTCTCACTCTCACACTGACTTCCTCCCTCGTCTAGTGGCGAGTCTGCAATCTGCAGTATTTCCGTATTTTGTGTCAAGGAACATTTTGAATTGTGAAATAAAGCGCCTTTCACAGTGAGATGCCCCTAGGCAGCTGCCTAACGAGAATTCCAGCCATGGGCTTAGTCACTATAAATAACATTTTTGCTCGATAAAAAAGGTATCACTGTATACAGCAATACTCCCATTTATATATATACACATACACATAAATATATAAATATAAATACATATAGTAAATAAATAGTACATTTCTGTTCACATTTAAATGTCTGAAACAAGTTAAAACTTGTTTCCTGCTCAAAATTCAGAGAAATACAGTTATTATACTGCATTCTGGGAACATGGGCATGGACATGCAAATGAGCCCACGAAGGCTTCACTCTTGTAATCCAATACCATTTTAAATATGGCTTCCTTTAAGCATATGCCTGCCGTATTACACAGCTTTAAGCTCAGGAATCCTACCCACAGACAGTACTGTTTCAAGGTTACTGCCTCTCAGTATGGGGCCGGTTCCTAGCTTGTGTAGTAGATTTTGAGAGGAGGTTATTTACCACAACAATCATTTAATATATGGTGGGCAAAAGAGCGATAGAAGCCTCCACCGTACAGTAGTACAGTAAATAAATAGTACATCTGGGTTAACATATGAACGTCTTCATATACACATATTCCTTCACATGTGTATATATATAAGTAAACTACTTCAATAATCTTGCCTGCAGATAGTACATGAAATTCGATTTTTACTAAATATCTCATATTTTCCCAGTCTAATAGTAAGGGATAAGAATAGACGGCGCTGCTTCTCCCCCCAGCACTTAGTCTCCCTACCAGGGTCCTATCAAGCTGATTAGCCAAGCGCTGTGGAACTTATTCCGCCTCGCCGCACACACAAGAATCTACTACAATTTACTGTGTTTAACTTTACTACAAAAGAATGAGATTTATATTCCACAGATTGGTTATTTATCATAGAAATGCTGTTTATTGTGTTGTAGAAATGTCTATTTAAAACCAAATTACAGAGTACAGGAAAGTGCACGATACATAACCGTATAAGGTAGTGTAGGCAATATGTAATATTAAAAATAGGCTAAATGTGTTTTACAATTTTATATATATACAGTATCTCACAAAAGTGAGTACACCCCTTACATTTTTGTAAATATTTTATTATATCTTTTCATGTGACAACACTGAAGAAATGACACTCTGCTACAATGTAAAGTAGTAAGTGTACAGCCTGTATAACAGTGTAAATTTGCTGTCCCCTCAAAATAACTCAACACATAGCCATTAATGTCTAAACTGTTGGCAACAAAAGTGGGTACACCCCTAATTGGAAATGTCCAAATTGGGCCCAAAGTGTCAATATTTTGTGTGGCCACCATTATTTTCCAGCCCTGCCTTAACCCTCGTGGGCATGGAGTTCACTAGAGCTTCCCAGGTTGCCACTGGAGTCCTCTTCCACTCCTCCATGATGACATCACAGAGCTGGTGGATGTTAGAGACCTTGCGCTCCCTCACCTTCCGTTTGAGGGTGCCCCACAGATGCTCAAAAAGGGTTTAGGTCTGGTGACGTGGTTGGCCAGTCCATCACCTTTACCTTCGGCTTCTTTAGCAAGGCAGTGGTCGTCTTGGAGGTGTGTTTGGGGTCGTTGTCATGTTGGAATACTGCCCTGCGGCCCAGTCTAGTCTCAGGAGGGGGGGAGTTCATGCTCTGCTTCAATATGTCACAGTACATGTTGGCATTCATGGTTCCCGCAATGAACTGTAGCTCCCCAGTGCCGGCAGCACTCATGCAGGCCCAGACCAAACATATATACACATAGGTCTATATGTGTATATATGTTTTCTATAATATGTTGTGTTGATTCCCCCTATATGCATTTATCTGATGATGTCAGATGCTGCCTCCACTCTCTCTGCATCGCTGTTTACGTTCAAACTGATGGCTTCATCTCATATCAGTGTTTTTGTGTTCTTTGTGCCTTATTAGTTTATCTGTCATTTAGGGATTATTTCAACTCCCGTTCCTCAGTATAGCTGTATACTTTTGGTGGTGGGAGTGTCATGGTCTGGGCCTGCATGAGTGCTGCCGGCACTGGGGAGCTACAGTTCATTGACGGAATCGTAAATGCCAACATGTACTGTGACATATTGAAGCAGAGCATGATTTCCTCCCTTTGGAGACTGGGCCGCAGGACAGTATTCCAGCATGATAACGACCCCAAACACATCTCCAAGATGACCACATTGAGCATCTGTGGCAGGGATCCTCAAATGGAAGGTGGGGGAGTGCAAGGTCTCCAACATCCACACATCCACAAATTTACACTGTAATATAGTCTGTACACTTACTACTTCACATTGTAGCAGAGTGTCATTTCTTCAGTGTTGTCACATGAAAATATATGATAAAATATTTACAGAAATGTGAGGGGTGTACTCACTTTTGTGAGATATTGTATGTATATATATATAAATATATATATATATGTAAATGCTATCCAATTAGACACACCGTACCTGCAGTATGATAGAGGAAGCCACCCAGAGGGCAATGCTCTCCAAACAGATATCACGTACTTGTAGTATGATAGTGGGAGCTGCCCAGTGGGAAATGTTCTGCAATCAGATATACTGTACTTGTAGTATGATAGTGGGAGCCACCCAGAGGAAAATGCTCCAATCATACATACTATACTTGTAGTATGATAGTGGGAGCAACCCAGAGGTCTATGCTCTCCAATCAGACATACTGTACTTGCAGTATGATAGTGGGAGCTGCCCAGAGGGAAATGCTCTACAATTAGACATACTGTACTTATAGTATGATAGTGGGAGCAACCTTGAGGGCAATGCTCTCCAATCAGACATACTGTACTTGTAGTATGATAGTGGGAGCCACCCAGATGGAAATGTTCTGTAATCAGACATACGGTACTTGCAGTATGATAGTTGGAACCACCAAGAGGGGAATGCTCTCCAATTAGACGTACTGTACTTGCAGAATGATAGTGGGAGCAACCCAGTGGGGAATGCTCTCCAATTGGACACACTGTACCTGCAGTATGATAGTGGGAGCCATACAGAGGGCAATGCTCTCCAAACAGATATCCCATACCTGCAGTATAATAGTGGGAGGTGACTATAACGTGTTACATAGTTACATAGTTACATAGTAACTAAGGTTGAAAAAAGACTTTCAGTCCATCAAGTTCAACCTGTTAAGATCTCCTCTGATCTGCAATATGCGGATTAGTTATTAATTAAATTATTGATTAAATAATTATTAATAGTATAGTATTGAAGAATGAATAAAGAGTTAGTCCATCAAGTTCAACCTTTTTAGATCTCTATTGATCTTTTTAATTTGGACTATTTATTATTATTGTTAATTGTTAATTATTGTTAATTGATCCAGAGGAAGGCAAACATAAAAAAAAAACCATTGAAACTTTGCCAATTGTCTCATAAGGGGAAAAAAAAGCAAAATTCCTTCCTGACCCCAGAAACTGGCGATCAAATTTCTCCCTGGATCAATATTCCTTGCTAGTTATCTAAGATAGCCTTGAATGCCCTCTTTATTCAGAAATATATCTAACCCCTTTTTGAAGTTGTCTATCGAATTCGCTGTCACCACCTCCTTTGGTAGAGAATTCCACAGTTTAACCACCCTAACTGTGAAGAACCCTTTTCTTTGTTTAAGGTGAAATCTTTTTTCCTCTAACCTCAACGGATGTCCTCTTGTCAGTTGAAAATCTCTTGCTACAAAAAGTTCACTTGACAAAGCCTTATATTGACCCTGGATGTATTTAAATAACGTAATCATATCTCCTCTTAGACGCATTTTTTCTAGCGAAAATAAGTTTAATTTTGCTAGTCTTTCTTCATAACTTAGCCCCTCCATTCCCCTTATTAGTTTTGTAGCCCTTCTCTGTACTTTTTCCAGCTCTAAAATGTCTTTTTTGTGAGGTGGTGCCCAAAATTGTACTCCATATTCCAAATGAGGGCGTACTAGAGATTTGTATAGTGGCAGAATTATATCTTCTTCCCTGGCTTCTATACCCTTCCTAATACATGCTAATATTTTATTTGCCTTTGCAGCCGCTGCTTGGCTTTGAGCGCTGTTACCTAGGTGGTTGTCCACTAGTACTCCCAAATCCCTTTCAATATCTGATACCCCTAGATTTGCTCCATTAAGATTATAGATTGCTTGGCTATTGTTCCTTCCCAAATGCATAACCTTACATTTATTTGTATTAAATCTCATCTGCCATTTAGCCGCCCATTTCTCTAATTTATGCAAATCCTTTTGTAGGGAAAGTACATCATTATCTGATTTTATTACCTTGCACAACTTAGTGTCATCAGCAAAAATGGAGACACTACATTCGAGTCCTACTTCAATGTCATTAATAAATATGTTAAAAAGGAGAGGACCCAATACTGAGCCCTGAGGAACCCCACTTATCACATTAGACCAATCGGAGTATGTTCCATTTACAACAACCCTTTGCTTCCTGTCTTTTAGCCAGCTCTCGATCCATGAGCAGATATTTACTGCAATTCCTGTATCCCTTAGTTTGCTCACTAGTCTTCCATGTGGCACTGTATCAAATGCCTTTGAAAAATCTAAAAAGACTACATCCACTGAGTTGCCCTGATCCAAGTTCCTACTAACCTCCTCATAAAAACTAATTAGATTGGTCTGACACGACCTTTCCTTCATAAATCCATGTTGACTGCTACCTATGATCCTGTTCAAATAGACATATTCTTGTATTCTGTCCCTTATTAACCCTTCTAAAAGCTTCCCAACTACAGAAGTGAGGCTCACTGGTCTATAATTCCCCGGATTTGCTCTAGATCCCTTCTTAAATATAGGTATCACCTCTGCTTTTCTCCAGTCATCTGGTAGAGACCCTGTAGTGAGCGAGTCTTTAAAGATTAGATATAATGGTTTGGCTATTACAGAACCCAGCTCCCTCAGTACCCTTGGATGTATTCCATCAGGACCTGGGGCTTTATTAACATTTATTTTCTCCAACCTCTTTTGTATTTCTTCCTGCGTTAACCAGTTATTTAGTGAAGGTAGTGTAGCCCCATTATGTAGCAGTGTCCCAACCACTGGTACCTCCCTTGTGTAAACCGACGAAAAGAACCTATTTAGCTCATCTGCCTTTTCCTGGTCACTAATTATCAGATGGCCTGTGTCACATTGTAATGGTCCTATCGATTCCTTCCTGGCCTTCTTCCCATTAATATATTTATAAAATATTTTAGGGTTAGTCTTACTTTCCATTGCAACTGACTTCTCATTTTCTATTTTAGCCAGTCTAATAGCCCTTTTGCAAGCCTTGTTGATTTACTTATAGTCACATAAAGATGCCTCTGTTCCCTCCTTCTTGTATAATTTAAATGCATATTTCTTTTTCCTCATCATGATCTTTAAGTCATTGTTAAGCCACATGGGATGTGATTTACTCCTATTTATTTTATTTCCACATGGTACATGCTGATGAGTATGTTTATTTAGTAAGGATTTGAATGTTGTCCATTTATTTTCAGTATTCTTCCCTGTAAGTTCTTTGTCCCAGTCTATATGTTGTATTGCTGCCCGTAGCCCATTAAAGTTAGCCCTTTTAAAATTTAGAGTTTTTGTTGGCCCCTTACAACTCTGTTTTTTGTATTCAATCTCAAATGAGACTGTGTTGTGATCACTGTTCCCCAAGGGTTCCCCTATTTTTACATTTGATATTATATCAATATTACTTGTGATGACTAAATCCAAGATGGCCCCATTTCTAGTAGGTTCTTGTATTACCTGGGCTAGATAATGATCCCTGAGTGTACTCAAGAACCTGCTCCCCTTAGCTGAGCTGCTGGTCTCGTTTATCCAGTTTATATCAGGGTAATTAAAGTCTCCCATTATTAGAACTTGCCCATGCTTAGCTGCATTTCCAATCTGTAACAATAATTGTATTTCCTCACTTTCAGCTATATTTGGGGGTTTATAGCATACTCCCACCAATATGCATTTAGAATTAGCTCCTCCACTATTTAGCTCAACCCACAAGGATTCAATGATGCCGTTAGTGCCTGCATAAATATCTTCTCTAACTATAGGCTTAAATTCAGGCTTAACATAAAGACAGATCCCTCCTCCTCTTTTACCATTTCCCCTATCTTTCCTAAATAGGTTATAACCATCCAGATTAACAGTCCAGTCATGAGATTCATCCCACCATGTTTCCGTAATGCCTATTAAGCCCCATTTTTCTTGTACTGCTAATATTTCTAGCTTATCCATTTTCCCAGGCAAACTTCTTGCGTTTGCAATCATACACTTTATGTTGCTATGGCTCTGCTGATGTAAAGTGCCTGCCACTGTATTTGAGGCCCCTATTAATATCTCCCTACTTTCTATTGTAACCCTCCCCCCTTCTCCTCCCCCATGGGTAAATAATTCATCCCTTTCCCTCTCTACCCTATTTACCCCAATACTTCTATATAGTCCCTCCCCCCCACCTACAAGTTTAAAAACTCCCCCAGCCGTTCTACCATCCTATTCCCTAGCACAAAAGCGCCCTCATCATTAAGGTGCAATCCATCCCTGCTATAGAGATTGTACCCAAGTGAGAAGTCAGCCCAGTGCTCTAAAAACCCAAAACCCTCTGCACTGCACCACTTTTTTAGCCACGCATTAACCTCCCTAAGCTCCTTCTGCCTCCCTGGGCTAGCACGTGGCACTGGTAGTATCTCAGAAAATACTACCTTGGAGGTCCTTGCTTTAAGCTTATTCCCTAATTCTCTAAAATCATTCTTTAGGACGCTCCATCTTCCACTAACTTTGTCATTGGTACCAATGTGTACCAAGACCGCCGGTTCATTACCAGCCCCTCCCAATAATTTATCCACCCGATCCACAACATGCCGAACCCGAGCACCCGGGAGACAGCAAACTGTTCGATTGCTGGGATCTGGGTGACAAATTACCCTGTCTACCTTCCTAATAATAGAGTCCCCTACCACCAAAACATGTCTGTTGCTCTGCCTATTCTGCCCTCCCTCTTCTCCAGTAGAGCTGTTCGCCCGGCTGTTAGAGGGAACAGCTCTA
This sequence comes from Discoglossus pictus, assembly GCA_027410445.1. NCBI lineage: Eukaryota > Metazoa > Chordata > Amphibia > Anura > Alytidae > Discoglossus > Discoglossus pictus. The sequence goes on from CM050169.1 coordinate 87,750,510, forward strand.
TCTGGCATTGCCATTCCTGAATTGACATCGCCAACAGTTTCACTCAATCTGGCAAATCTGTTGTTGTTTGCCAACTCAGAACTGGCCTGCCTCCTCCTGTACCCTCTGATTCCCCTTCTAACTGTAACCCAGCTACCTCCCTGGCCATCCTCACTAGCCCCAGCTCCTCCCTCCATACTAGGCCCAGCTAAACTGTGCTCCGTGAGCACCAACTCCCTTTCCAGTGGAGCAATATCACTAAGTGCTGCAATTCTCCTCTCCAGATCTTCAATTTGAGCTTCCAAAGAGGCAACATGCTCACACCTGTCACAGAGGTATGGACCCTGGATCATCTGTTCCAGTAGTGCATACATTTGGCAGGATGTACACTGAATAAGGTTGCCACTGGACTGACTCATAATTATTATTATTGTCTACGAAATTTCAGTGGGAAAAATAAAGAATATAATATAATATATTTATATAAAGTTTTCCTCCTTTGCACTATAAATCTGCCCTCCCTTTTCTTTGAAGGCCCTCCTTTTATTTAAACTCCTAGGCTTTTACTAGAATTGCACTTGATACTGAAAATGTTCACAAGCTCACAAGTTCCCCTTCTCCGGTTTCTATTAACTTCTGCCTTCTCGCCTGGGCACAATTAGTGCACTCTGCAATTTATCAGCCTTTACTTGTAAGGTAAATCCACTTGTAAACAGGCCCCAAACCAGCTCACAAATCCTTTATCCTAGTTTAACAGTCAAGCCACACCCCTCTCACCTGGGCACACTTAGTGCACTCTGCAATTTATCAGCCTTTACTTGTAAGGTAAATCCACTTGTAAACAGGCCCCAAACCAGCTCACAAACCTTTTATACAAGTTTAACAGTCAAGCCACACCCCTCTCACCTGGGCACAATTAGTGCACTCTGCAGTTTATCAGCCTTTACTTTTTAAGGTAAATCCACTTGTAAACAGTGTGTAAGTGCACATTGCTAGCTGCTCATGTTACTACAGTCTGCTACTAATGTGGGTTTTTACAGAGTGGTCTCAATTTGGTACGTCCCCCTGGGTGGCTCCCACTCATCATTCAGGGCCTCATACTGCCTGGGGGATTAATTTAAAAAGAATAATTAATTGTCTAAAGTAAAAGCTCATTAAAAGTTCAATAAAGTTTTTTTGTTATCAGGCCTTTCGCGTAACTATTCCTCATAGAGTCCTTTATAAGACACTAAAGTGGCCGCTTCCATTTATCAGCCTAAATTGGTGTCATGTTGACTCAAACTATAACTTGGCTTTCAATTTCCAGACTGATATAATAATGCAGTCTAAACAGCTTGTGTTTGTGTCGCTCAGTTGTGTCCGACTCTCTGTGACCTCATGGACTGCAATACACCAGATGCTTCATGTCCATGGTCATGCTGATCCACTTACTATTCATGGCAGATATACTGGAGTAGGTTGCCAGTTCCTTCTCCAGTGGGCAACAGCATACAGCTCCTGGTATTCCTAGATGGTCTCCCATCCAAGTACTAACCCTGCATGGCTTCAGGGTGGTGTGATCTCTTGGTTCTCTGACTGGAATCGAGCCCAGGTTACAGTGAATACTAACCAGTAGACCACCAGGGTACCCAATATAGGGAAGCACAGATAAAATTACAAACAAGGGCTATATAAGAGCAAAACATCTCTCCTATATAAATATGGAAGAAAAATGGCGGATTATGATTTATTTAGCCTATCATGCAAATTACTAATGTAGAAACATATGATGATGATTGTCAGATATATTATTGGTGATTATTGCTGTTTTTCCACGTGGCAGGCTCTAGGGGACTTTGACCCTCTATGTGGGCTACATGTTGTATATCTGTCACACCAATGTATAATGGACAGCAGTGACATAAGGTATTGAACAATGCTCTTATCTTTTATACAAGAGTAATTCATCATTCTTAGTGTCAAGTGTATTTGGAATAAAATACAATACCGTAACATACTTATAAGGGTTAAAGTGACACTGCAAACATTCCAAATATGGTATGATTTAAAATTATAGGTAATAGACAGTATCAATCAGATATTATTACTGTAAATGAACCCTGAATGTTATATATGTGTGTGTGTATATATATATATATATATATATATATATATATATATATACACACACACACTAAGAAATTGCCCGTCAAAAATTACTTGAATAAAATTGTAAGGCTGGCAATGCTGTTTGCCACACAATGTGAGGCTTTTGCTCCTCTGAGCACCTTCGGCGCTCATTGCGAGCCCTGCACTGAGCACCCTCGCCCTCATTGCGAGGCTCTCCCCCCCATGTACTTCAACTTTCTTGCTTTGCAATGATCACCTTGGGTGCTCTTCGCTAGCCACACGATGAGCGCCTTTGGCGCTCATTGCGAGCTTTTCCTCCCGCCTATTGTACGGGCCACTCATTGCAGGTTTCGTTAACCTGCAAGTTTTGTGCTTGGGAATGCCATGTGTCTATTTCCACCATCTCCCCCCTGTCCCTTCCCTGTGTCTTTCTCCTCTGTGTGTCTGCTGTATGTTTGCGTGTTATGCGCTGACTGCCGCGCGTGCCTGGCGTTGTTGGTGTAAGTGTTATTGTCTTTGCCATTGTGTATTTTCTAAGTCCTGCATGCCTGGCTTTGCTCAGCCTCGTGTTTCAGATTTTTTAAGTTTTTTTCAGGCCAGCATTTTTTGCTTCGCTTATCCGATTTTTGTTTGTCGACAAACGCCAAATATGGCTCAAATTCACTTGCAACCTCATTCCCAGTCTTCCTGGCTCTCCCCCTGTGTTGTGTGTGATATTTATTTTTTTTAATTATTATTTTCAGGTTTTTAGAGTTACGCTCTTGAAACAATTTCGGCCGTTAAATTAGCAAACTGCGTTCCTCGCAATCAGCGGCAGGGTGCAACGTTTTTTCGCGGCTATCGCATCCATCGACATGAGCGCCTTCTGTGCTCATGTCTTTGGTGTTTTAGAGTTCTGCGCGCAGCCTAACTCCTGCGGGCCTCGCAATGAACTCCTGTGGTGCTCATCGCGATCCATTCAATGAGCACCTTCAGCGTTCAATGCAGCCCAAGTCTAAGTCAATGGCGTTGCAGTCGCGTGCCTCAACTGCTCGCCTCGCTACGCAAGGCTCGCGGTCAACTGACCTGCCTATCTTTAATGACCCTACATGGTTTAGCTCACAGTTTCACGGAGGACCTAAAAATTTTTTAAAACAATACATGTTACTTCTGCTGGACCCTGGAGGCAACCATGATACTTTGGTGGAAGTTGTGTGTTTGAGAGGGGTGTTTACATTTCTGGAGAGTAATACTTGCATTTCCTGATGCAAGCAGGCTGCTTCGGGGCCTCTGAGGGGCAAAGAGGATGGTATAAATTCCATCCCACATATGAGCAGCCTCTGATTTGCCCCATGGAGGGGCTGTCTGGGTGTAGATGCCCCTCTAGAGATTGTCTGGCTATGTATAATTAGATCCTTAATCAGCTGTTTAGACTGCGTTATTATATCATGTTATTTTAGTCTGAACAAGATAAAGTACATTTATTTTGGAACAACTGACAGAGCCTGGAAATTGAAGCTAAGTTCTAGCTTCAGTAGCCAAAAATAATTAGTTGGAGGATGTGATCCCAATTCTTTACCAAATAAATGGCCACTGAAGTGTGCAGACAGAGGCCCTCATTCAATTGCAATTTGGCCAATTGAATAGGGCTCTAAATAAGCACATAACATATTTTTTTTACAGAAGTTTTTAGTTAGTGAACTTCTCTCCAAAAGTTAGGTCTTCACTAACTGGAAACCTCTGTAAAAAATATATGCTATGTGCTTATATAGAGCCCTATTCAATTGGCCAAATTACAATTGAATGAGGCCCAGAGTCTGTAGGGCTGGGTGTGCAGTGTAGTGTCCTAGCCTATCAGGGACCATGTCTAAGCAGCACTTTGCTGAGAGATGGTCACTGATTGGTTAGTATAAGGCACAGCAAATACAGCAGAGTCTGGGTCTTCATGAGCCGCAGAGGGCAGACATATACAGTGACTATTTGTTTGATTCTAGGCAGTAAAACCAGAGAGTATAAACCCTTCTTAATAAAATAATTTATCTAATTACTTTCATATACAAGCATATATCACATATATAGTTGTGAGCATGCGAGTTATTGCTAACGCTTGTGGGCTCACGCTGCGAGCGTGAAGCCCTCGCGAAGCGAGGGCCTCAGTTGCTGGCATGGAGCGCCAAAGGCGCTCCTTGCCAGCAACTGCGGACCTCGCAAAAAAGGACGAGACACGTTACGACCAAGTACAATCTCGCAAAAATCGGCCGCAACCCGCGCACATACATTTTTTTAAAACACAATAAATACACACAACAAGCATATAAAAAGCTTACCCACAGCTCGGTGGTGCACCCAGGACCTCTGCAAGTAAAGTTACACCTTGATTTAAGTCCAAACTTAGGAGTTTAAACACCCGAAAATCACCTAAGCAAGAGATAAAATGGCTGCCAAACAAAACGAAAACGAGGCTACAGGACTCTAAACACGCAAAACACCACCATAAACACGCAAAACACCACAAAACAGCTACGGATATTCCGCCACAGCAGCATACCACACATTAGCCGCCATTTTAGAAGAATAACTTATACAATGCGGAAGTACACAGCTACGCTAACGGATTTGCCTCGCACACGCACACTATTACACTGCACACATTCATCACGCTTACACAGCAGCTCCACACCACTAATGCTGCAGCAACATTAAAACAGATTGCCAGCTCTTCAACAGAATGCTTCCTCCATATATTACTTGAAAATAGGTAAAGTATATTACTTTATTAATGTATTATTTATTTTATTATTATACACCAAACAGCATTAGCTCACTTACAATTTCATTGTCGTCATCTTTTGACGGGCAATTCGCTAGTCACATATATAGTTGTGAGCAATACGGGTTGTTGCTAACACTTGCGGGCTCGCATAGCGAGTCCACTGCAACTGCGGCCCTCGAAAAGCCTATAAATAGTTGATTAATACTTAACAATTAACAGCTAATTAATTAATAAATAATCCTCATATTGAAGATCAGAGGAGATCTTAAAAGGTTGAACTTGATGGACTGAAAGTATTTTTTCAACCTCAATTACTATGTAACTATGTAGCTATGTAACCACTGATGCCTGTTATGAGTGATAAATTATAGGATTTTTTTCTACGTTTTCTCTTTCTGAAGGTAAAAAATAGATATCAAACAGAATTCTAAATAATAATAACATTGTGTAACCTTCAAAAGCCTATAATATTGTAGTAACATTATGTTTGTCAATGTCATCTAAAGGTTGTATAATTTCATTTCTATCATAGCACCCTCTACTTCTTGACAGATCTCCAAGTCCAAAGCTCAATATATCATGTTGAAGGAAGCACACAAGAAGCCGGAAAACCACCATTTGGAAACCATTTAAACTCTCTTCCTGTTATGCTTTGATATCATTATGGCGCTGCCCACACATCCATGGGAAAAGGTAACTGACGTTCTTATCAAGCTTTTTAATAAAAATAACTTCTGGAGTGCAACTTTGAGACATTAAAATGGTTCATATAATATGTAACACATTGAATATTGTTTTTAACTTTTTATTTAACCTTATGAAAATACTCTGTCTTGCTTGAACCCAGTGGCGGAGCTAGCCAAAGGAGGGCCCCAGTGCAAAATTACATTTTGGGCCCCCTCCAGTCCAAATTATATATAATATAATATACACACACTACACATATGTTAAGGAAAGCCATGTTTCATATGGTTATGGATTGCAAGAGCGTAGCCTTTGTGGGCACATTTGCATGTCCCTTCCCAGGTTCCCAGAATGCATTGTAATAACTGTATTTCTTGGAATTCTGGGCATGAAACAAGTGTTTTTTTAAACTTGTTTTAGACATTCAAATGTGAACACAAATGTACTATTTATTTAATATATATATATATATATATATATATATATATATATATATATATATATATTATTTTTATTTTTTTATTTACACACGCATTTAGGGACCCTCCAGCACCTCCTGATGCCTCCTCTGCCCCTACCAATCCCCCTTCGTTATCCCCTCCAGGAGGTGCTGGAGAAGATAAGGAGGGGGAGGGAGGGTGAAAAGGGGCGGGAGGGATCTGGACAGAGGGATCAAGAGGGGATGAGAGGGGGATCAAGAGTGACCAAGGGGGGATAAGGAGGGGCAATCTGGATGGTCCAATCTCGGGGCCAGGGGGAAAAATACATTATTCTTTAACAAATGTTAAGAGCTCCGGAGACCCTCTCAAGGAGCAAGGCCCCGCTACTGCTTAAACTCTTTATTTTCTGGACCAAGTTGGGGGCTTTTTCGAATAGTTGAGTTTTCTGGGAGTGCCTCAAACTGTGAAGAGTAGGAGAGAGTCTGATAGAGCGGGGTGAAGAGTAGGAGAGAGTCTATTAGAGCAGGGTGAAGAGTAGGAGAGAGTCTGATAGAGCAGGGTAAAGAGTAGGAGAGAGTCTATTAGAGCAGGGTGAAGAGTAGGATAGAGTCTGATAGAGCGGGGTGAAGAGTAGGAGAGAGTCTGATAGAGCGGGGTGAAGAGTAGGAGAGAGTCTGATAGAGCAGGGTGAAGAGTAGGAGACAGTCTGATAGAGCAGGGTGAAGAGTAGGGAAGAATCTGATAGAGCCGGGTAAACAGTAGGAGTGAGTCTGACATTGCAGAGTAGAGCATTCTACGAGGTAGGTCTGCACAAGAGATATCTTGGAAATGAGAGAGCGAGGAAGTGAGTATTTGGAGAATAGGTGGGATTTGTGGGAGGGCCCAGTGTTATTGACGGCATTGTAGGTGAGTGTCAGGAGCTGGGAAGGAGCTGGAGTGTGGCATTATTAAGAGCTCTATCTTTGACATATTTATTTTTAGATTGCCATCCAAGAGGAGATGTTGGAAAGACAAGTGGTGACATGAGTTAGTAAGGAGAGATAGGTCACGAGAGGAAATGTAGATTTCTGTATCACCAGCATAGAGATGATACTGGAAACCAAGAGAGCTTATTAGTTTGCCAAGGGAGGCAGAAAAGCAAGGGCCTCAACACAGAGCCTTGAGATACCCCAAATGGCGATGGTGATTGACATGGAACCCAAGTACGTAACATTAAAGGAGAGGTTAGATAGATACGATTTGAACCAGGAGGGTGTGTCACATAGGCCAAGAGAGCTTAAAGTCTGGAGAAGTCAGTGATCAACTGTGTCAAAGGCAGTGGGAAAGTCTAGGGGGATAAGTAGAGAATAGTGCCCTTTTATTTGGCTATTGGGAGATCATTAGCTACTTTAGTAAGTGCTGTCTCAGTTTATCAGTTTAGATAATTAATAATTTAATGTTGTTTTCTGATACTCCTAAAATACCAGATGCCCCGGGGTATTGAATTTGTAAAATCATATTAGTCTCTTAAAGAGATAAAATGATATGAAACATATGTTATTATTTTATAATATTTATTTTATATTTTATAATATGCCATTTTTTATTTTACTGAAATATTACATGAAAATCGTTTTTCCTTTGCTTCATGTGAACGAGGGTGTTTTATTCCTTAACTGATGCTCTCAGAGCACAATACATTGATTTAAATTTTATTGGACAGATGCAAGGTACACATGTAAAAAAAAAAACTCTCACACTCACAACTACCACCAATGTACCATTGATACATTGCAATTGGATGTTATTAAAAAAAATGCAGTGGAAGTGTTAGGTATTTTTTTAGAGTTCTTGAACTGCAGTGAACTTCATTGAACTACTGGGTATTTCTATGCAATGTAACCGCTCTCGGCACACATGTTGTACTGCACCCCAAGTTTTCTGATGATGTCCCTGTTTGCCAATGAAACCTACATAATATAGCTTACTCCAACTATAATGGATGCCTCCAGGGTCCAGCAGTGGCATTGACATTTCTTTTTTTTCTAATTAAAAATTAGTTTTATGACTTTTTCCCTGTTGAATTATTTTTGTAATACAATCATTAAAATTAATGAAAATAAATGTGTATTTTTTCATTAAATATATTATATTTAATCAATCAAAGTTAAGAGGGCATTGCTGAAATAATAATGTATTCAAGCAGACATAGTTGTATTGATGACTATAATAGTGCTTTTAGCTCATTATGCCTCAATAGCATATCGACTGCTCTATATATGGTGGAGTTAGACATTAGAGCAAACGCTGCGCCTGAAAAACAACATCCATTATACAGCCATTACCATATATGTAAGTACCCCGAGGGTATCCATGGGGTTGGTTTGTTTTACATCCTAGCTTATTAATATCGATATTAACCCAAACCGTATAAGATCTACAGGGGTTTGCATTAAAATAAAATAATAATGTAGAATAAAATAATATAATGATCCTGTTTACAAAACTGCTAAATTACCCTTTAAAATATTACTTAAATCTATAAAAATATTACAAATAAGGTTAAACGGCCTCGGAAAAAGACAACATGTTTCTGAAGCATGAAACAAACTAACAACATAGCAGTTATGAGCAGAAAATGATTCTTTAGTTTAGCAGATTCTACCTGTATCATGGGACATTCTGCCTGTAACTTGAGGGGAGGGGATATTTTGCTTCTATTTATTTCTATTGTCAAGTGGATACATGGAAGTCTTTTAACATTATCTGAATTATTCCATCCAGGTTTCTAATAATGTTAGGAACAAAGGCAAAATGTCTGCTACCGTCATGGGAGCCCCAAAAAATCTGGCAGTGATAATTCTACTCCAAGGACAAGAAGCAGGGGCGGATCTACTGAGGGTGCGCCCGGGCCCTGCAATGCACCAGGGACCTGCTCTGCGGGGACCCCATTGCTGCAGTACCCCATGCTACCCAATATAATTAAAAATGCTTTTAGATATGTATTTATATTTATTATTTATATCTATATATTAAATTATGGGTCAAAGTTTTCAAGGGAAAGACAAACTCTAGTGGATAAATCTGGTAATGCATGTATAAGTTTAATTTTGCTATTTTTTGTGTCCCGTTTTCATTTAATCTGGGGGGATTTGTCCCTTCCATCCCCTCACTTCCTACGCCCCTAGCTGCCGTTTAAGCAAAATGTTTGAAAATGTTCAGTCTGACTAAGAGCATAAGTTAGCACGGTGAAAGTAAAAAGAGTTTTTAATTAGAAAAAAAATGCTGATGCATCTAACGGACCCTGGAGGAATCCATGATAGTTGAATGAATGTGTATGTGTGAAAGGTGTGTTTTCATTTGTGGAGAGCTCTGGCTAATTGGAAACATCCCACTTTACAGTCTGTGTATTCATGAGCTGCAGAGGGCAGACCCAAACAGATACAAACTACTTAATAAAATAAAAGTACATAAAGTAAATAGATGCACATAGGTATTATATACCTAGTAAAACCCAGGAACCTTCCATGTCCCTTGGGGGAAAAATTATATAATTAGCGCCCAATGCAACATGTCCCTATTCCTGAGTTTACATGTTCTCTGATTTTATTATAGGCTCATATTCTTTAAAAAAATGCCCCTTTCCTGTTGCTTTCTTATCACATCTCCTCAGGAAGCCTGGCCTATGGGAGATAGGTCTTATTGTCTGACACACAATGGCTCCAAGTGGCTGCAGAGGACGTTTAAACAATGGCGTCCCCACCTAAGCAAACAGTGACTGGCCTGAGCGTGACGCGCAGCGAGTCACAGGGATATAAATAGGTCAGTCACCAGAAATCATGGAGTCACAGTGACAAATATACAGTCAGGTCCATAAATATTTTTGGCTCTATACACCACCACAATGGATTTGAAATGAAACTAGCAAGATGTGCTTTAACTGCAGACTTTCAGCTTTAATTTGAGGGTATTTACATCAAATCAGGTGAAGAGTGTAGGAATTACAACAGTTTGTATATGTGCCTCCCACTTTTTAAGGGACCAAAAGTAATGGGACAATTGGCTGCTCAGCTTTTCCATGGCCAGGTGTGTGTTATTCCCTCATTATCCCATTTACAAAGAGCAGATACAAGCTCCAGTGTTCATTTCAAGTGTGCTATTTGCATTTGTTGCTGTTAACTCTCAATATGAGATCCAAAGAGCTGTCACTATCAGTGAAGCAAGCCATCATTAGGCTGAAAAAACAAAACAAACCCATCAGAGAGATAGCAAAAACATTAGGTGTGGCCAAATCAACTGTTTGGAACATACTTAAAAAGAAAGAACGCACCGGTGAGCTCAGCAACACCAAAAGACCCGGAAGACCACGGAAAACAACTGTGGTGGATGACCGAAGAATTATTTCCCTGGTGAAGAAAACACCCTTCGCAACAGTTGGCCAGATCAAGAACACTCTCCAGGAGGTAGGTGTATGTGTGTCAAAGTCAACAATCAAGAGAAGACTTCAACAGAGTAAATACAGAGGGTTCACCACAAGATGTAAACCATTGCTGAGCCTCAAAAACAGGAAGGCCAGATTAGAGTTTTCCAAACAACACCTAAAAAAGCCTTCACAGTTCTGGAACAACATCCTATGGACAGATGAGACTAAGATCAACTTGTACCAGAGTGATGGGTAGAGAAGAGTATGGAGACGGAAAGGAACTGCTCATGATCCAAAGCATACCACCTCATCAGTGAAGCATGGTGGTGGTAGTGTCATGGGTGGGCATGTATGGCTGCCAATGGAACTGGTTCTCTTGTATTTATTGATGATGTGACTGCTGACAAAAGCAGCAGGATGAATTCTGAAGTGTTTCAGGCAATATTATCTGCTCATATTCAGCCAAATGCTTCAGAACTCATTGGACGGCGCTTCACAGTGCAGATGGACAATGACCCGAAGCATACTGCAAAAGCAACCAAAGAGGGAAAGAAGTGGAATGTTATGCAATGGCCAAGTCAATCACCTGATCTGAATCCGATTGAGCATGCATTTCACTTGCTGAAGACAAAACTGAAGGGAAAATGCCCCAAGAACAAGCAGGAACTGAAGACAGTTGCAATAGAGGTCTGGCAGAGCCATGGGATGAAACCCAGCGTCTGGTGATGTCTATGCGTTCCAGACTTCAGGCTGTAATTGACTGCAAAGGATTTGCAACCAAGTATTAAAAAGTGAAAGTTTGTTTTATGACTGTTAATCTGTCCCATTACTTTTGGTCCCTTAAAAAGTGGGAGGCACATATACAAACTGTTGTAATTCCTGCACCGTTCACCTGATTTGGATGTAAATACCCTCAAATTAAAGCTGAAAGTCTGCAGTTAAAGCACATCGTGTTTGTTTCATTTAAAATCCATTGTGGTGTTGTATAGAGCCAAAAAGATTAGAATTATGTCGATGTCCCAATATTTATGGACTTGACTGTATATATATGAGCATAATTAGTCAGGGAAATTGTCATAAAACTAATGTTTAATTAGAACAAAATATATTGTGACTGCTGGACCCTGTAGGATACATCATTCATTACGTATATATATTTGTGGTTGGTGTTCAGTCCTTCAATCGTGTCCGACTCTCCGTCAAGAGAGAGAGAGAGAGAGAGAGAGAGAGAGAGAGAGAGAGAGAGAGAGAAATGGAGAGACAGAGAGAACGGGGGGTTGAGAGAAAGAAAGATGTAAGCAGAGAGAGGGAAGGAAAGAAAGGGTGGATCGAGAGGAGTAGAGAGGAGATGCGTAGAGAAATAAAGAGAGAAAGAGATGTAGAGGGGGGAGAGAGAAAAAAGAGGGAGAGACAGGTAGAGGGAGACAAAGAGAGGGGAGAGACTGAAAGAGAGAGAGGAAGATACAGAAAAAGGGGGAAGAGAGGGAAAGAGGGGGGAGAGGGAGAAAAAAAGAGAGGGATGGAGAGAGGGGAGAAAGGGTGAGTGAGAGAACAAGGATGGAGAGAAAGGAAGAGAGACAGAGACAAAAAAAGGGTGAGAGAGGGATGAGAGCTAGTGAGGGAGACAAAGAGTGGGATGAGAGACAGCAAGAGGGAGAGAGAAAGAGGTGAGAAAGAGAGGGGGGAAGGGGAGAAAGAGAGGGGAGTTAGAGAGAAAAAAGGAGAAAGAGGGGGGGTGGAGAGAGGCGGAAGAAAGAGTGAGAGAGAGAACAATAGAGAGTGACAAAAAGAGGGTGAGAGAGCTAGTGACGGAGACAAAGAGTGGGAAGAGAGACAGCAAGAGGGAGAGAGAAAGAGGAGAAAGAGAGTGAGCATGAGGGGGAGAAAGGGGGAGAGAGAGAGAACAAGGAGGGAGAGAGAGACAGAAAGAGAGGGAGAAAGAGGGGAGAGAGCTATTGAGGGAGACAAATAGTGGGAAGAGGGGCAGAGAAAGAGGGGAGCATGAGAGGGGGAGAAAGGGGAGAAAGAGAGGGGAGTTAGAGAGAACAAAGGAGAAAGAGGGAGACAGATAAGGAGAGAGAGACCGAAAGAGAAGAGAGAAATAGGGAGGAAGACAAAGAGAGGGATGAGAGAGAAAGAATGGGGGTTGAGAGAAGAGAGTGGTGTGAGAGAGAGACATAAATGGGGGGGGGGGGGAGGGAGAGAGACAAAGATGGGAAAAGAGACAGAAAGAGGGAGAAGAGAGAAAGAGGAAAGATAGAGAGGAGGAGAGAGAAAAGGAAAGAAAGAGAAGGGATAGAAAAAAAGAGAGAGGGGGGAAAGAGAGGAGATGGGGATAAAGAGGAGAGAGAGAAAAAGAGGGAGAGACAGTTAGACAAAGAAATGAGGGATATTAATAAAGAAAGAGGGAGGGTGTAACGGATCTACTGGCACCCCGACCGGGTACCTCCATTGATGGACGCGTCCTAGCTTGCGTCGAGGCCTACAAGCACCGCACCGGACACCAAAACCACCACAGACTCCAAGGATAGTACATCAGGAACAAGCGTTCAGTAGTTACAGCTCAAGGGAGTATGCAGAAGCATAGCAATCCCCAGTATGATAGCGATCCCCTCAAATAACGAGATGAGACTACGTTTTGAAGGGTCAAGAAGAACTATATTTTAATGACAGGGAATCTCCTTTTATGCAATGTTGCCCTCTGAAGGGCTACACCCACATAATTATCACAACAGCCAATTATATACATGGTTCAACCCCCACGTCTCCTCCCCTCAGATAACAGGTAACACAATTAAAACAGACACAATTTTAACCACATTCTGGATGTACCCCAAATACAGGGGGTACACCTTTAAGTCCCGCACCATTCAATATCTCTCACCCAGGGGAAGAACATATACAAAAATGGCATGAATCAGACCAGGGGTTCAAAAGTTAGTAAAAGTATGTTTTTACACATAACACACAGACATTGCACATATCCCCCACACAATACACATATAGGACAATAGGTGAGTCACACCTCCCTGGCAACTTGGATACAATCAGACATTAATTAGATCATTCTTATCAGAGAATGAAAACACTTTGGAAAATGCAAGGATCCTTTACAACTTTCTTATCTCTTGAATCTCTGTAACAGGATTATCTATTAGCCTAGGTCTGCAAAAGTCTGGCTAATATTCTGAGCCAATATATTCTGTAGAACATCAACCAACATATATATAGTAGGATCATATTTTAACCATAATAATCATAAAACAGGGTAAAACAGTGATGGGTTCCGCTACACACCTCCCCCGTGACCATAAGCCGGCATACACGGTCTGATCCCAACGGATCGGCCTGGGGATGTCCGGACAAAAGTATTTGTTGGTCAATTCTCTAGTTTGACAACCCATCAGCATTACTGCAATTCACATTTACTCACATTTCCCATATCCCCAGATAGCTGGGATCTGAGCGCACAAAACCACCGAATAGCGCTCAGATCCTCTTCACACAGTTCAATTGCCATGTAGCTAAAGTCTTTCCCATAGTCTTTCATTATATGAATGGGCTTCATGGCACAGTTATCTGGGGTATCATGGTTCACACAGGGCAAGTACAGAATGACCCCCCTGTATGTAAAGGGCCAGAATGAGTGACTTACACTCTGGTATGGCCGAACACTGGTCCCAAAGGGCAATATGTACCAGGGCCATAGTCGCAGGGCAGGAGGCTGGCAAACAGTCCTCTCCAAGCCAAAGTGGCGAAGGGCACTTCGTCACACATCTCCCCTTTGGGGGAAAGTCTAACCAGGCACCTGGATATTTTGCTGGGGTGATGGTGCAACACGCTGAGGGGACTTGAGGGGCAGAGGCCAGCGGCACTCTGCCCTGATGCCAGCTCTTCTGCTGGTATAACCTGCAGGACCTCCTGCTCTGTACAAGGGACAAAGGGAGGGCAGAGGCCGACTGCACTCTGCCCCGCTGTCAGCTCTTCTGCTGGGGTACCTGGGACATATTCCGGCTCAGTAGCCAGGGAAACTTGGGGGTCAGTGGGGGTTAACATTTCCTCTGTTAACCCTGGGGTCACATTAGAAGTTAGCTGGGGAGGGGAATTTGTACTTACCCCCTCCTCCGGTTGTCCCAGTGAGGGTAGTTGGGGATCTGGACAAGCGGTGGGCGCAGAGACCACGGTCCCATCTGCGCCGTCTGGGAGATTGGTGTCTCCCCTGGTTAGGGTAAACTGTCGCTGGGGGGGAAGGACGACACCTTCTGCCCCCTGTGTTTCACACTGCCGCTGGGGGGGAAGGACGACACCTTCTGCCCCCTGGGGTTCACACTGCTGCTGGGGAGGAAGGACGACACCTTCTGCCCCCTGGGGTTCACACTGCTGCTGGGGAGGAAGGACGGCCCCTTCTGCTCCCTGGGGTACACACTGCCGCTGTGGGAGGAAGGACGACACCTTCAGCTCCCTGGGGTACACACTGCCGCTGGGGGGGAAGGCCGACACCTTCAGCTCCCTGGGGTACACACTGCCGCTGGGGAGGAAGGACGACACCTTCAGCTCCCTGGGGTACACACTGCCGCTGGGGGGAAAGGACGACACCTTCTGCCCCCTGGGGTTCACACTGCCGCTGGGGAGGAAGGACGGCCCCTTCTGCTCCCTGGGGTACACACTGCCGCTGGGGGGGGAGGACGACACCTTCAGCTCCCTGGGGTACACACTGCTGCTGGGGGGGAAGGATGACACCTTCGGCCCCCTGGGGTACACACTGCCGCTGGGGAGGAAGGACGACACCTTCGGCTCCCTGGGGAACACACTGCCGCTGGGGAGGAAGGACAACACCTTCTGCCTCCTGGGGTTCACACTGCTGCTGGGGGGGAAGGACGACACCTTCTGCCCCCTGGGGTTCACACTGCCGCTGAAGGGGAAGGACGACACCTTCTGCCCTCTGTAGGGCCGGTAGAGAGACCTCGGTCCCATCTCTACCTGCCATCTGGAGGTCATCCCAGGACCAGTCAATGAAGTCTGGTTCTGCTTGTCGAGTAGGTTGGGGCTGCACAAGGCTGAGCAGGTGTTGGTAGTCCTGCTCCAGCTCCCACTCTCTCGTTACCAGGTGGGTCATGTCTTTGCTCACCTCGCCTTCGTCATCCCAGACATACATGCCCATCCGGTAGTCGTAGATGTCCCAAAACCTAGACCCCTCCGTGCTGCCAAGATCAATATCGTCCTCCAAGGCATCCCATAATAAACCCGGGCCATCATAATCATCCCCCTCCGGTAAGTCGTGTTCAGACGTCCAGGGGGTAAGTCGAACGGTATGCCACCAAAGGGCCTGGTATGCGTTGTCTAGCCAGATCTCTCGCCATACCAGGGTTTCTAGTCTTGTCACCCACTCATCCAGGGGCTGCTCTCCCAATAGATACATCCGCATCGCCACACGCTTCTGTAGCCGCTGCTCATCACTGGGGAGACTCTCACCTCGCCGCCATTGGGCATCTTCCAGGGCATCATACCAGAGTTCCTTTCTGTCTGCATCCCTGTAGTCCGCGGCCGCCTCCTCCTCCTCATCATGAAACGCTGTCTGAAAACTAGCCGGTTCCATCCTGCTGTAGCCAGGGGCGCTGTACGGATACTAGCGTTGCCCTCAATTTGTAACTCCAAACGTTACCGGTGTCTCCGTGCTGCTTTTCCTCTTACTAGGACGCCATCCCACCACTGCCAGCCAATGTAACGGATCTACTGGCACCCCGACCGGGTACCTCCGTTGATGGACGCGTCCTAGCTTGCGTCGAGGCCTACAAGCACCGCACCGGACACCAAAACCACCACAGACTCCAAGGATAGTACATCAGGAACAAGCGTTCAGTAGTTACAGCTCAAGGGAGTATGCAGAAGCATAGCAATCCCCTGTATGATAGCGATCCCCTCAAATAACGAGACGAGACTACGTTTTGAAGGGTCAAG
This sequence comes from Discoglossus pictus, assembly GCA_027410445.1. Lineage (NCBI taxonomy): Eukaryota > Metazoa > Chordata > Amphibia > Anura > Alytidae > Discoglossus > Discoglossus pictus. Next base: position 87,766,834 of record CM050169.1, read on the forward strand.
AAGAACTATATTTTAATGACAGGGAATCTCCTTTTATGCAATGTTGCCCTCTGAAGGGCTACACCCACATAATTATCACAACAGCCAATTATATACATGGTTCAACCCCCACGTCTCCTCCCCTCAGATAACAGGTAACACAATTAAAACAGACACAATTTTAACCACATTCTGGATGTACCCCAAATACAGGGGGTACACCTTTAAGTCCCGCACCATTCAATATCTCTCACCCAGGGGAAGAACATATACAAAAATGGCATGAATCAGACCAGGGGTTCAAAAGTTAGTAAAAGTATGTTTTTACACATAACACACAGACATTGCACATATCCCCCACACAATACACATATAGGACAATAGGTGAGTCACACCTCCCTGGCAACTTGGATACAATCAGACATTAATTAGATCATTCTTATCAGAGAATGAAAACACTTTGGAAAATGCAAGGATCCTTTACAACTTTCTTATCTCTTGAATCTCTGTAACAGGATTATCTATTAGCCTAGGTCTGCAAAAGTCTGGCTAATATTCTGAGCCAATATATTCTGTAGAACATCAACCAACATATATATAGTAGGATCATATTTTAACCATAATAATCATAAAACAGGGTAAAACAGTGATGGGTTCCGCTACAGAGGGAAACAAAGAGAGGAGGGAGACAAAAAGAGGCAGAAAGAGAGATACAGAAAAGGGGGAAGAGAGGAGGTAGAGAGAAAAAGAGGGTGAAGGAGAGAGAAAAGGGGGAGAGAAAGAGGGAGCTAGAAAGAGGGGGTGAGGGAAGAGAGAGAGAGAAAGAAAGCGGGTAGAGGGAAATGGAGAGAAAAAGGGAGAGAGGGGAGATAGATAAAGTGAGAGAGACAGAATGAGGGAGAGAAAGAGGAGGAGAGAGAAAGGAAGACAAAGAGAGGGGTAGAGAGTAAAGAGAGAGAAAGAGAGTGGGTGTGTGAGAGGGAGACAAAGATAGGGAAGAGAGAAAGATGGGGAGAGGGATAGACAAAGGAGGAGAGAGAGGGGAGAGCGAGAAAGGAAGAGGGAGAGACAAAGTGGGAAGAGAGACAGAAAGGAGAAGAGTGAGACCGAAAGAGTGGGAGAGAGAAAGCGATGAGGGGAGAGGAAGAAAGAGAGAAAGTGAGTGGGGGAGAGAAAGAGGAGGATAGGGTGACAAAGAGAGGGGTTAGAGAGAAAAGGGAGAAAGAGGATAGATAGAAAGGGAGAGAGACAAAGATAAGGGAGAAAGAGAAAGAGTGGATGTGAAAGAGAGAGAAAGTGAGAGAGGGGGGTAGAGAGGAAAGGGGAGAGAGATAAAGAGGAGGGGAGAGAGAGAAGAGAGAGACAGAAAGAGGGGGAGAGAAAGAGGGCAGAAGGAAAGTTAGTGGGGGAGAAAGGGGAGAGAGAGAAAGCGTGGGTGAGACAGAGACACTGAGAAAGAGAAAGGATAACAAAGAGGGAGAGAGGGAGACAAAAAATGGGGAGAGGCAGAAAGAAAGAGAGGGAGAGAGATAGAGAGAGAAGGAGAGAGAAAGGGAGATGGAGAAAAATATAGGAGGGAGATAGGGAGAGTCAGAGGAGGAGAGAGACAGAGAGAGGGGGGAGAGAAAGAGAGGGTAGAGAGTGAAAGAGAGCGGGTGTTAGAGACACAGAGAAAGAGGTAGAGAGAGGTGGAGGGGAGCTATAGGAAGAGAGAGAGAGAAAGGGGGTGAGGAAGACAATGAGAGGGGGAGAAGGAGAGAGAGGAGTGAGATAGTTGTGCCATATTTTCTCCACTTGATGATGACTGTCTTCACTGTGTTCCATGGTATATCTAATGCCTTGGAAATTCTTTTGTACCCTTCTCCTGACTGATACCTTTTAACAATGAGATCCCTCTGATGCTTTGGAAGCTCTCTGTGGACCATGGCTTTTGCTGCGGGATGCGACTAAGAACATTTCAGGAAAGACCAACTAGAGCAGCTGAACTTTATTTGGGGTTAATCAGAGGCACTTTAAATGATGGCAGGTGTATGCTGACTCCTATTTAACACGATTTGGAATGTGATTGCTTAATTCTGAACACAGCTACATCCCCAGTTATAAGAGGGTGTGCAGACTTATGCAACCACATTATTTTTCTATTTTTTTTCTTCCCTCCACCTAAAAGATTTCAGTTTGTTTTTCAATTGAGTTGTACAGTTTATAGGTCACATTAAAGGTGGAAAAAATTCTGAAATGATTTATCTTTGTGGGCACATTTGCATGTCCCTGCCAAGGTTCCCAGAATGCAGTGTAATAACTGTATTTCTCGAAATTCTGGGCATGAAACAAGCTTTTTAACTTGTTTTAGACATTTAAATGTGAACATATTTATGTGGCTGATGAATTTATGTCACAGTATATATATTTTTTAAATTGTTATTATACATTTTTAGATAGGAAAAATAAATTAAGCGTGGAGATGAGAAGCTTCAAAATAAAAGCCCCACTTGGTGCCAGGAGTGACCTCATGTTTACCAGGCGGTGGGATTTGCCAAAATCAACGTGACTTCTTGGAGAAACAAACAGACAATGTTTATGGGTAGTTCATGACTTTAATACCCTGATGTGACGGCTCCAGGTACCTCAGTACAGTACATATACAGATTTGCATCTTGCTGGTATCTCTTCCTGTGAAGCACTTTGCATAGTTTTGTTTAGATCAAATAAAATCAGTACAGCACTGAATAACTTACTATATATATATATATATATATATATATATATATATATATATATATATAGTCATTGTTTTGCCCCTTTTTCAGGATGTAATGGTCACACTGATTCTTTTTCAGCTTTATTATTTCTATTGTTGTTGTTCTGTCCTTAAGTTGTGTCTGACTCTAGGTGACCATATATATGCAGCACACCAGGTGCATATGTCTATGTCTCTGGTTGTGCTTATGGTTTTCTTGGCAAAGATACTGGAGTGGGTTGCCAGTTCCTTCTTCAGTGGACCGCAATTTATCTGACCTCTCTCCCATGACATGCCCATCTTGGGTGACTCTACATGGTTTAGCTCACAGCTTCATGGAAGTACATAAGCCCCTTCACCACGACAATGTAGTGATCCAGAGGGGGATCATTTCTATACTCATTTCTATACTCCTTGTTTAATAGGACTCATCCCAATAGGAAGTTGATTTCATTTTTAAGAACATTAAACACCAGCTATACATTGTACTAGCAGTTTTTCTGTACAGAAAGTTATTTCTGAAATATTTAGATTTGATTGTGCTGCTCCTGTATGCTAATGTGTGGCTCAGAGTATTTGATACAAGTGAGAAATGGGTCTAACTGCCAGATAACATTGGTGTCTTTACTTTTGCCATTTCAGTGACAAGCAGACTGTAATCCTAAACAGCTCATCAAAGCAGCCAATTACTATGCATGCACCACTCATTTGCATATAAATGCAGCAACAACATGGAATTTCCCAGAATTGATTCACTTTAGAAAAAAACACATGTAGACAGTTTTTTGTGCTCTTTAAGAATAACCTAAAAAAGTCCATTTAAATGGTTCCAAGTATGGTAAGATAATAAAGTACCAATTTAACAGGTGGCACAGTGGGCAGATGTTTCTGCTTTAAGAACTGCTTTAAGTCCCTTAAGGTTTGAATCCCCTATTCACCACTTTTCTATTTAAACATTAATTTATTTATTTTTTAATTATTAGAACTCCTTAAGTTTATGTATATTTTATTTTTTGACCAAAAAAAAAACTAGTTTTTGGACAAATAAAGTTGCAGTAGGGTCCAAACTTTCAGCTGCCATTGGCCAAGCCAAGCTCTTACCCACTGCACTATGCTCGAAATGGTGAAAAAGAACAATATAAAGAACATAGCTAATATTGCAAACATAACAGGTTTACTATTCAGCATGAATACACCCATATTTGTCTTATATCACAGGTAATAAATACTTTCAATACTAGCATATGATAAAAGTAGACATTGCTAATTAAAATAAATATAACACGTTGGTGGTGGTACTTGAACCCAGGTCTTGACACCTATCTTGAGGTGTAAAAGAACAATATATATAATCCAGACTTTATATATTCACTAGAATATTACCCGGCAAAAAATGACGGCAATGAAATTGTAAGTGAGCTAATGCTGTTTGGTGTATGGTAATCAAATAAATAATACATTAATAAAGGAATATACTTTACCTATTTGGAAGTAATATATGCAGGAAGCATTGTGTTGAAGAGCTGGCAATCTGTTTTCATGTTGCTGTAGCATACAATGTGTGTTTTCACTGCTGTGAAGCTGCTGTGTAAGTGTCAGCAATGTGTGCAGTGTGTAGTGTAAATAGTGTCCGTTATGGTAGATGTGTACTTCCGCATTCAGGAAGTTAGTGTTGTAAAATGGCTGCTAATGTGTGGTACGCGGCTGTGGCTGCTTTTGTGGCCGTGTTCGTGGACCTCGTCCGGCTTTTTGGGAAAGTCTGTATGTATTTTGTGGTGTTTTGCGTGTTTAGGGTCCCGTAGCCTCGTTTTCGTTTTTTGCCATTTTTTCTCTCGCTTAGGGGATTTTCGTGTCTCTAAACTCTGGAATTTAGACTTAAATGGAGGTGTAACTTCACTTGCAGAGGTCCTGGGCGCTCCATGCCAGCAACTGAGGCCCTCGCTATGCGAGCCTGCAACGTAAGCAACAACCCGCATGCTCATAACTATTGTAGGTGGTTATAGGTAATTATAGGTGATTGTAGGTGATTATATATAGAGTGGGGATGGTTTGTCCTCATATGTTAAAGGAAATAGAGGCAGTGGGGGGAGATAATGAATGGGGGCGCATGTGCAAAACAAATGTGGGGCCTTCCCCTCAGCAAGTGGAGAGATGGAGAGAGAGAGAAGAGAGGTAGAGAGGGAAAAGGGATGGAGATGGGGAGAGCGTATAGGGAGCAGAGGGGAAGAGACAAGGAAGAAGAGTGAAGTGGGAGGGAAAATTGTGAAGGAAGCAAGAGAAGAGGGAAGGAGATAAAGATGAGGAGAAGGCAAGAAAGAGGAGAGAAAAAAGGTGGGGACATGAAAGAGAAAGAGCATGAAAGGGACACTTCAGGGAGAAGGGGAGGTGATAGAGAGCAGATAAGAGAGGTGAGTAAGGGAATATAGAGGAGGGAAGAGAAGAAGGGAGAAGAATGGGGAGAGACAGAAAAAAGGGAGAGAAGAGTGGTAAAAGGGAGAGGAGGGGGAAGAAGAGAGCAGGGGGTGTGAAGAGAAGAGGGAGAGAAAGGGAAAGAGAACAGAGCAGAAAAAGTAAAGAGAAGAAGAGGGGAGAGACAGTAGAGGAGATGGAGGAGGAGAGAGTAAAGGGGGAGAAAAAGAAGGGAGAGAAAGAAAATGAGCAGTGAGAGGAATGCTGAGGAGAAAGAAGAGAGAAAGAGGGGACTTGTATACATAGGGGGAAGTTGATGGCCGAGGGGGCCACCAGGGGCCAGTGGAAAGGCTGCCGAGCGCCTCAGGGACCTAGAGCGGTCGGCGGGGTAAGAAGGGAGAATTTGAGGAGCGGCAGGGTCCATGAGCCCTGTGGAGGTGTGGGACCTGGTGCAGCTTCACCTATTACATTGTGGGTTGCTTCTCTCCTGAATACAGGACAGTGAGCCTTTTGGATGACTGAACTGCAACACATGATGCTTCGCCCCATTTGTTTTATAGTAAATCAAAGAAAAAACGGGTCTCCATAAGTCGCTAATTACACTTTTGCATAACTCACTGGGAAGATAAGACAAATTGAGCACATTGTCTGTCTGAGGTTTTAGTCTTAAAGGGCCTCCGCACAAGAAATAAAAAGGTTTGTTTAAAAACTTTGTCAGAATTTAATTAAGCAGGAAAATGTCATACATGAAGGTATTATATAGAAATAAATACTTTCTGATACCTCTTCAGGACGATGGAGGAATCCATGACACATTTGTGGAAGTTGTGTGCGCGAGAGGGGCTTTTACATTTCTGGAGAACTATTGTTGCAGTGAATGATGCAAGTGTCAACCTCTGGACCAGTGAGGGGAAAGGAGTGTGGAGTCAATTTTAATATTATCCAGTTATCAAACAAAGTCTTAGGCCTTCTGCCTGTTCTCTCCTCTCCTGTCACTCCCCCTGTCTTACAAATAGTTCCTAATTGGTCTCTCCCCTCTGTAGCTCATGAAGACAGTTTATTTCTAAATACAGGGTGTATAATGCCTCATAGTAACCAATTAGTGGCAACATTCTGCCACATGCTGCTTGAGAGAGGTTATTGACAAGCTAATTTAAAACACTGCATTTCACAGTCTTTGTATTCATGATCTACAGAGGGCTGACCCAAACAGGTACAAATGGTATGATTTTAGGCAGAGCTTATAAGCCCTTCTTAATAAAAAAAGGACATGTCAGTAAATAGATACCCAGGGATATTATATACCTAGTGAAATATAGAAAACTTCCATGTCCCTTTAACACAATTTTCCCTGACATCTAATTACAGCCAGGATGGTCATCTGGTCTAAGTGACTTTATCTCAATGTGTAGATGTTTACAATTAGCAATTAACTTCTCTCCCTCCAGAGATGACCTCTGAACCATGACAGCGGCCCTGTTTTCCCACACTGTCTTTATGATTTGAATAACTTAAAGAATAGGTCATGTACATTTCTAAAGAAAAGGCAAACATTCTACTACAGACGATAATTGTCTAAGTCATATCCTACAGCCCGGCTGCCATTCCAGATAAAGAGAAATAGAGTGTTTACTTGGCATACATTGGATACAATTAAAGGGGCACTGGCATCTATGTGTGTATATATATATATATATATATATATATATATATATATATATATATATATATACACCGGCGACCGGACTTCTCCCTGGATCAATACTGCCTCTCTAATTATCCATGATAACCCTGAATTCCCTTTTTAATTAGAAATAAATCCAGTCCCCTTTTAAAGTTATCTATCGAATCCGCTGTCACCGCCTCCTCTGGTAGAGAATTCCACAGACTAACCACCCTTACTGTGAAGAACCCTTTTCTTTCTTTAAGGTGGAATCTTTTTACTTCTAACCTCAAGGGATGTCCTCTTGTCAGTTGAAAACCTCTTGGCACAAAAAGCTCCCTTGACAAATCTTTATACTGACCCTGGATGTATTTATATAAGGTAATCATAACTCCTCTTAGACGCCTTTTTTCTAGAGAAAATAAGTTTAATTTGGTTAGTCTTTCTTCATAACTTAGCCCCTCCATTCCCCTTATTAGTTTTGTTGCCCTCCTCAGTACCTTTTCCAGCTCTAAAATGTCCTTTTTATGAAGTGGTGCCCAAAATTGTACTCCATATTCCAAATGAGGGCGTACTAGAGATTTGTATAGTGGCAGAATTATATTTGCTTCCCTGGCTTCTATACCCTTCTTAATACATGCTAATATTTTATTTGCCTTTGCAGCTGCTGCTCGGCTTTGAGCACTGTTACCTAGGTGGTTGTCCACAAGCACTCCCAAATCCCTTTCAAGATCTGATACACCTAGACTTGCTCCATTAAGATTATAAATTGTATGGCTATTTTTCCTTCCCAGATGCATAACTTTACATTACTTTATATTCGTATTAAATCTCATCTGCCATTTAGATGCCCATTCCTCAATTTTATGTAAATCCCTTTGGAGGGAAAGCACATCACTATCTGATTTAATTACCTTGCACAACTTCGTGTCATCAGCGAAAATGGAGACACCACACTCCAATCCTACCTCTAAGTCATTAATAAATATGTTAAAAAGGAGAGGACCTAATACTGAACCCTGAGGAACCCTACTTACCACATTAGTCCAATCGGAGTATGTTCCATTTACAACAACCCTTTGCTTCCTGTCTTTTAGCCAGCTCTCAATCCATGAGCAGATATTTACTGCAACTCCTGTATCTCTTAGTTTGGACAATAGTCTCCCATGTGGCACTGTATCAAAAGCCTTTGCAAAATCCCAAAAGACTACATCCACTGAGTTTCATTGATCCAGGTTCCTACTAACCTCCTCATAGAAACTAATTAAATTTGTTTGACATGACCTATCCCTCATAAATCCATGTTGACTCCTACTTATAATCCTGTTCAAATAGACATATTCTTGTATATTATCCCTTATTAACCCTTCTAAAAGCTTCCCCCCTACAGAAGTGAGGCTCACTGGTCTATAATTCCACGGATTTGCTCTTGCTCCCTTTTGTAAATATAGGTATCACATCAGCTTTTCTCCAGTCATCTGCTAGAGACCCTGTGTTGAGTGAATCTTGAAAAATTATATATAATGGTTTGGCTATTACAGAACCCAGTTCCCTTAGTACCCTTGGATGTATTCCATCAGGACCCGGGGCTTAATTAACATTTATTTTTTCCAACCTCTTTTGGATTACTTCCTGTGTTAACCAATTATTTGGCAAAGGTAGTGTAGCCCCATTATGTTGCTGTGTCCCAACCACTGGTACCTCCCTTGTGTATACCGAAGAAAAGAACGTATTTAGCTCATCTGCCTTTTCTTGGTCACTAATTATCAGACGGCCTGTGTCACATTGTAATGTTCCTATAGCTTCCTTCCTCGCCTTCTTCCCATTAATATACTTAAAAAATATTTTAGGGTTAGTCTTACTCTCTTTTGCAATAAATGTTTCATTTTCTATTTTAGCCAGTCTAATCACCCTTTTGCAAGCCTTGTTGATTTCCTTGTATTCCTGTAAGGCAGTCTCTGTCACCTCTTGTTTGTATAATTTAAATTCCTGTTTTTTACTCCGTATCTTGATCTTTAAATCATTGTTAAGCCACATTGGATGGGATTTACTCCTTTTACTTTTATTCCCACACGGTATATGCCGATGTGTATGTATATTTAGTAAGGATTTAAATGTTGTCCAGTTATGTTCAGTATTTTTACCTGCCAGTTCTCTGTCCCAGTCTATACTTTGTATTACTGCCCTTAGACCGTTAAAATCTGCCCTTTTAAAATTAAGAGTTTTCGTTGGCCCCTTAAAATTTTGTTTTTTTAATTCAATCTCAAACGAGACTGTGTTGTGATCACTGTTTCCCAAAGGTTGCCCTATTTCAACATTTGATACTATATCAATATTATTTGTGATGAGTAAATATAAGATAGCTTCATTTCTAGTAGGCTCTTGTACAACCTGGGCCAGATAATGATCCCTGAGTGTACTCAAGAACCTGCTCCCCTTAGCTGAACTGCTGGTCTCATTTAACCAGTTTATTTCAGGGTAATTAAAATCTCCCATTATTAGAACTTGACCATGCTTAGCTGCATTTTCAATCTGCAACAATAATTGTATTTCCTCACTTTCAGCTATATTTGGGGGTTTATAGCATACTCCTACTAATACTCTTTTGGAATTTGCAGCTCCGCTATTTAACTCTACCCACAAACATTCAGCTTTATCACTAGGTCCACCATAAATATCTTCTCTGACTATAGGCTTAAATTCAGTCTTAACATACAGACAAATCCCTCCTTCTCGTTTACCAATGCCTCTATCTTTCCTAAATAGGTTATAACCATCCAGATTAACAGTCCAGTCATGAGATTCATCACACCACGTTTCAGTAATGCCTATTAAATCCCATTTTTCATTAATTGATAATAATTCTAACGACCTTGGAGGTCCTTGCCTTCTGCTTCTTACCTAGTTCTCTAAAATCATTCTTTAGGACACTCCATCTTCCACTAACTTTGTCATTGCTACCAATATGTACCAAGACCGGCGGTTCATTTCCAGCCCCTCCCAATAATTTGTCTACCCGATCCACAACATGCCGAACCCGAGCCCCCGTGAGACAGCAAACTGTTTGATTATATCCCCTTCTGGATCACTGCCTTGTCATGGTGAAGGGGCTTATGTAGTGAAGCTGTGAGCTATACCATGTAGGGTCACCCAAGATGAGCAGGTCATTGCAGAGAGGTCAGACAAATTACTGTCCACTGGAAAAGGAACTGGCAATCCACTCCAGTGTCTTTCCCAAGAAAACCATATGTATAAGCACAGCCAGACACAAGATGTGCCTTGCATGCTTCGTCCATATGGTCACGAGAGCTGGACACGACTGAAGCACAGAACAACAACAGAATTTCAGAATCTATTATACTAGACATTATCATTATGGACCAATATTCTATCACTAATAATAACTAAAATAACTTATATTAGGCCAATGGGGCTCATGGATATGAGATTTATGAGTCAACTACTCTTACTTACTTATTTACTCAACTATTCCGGTTTAGATAGGAACTATTTAACAATTGACAAGTTGCTTTAAATATTTATACAATATTAGTTTTCCTATCGCTGTATCTCTATATTACACCTACATATATCAGAACCAACTAGGTATTGGTTCAAACATCACTATTTTTGTTATTAGTAAGCACTAGCACTTTGTATTTACTGAGAGTACTTTATTTATAGCATTTATATTGGTGAAAATTCATCAAACATAATCCAAACTATTTGGATTTCTCTCTCCGTTATATTCAAAGCACAGGCGCTTTATTTATATCCCAGATTAGTTAACTACACCCATGTGATTAATGAATTTGACATCCTGCCTCTGATAATTAATTTTTTTTAACAAATATATTAAAAGTTAAGTTTTAACTATAGTTTCTTTGAGATTTGATTAGTAAAGTGCACGTTAATATTTGAATATTATTAATCCTTCTGATCCCTAGTAGCACCCTAATTGTTCATATGTCTTGTCTAAACCTGAGCCACCTTTCTCTTTGCGGTGTTAGTTTATTATTAGAATGAAAATATTTCAGTGGCCTCTTAATAGTAGTGGTGTTTGCAGTACAGCTCATTGGCTCAAGACATACATGTTTACCTAAGCATTTGTCTGAAGACATTATGTCACCGGTTTGTTTAGGGTGGAGGTGTCTCTTACTTCTTTCTCTCAAATCTGACATGTCACTGGTCCTTTAGATGAATAAAGTCACCCTATGGGCTCTACGCCATCAGACAGAGTTGGCTAGCATATAGAAAATGTGTTTGTTTTTTTTAAATTGCTGCTAAATTAATTTTATTATGAAGTTAGTGTCTTTTAGCTGCTTTCAACCTATCCTTCCCTTATCAGAATACATAATGATCTGTGGTACTAATTAGAAGCAACTGTTAAATTTTCAATATTAGTTCTATGTTACTTATATTGTTCTTTTGTTACGTTTTATAAAAGAGGTAGTAGATGTAGATGTAAGCCCAATGATTAGGTCTTGGACTGTCTTGGGCATGTCCATTTTATGAAGTTCAACCCCTTTAAATATCAGCTCTCCCTTAAAGTTAAAAGCAAGTCCTATATTTAAGGTGCAGCTAGGAGACTTTAAGATTTCTTGTTGTACTCCCAAGGACTTCAGATGTTTCCTTTTTTTGTCTGGACTGTTTTCCGGCTATTTTAACAATGGATATGAAAGGATGTAAGACGCACTCTTCCTATGACACATAGCACTTTTGCAAGTCTTGAAAAGAAAAGCAAGAAAAATAATTGTAAATTTTTATTAAATAAAGAAATTATTAATTAATTAATTAATTAAAATGTCATTAATACTACTTAAATAAAGGGAACTATGTGGTCAAATTACTTCCTAATTGTATTTTGAAAGACCAGTATTTTAAAGCGTGTCAGTTATTACAGAAATGAAAACGGTACATAAAATCAAAACTGCAAGTTGTTTTTATTAAGATTTTAATTGGAAATGTTAGATAAATGTGTTAGATATTTTAAGAATAAAATACTAGAAAAAGTTCCTCCATGCTAATTACTTATTAAGCAATTTAATATATATACACAATATTCTGAGAGTTTTTATGTTATATATATATATATATATATATATATATATATATATATATATATATATATATATATATATATATATATATAAAACCAGATGCATTATATTACAATGTGTTACAGGATGTTGTTGTGATGTCAGCTCCCGGATTATTTCTCACTGAACCAATGTTTTTGTTCTCAGGGGAAAGTTCATTCAAGGTCATAAACATGGATCCCACCCATATATATTTACAGTATATAATACAGACAAATGAGGAATTAGTGTCTTAGAAAGAGGTCTGTAAGGAATGGTTAGATGGGCCTGGCAAGAAAAAACTTTATTAAAATTAAAATTTTGCCTTTAAACATTTTTTTTTTAAGTGTCGACCATGACTAGTCTCTTTCTGTGCAGGCGACTGCAGTCAAGATAATGAATTCAATAGCAATATCAGTAATTACTACCAATGATTTAGTTACATAGTTACTTAGGGCCTTATTCAATTGCGATTTAGCCAATTGAATAGGGCTCTAAATAAGCACATGGCATATTTTTTTAAAGAAGTTTTTAGTTAGTGAGAACCTTGCTTTTGGATAGATGCTTACTAACTAAAAACTTATTTAAAAAAATGTGTTATGTGCTTATTTAGAGCCCTATTCAATTGGCAACATTGCAATTGAATGAGGGCCATAGTAATTAAGGTTGAAAAAAGACTTTCAGTCCATAAAGTTCAACCTTTTAAGATCTCCTCTGATTTGCAATATGTGGATTAAATATTAATTAATTTGTTGTTAATTCATTATTAATAAATTATTTAATTATTTTTATTTTATTTTTAATTATTAATGAATCCAGAGGAAGGCAAACAGAAAAAAAAACAAGTGAGACTTAGCTAATTGTCTCAAAGGAAAAAATATAATTAATTCCTTCAGGATCCCAGATACTGGCGATCGGATTTCTCCCTGGATCAATACTCTCTCTCTAATTATCCATGATAACCCTAAATTCCCTTTTTAATTAGAAATAAATCCAGCCCCCTTTGAAAGTTATCTATTGAATCCGCTGTCACCACCTCCTCTGGTAGAGAATTCCACAGATTAACCACCCTTACTCTGAAGAACCCTTTTCTTTCTTTAAGGTGGAATTTCTTCAAGGGATGTCATGTCCTCTTGTCAGTTGAAAACCTCTTGGCACAAACAAATGATGTCTCATTAACAAACTATTAGGATGTCTCTTTGTGGGTGATAGGCTGACTGACAGCTTAAAATGGTAAATTTATAATTTAGTTTACTGTAGGAAATTGATTTTTTTTTTAAACAACATGTAGTGCGATGAGCGTCACTGTATTCATTATGCTCTGCAGTATATTAAGATTTCACAGTTGAGGAATCAGGCCACAAAAAAATTGCAACTGTAAAATAAATCAAAAACAAGGCAAGGAGGTGGAGTTAAAAAGAATCTGGATTGGGGAATACCGTGCAGAGTACTCCAGTATGCTCTATGTTCGATCCTGGGGGGCCACACACAGGCCTGGATTTGAGGATTTTCTTTCTATTCACAGGCGAGTCAATCAGGATTAGTCAGTCTCGCCTGTATGTAGCAGGGATATCCTCAAATCCTGGCCTGTGTGCGACACTCCTGCACCGAACTTGCCCACCCCTGCTCTACAGTATTTCCTATGAGAAAATTGCTCTCTAAGCATGTGACTTCTCAAAAGTCTCTTTATAGTTTAGTACAGGGATTGAGAAGTTGGGTCCTGGAGGGTCATACATAGGCCTGGATTTGAGGATATAAATTTCTGTGCACAGGTGAGTCAATCAGGATGGCTGAAGAAGCTATTGCCTCACCTGTAGGCTGCAGGGATATCCTCAAATCATGGCCTGTGAATGACTCCAAGGTTTCCACTGATTCGACCAAAAGCTGTCACTCCACATTTCAAATAAATCATTTTTATTAGTTTGTATATATGGGTTCCCTGGTGGTCCAGGGGTTAGGATTCGGTGCTGTCACTGCTGCGACCTGGGTTTGATTCCAGTCAGGGAACCAAGAGGTCACACCACCCTGACGCCTTGCAGGTATGGGCCTGGTCAGTACTTGGTTGGGAGACCACCTAGGAATACTAGGAGCTGTAGGTTGTGGCCCATTGGAGAAGGAACTGGCAACCCACTCCAGTATCTCTGCCATGAAAACCAAGTGGATCAGCATGGTGTGTTATGGTCCATGAGGTCACTGAGAGTCGGACACGACTGAACGATGCAAACACACACACACAGGGTCCTTTATACATATTCTAGCTCTACATAGCAGCCACCCCTCTCAGCATCCATCCCTACACTACAGAAATACATTACACAGTGCTGCCCGCATCCCAGAGAAAGGCACTGGTGCATTGCACCACCTGCACCACTGGCAGCTCTGCCCCTTGCCAAAAGTACAGATCACAGCATCGATAAAAAAAACTGACACTAATTGGAGTTTACAGCTGTAATCCAAAGGCTAAAAGGTGAAGCGGTTGGATAGCCATATACTGTACTTCGTCACTGCCGACACTACACTAAGTACAGATATGATGACCCTTTCCCAAGGTTGAAAGTCGTTTAATTAATTAATGTATGACTTTACACGTCCATAGCACGTGTGTTTTATTTTTTACTTTATTTATATTGTACTTTTTAAGAGTATTTTTAACAATCTAGCCAATTTGACTAGATTATACTCACAAAAATCTACCATTGTAAGATAAGTGCTTGTTTACTTTATTTGGACTGTCAGCAATATTTATAGTATAATTAGGCAAAGAACCGAAAAAGGAAAGAAAACCAATTAGCAGAGCAGTTTAGTAATTATTGGCAGGAATTTTGTAAGGTTTCCAAGTGCAAAATAATGGTCTGCAAATTAAGTAATCATCAACTCTTTAAACTTTATTTTAAATGAACGGTGTAGCCTTTATATATATATATATATATATATATATATATATATATATATATATATATATATACATATATATATAGTGGATATAAAAAGTCTACACACCCCTGTTAAAATGTCAGGTTTCTGTGCTGTAAAAAAATTAGACAAAGATAAATCATTTCAGAACTTTTTCCACCTTTAATGTGACCTATAAACTGTACAACTTAGGTAGAGGGAAGAAAAAATATAAAAATAAAATAATATGGTTGCATAAGTATGCACACCCTTAAAATAATACTTTGTTGAAGCACCTTTTGATTTTATTACAGCACTCAGTCTTTTTGGGTACGAGTCTATCAGCATGGCACATTTTGACTTGGCAAGATTTGCCCACTCTTCTTTGCAAAAACACTCCAAATCTGTCAGATTGCGAGGGCATCTCCTGTGCACAGCCCTCTTCAGATCACCCCACAGATTTTCAATCGGATTCAGCTCTGGGCTCTGGCTGGGCCATTCCAAAACTTTAATCTTCTTCTGGTGAAGCCATTCCTTTGTTGATTAGGATGTATGCTTTGGGTCGTTGTCATTCTGAAAGATGAAGTTCCTCTTCATGTTTAGCTTTCTAGCAGAAGCCTGAAGGTTTTGTGCCAATATTGACTGGTATTTGGAACTGTTCATAATTCCCTCTATCTTAACTAAGACCCCAGTTCCAGCTGAAGAAAAACAGCCCAAAGGCATGATGCTGCCACCACAATGCTTCACTGTGGGTATGGTGTTCTTTTGGTGATGTGCAGTGTTGTTTTTGCCCCAAACATATCTTTTGGAATTATGGCCAAAAAGTTCAACCTTGGTTTCATCAGACCATAACACCTTTTCCCACATGCTTTTGAAAGACTTCAGATGTGTTTTTGCAAAATGTAGCCTGGCTTGGATGTTTTTCCTAGTAAGAAAAGGCTTTCATCTTGCCACTCTACCCCATAGCCCAGACATTTGAAGAATACAGGATATTGTTGTCACATGTACCACACAGACAGTACTTGCCAGATATTCCTGCAGCTCCTTTAATGTTGCTGTAGGCCTCTTGGTAGCCTCCCAGACCAGTTTTCTTCTAGTCTTTTCATCAATTTTGGAGGGAGCTCCAGTTCTTGGTAATGTCACTGTTGTGCCATATTTTCTCCACTTGATGATGACTGTCTTCACTGTGTTCGATGGTATATCTAATGCCTTGGAAATTCTTTTGTACTCTTCTCCTGACTGATACCTTTTAACAATGAGATCCCTCTGATGCTTTGGAAGCTCTCTGTGGACCATGGTGTAACGGATCACCTG
Organism: Discoglossus pictus; assembly: GCA_027410445.1. Taxonomy (NCBI): domain Eukaryota; kingdom Metazoa; phylum Chordata; class Amphibia; order Anura; family Alytidae; genus Discoglossus; species Discoglossus pictus. The sequence continues at coordinate 87,782,906 of CM050169.1, forward strand.
GCACCCCGACTGGGTACCTCCGTTGATGGACGCGTCCTAGCTTGCGCCGAGGACTACAAGCACCGCACCGGACACCACAACCACCACAGACTCCACAACCGCCGTAGCTTAACTGGAGCCGCGCCGTCTTCCTTCCACCCTGTATGAATCTCCAGCATCCAGGATCGTGTGGGGAAGACCTCTCCTCCAAGGAGTACATCAGGAACAAGAGTTCAGTAGTTAAAGCTCAAGGGAGTATGCAGCGCATAGCAATCCCCAGTGTGATATAGCAAGGAGGGATCTGTCTTTATGTTAAGCCTGAATTTAAGCCTATAGTTAGAGAAGATATTAGTGCTAGCACTAACGGCATCATTGAATCCTTGTGGGTTGAGCTAAATAGTGGAGGAGCTAATTCTAAATGCATATTGGTGGGAGTATGCTATAAACCCCCAAATATAACTGAAAGTGAGGAAATACAATTATTGTTACAGATTGGAAATGCAGCTAAGCATGGGCAAGTTCTAATAATGGGAGACTTTAATTACCCTGATATAAACTGGATAAACGAGACCAGCAGCTCAGCTAAGGGGAGCAGGTTCTTGAGTACACTCAGGGATCATTATCTAGCCCAGGTAATACAAGAACCTACTAGAAATGGGGCCATCTTGGATTTAGTCATCACAAGTAATATTGATATAATATCAAATGTAAAAATAGGGGAACCCTTGGGGAACAGTGATCACAACACAGTCTCATTTGAGATTGAATACAAAAAACAGAGTTGTAAGGGGCCAACAAAAACTCTAAATTTTAAAAGGGCTAACTTTAATGGGCTACGGGCAGCAATACAACATATAGACTGGGACAAAGAACTTACAGGGAAGAATACTGAAAATAAATGGACAACATTCAAATCCTTACTAAATAAACATACTCATCAGCATGTACCATGTGGAAATAAAATAAATAGGAGTAAATCACATCCCATGTGGCTTAACAATGACTTAAAGATCATGATGAGGAAAAATAAATATGCATTTAAATTATACAAGAAGGAGGGAACAGAGGCATCTTTATGTGACTATAAGGAAATCAACAAGGCTTGCAAAAGGGCTATTAGACTGGCTAAAATAGAAAATGAGAAGTCAGTTGCAATGGAAAGTAAGACTAACCCTAAAATATTTTATAAATATATTAATGGGAAGAAGGCCAGGAAGGAATCGATAGGACCATTACAATGTGACACAGGCCATCTGATAATTAGTGACCAGGAAAAGGCAGATGAGCTAAATAGGTTCTTTTCGTCGGTTTACACAAGGGAGGTACCAGTGGTTGGGACACTGCAACATAATGGGGCTACACTACCTTCACTAAATAATTGGTTAACGCAGGAAGAAATACAAAAGAGGTTGGAGAAAATAAATGTTAATAAAGCCCCAGGTCCTGATGGAATACATCCAAGGGTACTGAGGGAGCTGGGTTCTGTAATAGCCAAACCATTATATCTAATCTTTAAAGACTCGCTCACTACAGGGTCTCTACCAGATGACTGGAGAAAAGCAGAGGTGATACCTATATTTAAGAAGGGATCTAGAGCAAATCCGGGGAATTATAGACCAGTGAGCCTCACTTCTGTAGTTGGGAAGCTTTTAGAAGGGTTAATAAGGGACAGAATACAAGAATATGTCTATTTGAACAGGATCATAGGTAGCAGTCAACATGGATTTATGAAGGAAAGGTCGTGTCAGACCAATCTAATTAGTTTTTATGAGGAGGGTTAGTAGGAACTTGGATCAGGGCAACTCAGTGGATGTAGTCTTTTTAGATTTTTCAAAGGCATTTGATACAGTGCCACATGGAAGACTAGTGAGCAAACTAAGGGATACAGGAATTGCAGTAAATATCTGCTCATGGATCGAGAGCTGGCTAAAAGACAGGAAGCAAAGGGTTGTTGTAAATGGAACATACTCCGATTGGTCTAATGTGATAAGTGGGGTTCCTCAGGGCTCAGTATTGGGTCCTCTCCTTTTTAACATATTTATTAATGACATTGAAGTAGGACTCGAATGTAGTGTCTCCATTTTTGCTGATGACACTAAGTTGTGCAAGGTAATAAAATCAGATAATGATGTACTTTCCCTACAAAAGGATTTGCATAAATTAGAGAAATGGGCGGCTAAATGGCAGATGAGATTTAATACAAATAAATGTAAGGTTATGCATTTGGGAAGGAACAATAGCCAAGCAATCTATAATCTCAATGGAGCAAATCTAGGGGTATCAGATATTAAAAGGGATTTGGGAGTACTAGTGGACAACCACCTAGGTAACAGCGCTCAAAGCCAAGCAGCGGCTGCAAAGGCAAATAAAATATTAGCATGTATTAGGAAGGGTATAGAAGCCAGGGAAGAAGATATAATTCTGCCACTATACAAATCTCTAGTACGCCCTCATTTGGAATATGGAGTACAATTTTGGGCACCACCTCACAAAAAAGACATTTTAGAGCTGGAAAAAGTACAGAGAATGGCTACAAAACTAATAAGGGGAATGGAGAGGCTAAGTTATGAAGAAAGACTAGCAAAATTAAACTTATTTTCGCTAGAAAAAAGGCGTCTAAGAGGAGATATGATTACGTTATTTAAATACATCCAGGGTCAATATAAGGCTTTGTCAAGCGAACTTTTTGTAGCAAGAGATTTTCAACTGACAAGAGGACATCCGTTGAGGTTAGAGGAAAAAAGATTTCACCTTAAACAAAGAAAAGGGTTCTTCACAGTTAGGGTGGTTAAACTGTGGAATTCTCTACCAAAGGAGGTGGTGACAGCGAATTCGATAGACAACTTCAAAAAGGGGTTAGATATATTTCTGAATAAAGAGGGCATTCAAGGCTATCCTAGATAACTAGCAAGGAATATTGATCCAGGGAGAAATTTGATCGCCAGTTTCTGGGGTCAGGAAGGAATTTTGCTTTTTTTTCCCCCTTATGAGACAATTGGCAAAGTTTCAATGGTTTTTTTTTTTTATGTTTGCCTTCCTCTGGATCAATTAACAATAATTAACAATTAACAATAATAATAAATAGTCTAAATTAAAAAGATCAATAGAGATCTAAAAAGGTTGAACTTGATGGACTAACTCTTTATTCATTCTCCAATACTATACTATTAATAATTATTTAATCAATAATTTAATTAATAACTAATCCGCATATTGCAGATCAGAGGAGATCTTAACAGGTTGAACTTGATGGACTGAAAGTCTTTTTTCAACCTTAATTACTATGTAACTATGTAACTATGTAACTATGTAACTATGTAATTCCCTCCAAGAACGAGATGAGGCTACGTTTTGCAGAGTCAAGTAGAACTCAGGTGCTGGCACACCCAGCCTGGTTTTTATTACAGTCAGGTACAAACAGAACCAGGGGGAGGTATAAAACAACCAATAACATAATAGTAACCCCCACAGTTTCCCTCCCCTCTGCTTGAGATAATTGAGTTTCTTACTGTATCTACTCAATTATCTCCCAGCTAAAACTTACACATTTTTATACATTTTTATACATAAATAAAACTTACATTTTTATGAACAACATAAAATGTGGAACAACATATGAAAAAATGGCATGAATCAGACCAGGGGTTCAAACGTTAGTAAAAGTATCTTTTGGGCCCTGGCTGGCAGCATGGCAATCTGGCTCAAACAGGTTTTACAGAGGCCTCTGTACTGGAGACAATGGGGAAAGTAATCCAATTATCCAGGGATAGAGGCAGACTCCATTGAGCACATGGTTGCAAAAAGACATAAACCACTTTAAAATACATAAAGTCACCTTTTACACATAACACACAGACATTTCACATATCCCCAGATAGCTGGGATAGCTGGGATCTGAGCGCACAAAACTACCGAATAGCGCTCAGATCCTATTCACACAGTTCAATTGCCATGTAGCTAAAGTCTTTCCCATAGTCTTTTATTATATGAATGGGCTTCATGGCATAGCTATCTGGGGTATCACCGTTCACACAGGGCAAGTACCGAATTACCCCACTGTATATAAAGAGCCAGAATGAGTGACATACACTCTGGTATGGCCGTATACTGTTTTTAAAGGGCAATATGTCCCAGGGCCATAGTCGCAGGGCAGGAGGCTAGCAATAAGTCCTCTCCAAGACAAAGTGGTGAAGGGCACTTCGTCACACATGGCTTTTGCTGTGAGATGCAACTAAGAAAATTTCAGGAAAGACCAACTAGAGCAGCTGAACTTTTTTTGGCGTTAATCAGAGGCACTTTAAATGATGGCAGGTGTATGCTGACTACTATTTAACACAATTTGGAATGTGATTGCTTAATTCTGAATACAGCTCCATCCCCAGTTATAAGAGGGTGTGCAGACTTATGCAACCACATTATTTTTTTTATTTTTTTTTTCCTCCACCTAAAAGATTTCAGTTTGTTTTTCAATTCAAAGAGTTGTACAGTTTATGGGTCACATTAAAGTTGGAAAAAGTTCTGAAATTATTTATCTTTGTCTCATTTTTTTACAGCACAGAAGCCTTACATTTTAACAGGGGTGTGTAGACTTTTTATATCCACTGTATATATATATATATATATATATATACACACACACACATACATATACATAAACACAAGCGACTTGCCCGTCAAAAATGACGGGACAATAAAATTAGAAGCCATGGCAATGCTGTTTGACACATAATGTAAAACTTTTTGTACTCTCGGCACTCATGGCGAGCCTCGCGCTCTTGTGTATTTTTGCTCCTCTGAGCACCTTCATCCTTAGCTTATCCTTAGCTTGAGGATAATCAGAACCTTCCATACTCCAGCAACAGGCCAGATTGAGCATCATTGCAGGAAGGAATTTATTTGTCACTGAGGAAGCTGCAGATCACAGCAGCGAAACGCGTCTGTCACTTGTTATACTATCTATTGATTTTACGATTTTTATCATTGGATTTCTGTACCAGAATCAAACCGGAATTTTTACCAAATAAATATATTTTTATCCATGAAAATGGTCTGAAGTACTTATGCTTTGGGGAACCCCGACACGCACACTCGAAAAGTACACAGCATCAGACTAAGTAATATCACCGCCCCACATGGACTCAAGTACCATGGAGTAACACCAACATATACGGCATATACTGAAACAGAGAACATCAGCCGGAAACTTTGTGTTAAATACACTTATGATTGTGCGCTTTACAGACATTCCCACAACAAAACTCTTTCATGTATCCATAAAGCACCGGCGTGAACAGTGCTTTCGGGAATAGCTGCACATCAGACCAACATACACGAAAGCCCCTCTTATATATTGAGAACTTGTGTTATTATAGTCTTTCTATTGAGGTCATCATTACGCAGATAGGATCTCTTGAGCGCTAAGGCTAACACGGGTTGCGGTACGATCGAACCCAACCAAACAAAAATCCTATCACTACCTCCTTATGAGTAGGTAGTTCGTCACGACAATCATTTATAATATGGTGGGCAAAAGAGCGATAGAAGCCTCCACCGTACAGTAAATAAAAAGTATATTTGTGTTCACATTTGAATGTCTAAAACAAGTGAAAAAACCTGCTTCCAGCTCAGAGTTCGGAGAAAAACAGTTATTATACTGCATTCTGGGAAGCTGAGCTGGGACGTGCAAATATATGTAACGTTTCTAAGCGGATTATTTCAGCTGCTTTCTCAGTAGAGCCTATCCTTGTAAACTAATGAGATTTCCAATTGTCATAAGGAAAGCACTGGCACTTTTAACTGCCAGATTTCAATTGTAGCAAGCGTACACTTCCTCTGCATTAAAGGTCTCCTCCCAACTGTAGAAGCAGATCCACAGAAGCCAAAATGGTAAATTACACTGCAGCATAGTTGCATATAATAGGCAATACATTTAACTTTATTATTTATTTATTTTCTAATATTTATAACATGATATTAACACTGATAAACCATCCTATATTTTAATTGTGGAAAATTGTTCAGGTGATGGTAGCCTTAAATACACTTTTTTGAAGATGTATATATATATATAATTTGTTTATGCTAAAGCATGCATATTCACAGATACAAATATATGTACATTTATATATATATATATATATATATATATATATATATATATATATATATATATATTAGTTATATATATATATATATATATATATATATATAGTTTTAACAGACAATTCCACACACAGATATATTTGTATTTATCTAAAGTACCTTGGGGCATCTGCTGTCCTCACAATAATAGTCCTGATACTCCTTGTAGATACTAGAATCGCATTAGCTTAGAATTAGCTTGAAAATCCTTTTTGTGACCTTATTTTAGAGGCAACTTACAATACATTTTCTTAACAATAATGTACAACCGGATTCACATATTTATGAAATAGAAAATATAAATATATAAAAGAAATTCAGGTTATTCATTTCAAAATAATAATGTTATATAATGCTATAAATGTAATATTTCCATTGATTGTATTGATGAATTGCATTGATCAACAGAAAGCAAAATGGTTGATTCCTTTGGTTAACAGAACAAAAATGGTAGATTCCATTGATTGACAAAAACTAAAATTGTAAATTCCATTGATCAATAGAAGATGACGGCAATAAAATTTGAAGCCTGGCAATGCTGTTTGCCACAAAGTGCGAGGATATGGCCTCTCTGAGCACCTTTGGCGCTCATTGCGAGCCTCTTCCCCGTCTACTTTACAGGCCCAGCGATGAACGCCTTTTGCACTCATCGCTAGCCCTGCAATGAATGGCTTTGCCGCTCATTGCCATTTTTGCCAAGCCGCACCTTTCCTGCTTTGCAATGATCCTCTTGGGCGCTCATTTCGAGCCTCTCCCCCTGTGTACTTTACATGCCTGTGTAGTTTAGGGGCGTACCTCCTTGGGTTAAGTGTTACTGCATTGTATTAAGTGTTACTGGTTTGCGTTAAGTCATAGTGCTTAGGGCTTTGGCCTCGTTTTACGTTCTTCGGCCTTGTTTTCTTTGTGTTTTTGTTTTTTTGGGAGCCTTTTTTTTTTCTTGCTTCAGAGATTTTCAATCGTGAAAAAAGGTAAAATATGCCTCAAATTAGCTTGCAACCTCACTCACAGGCTCCCTGCTGTGTGTGAGCAGGGAGCCTGTGTGTGAGTGTGGAAGTTAATTTGAGGCATATTTGCATGTTTTTCCAGTTCGGTTGTGCGGCCCTTAATGTCGTATTTTTTGCGAGCCCCGCAGTCCATCTATGTGCTTCTAAGTCATATGGGCCGTAATTTTGGCCAAGTCCGGCGTGTCTCGGGATAAGCACCAACTAAGTCCCGCTTGCTTCAACTGTTCATCTTGCTTCATGAGGCTCGCAGCGCAATGAGCGCCTTCAACGCTCATTGCAGCCTAAGTCCTGCGTGCTTCAACTGCTCGCCTCACTTCGCGTGGCTCGCAGTGTAATGAGCGACTTTGGTGCTCATTGCAGTCTTAGTCCCGTGCATTGCCAACAGTGCAAAGGTTACGAGCACTGACAGCTATATATGTGATAATAATAATAATAATAGCAATCATGATCACATATATAGTTGTCATCAGTGCGGATTGTCAAAAGTTGTTGCTAATGCTGCGGCCCTCGCGATGTCAGGGCCTCAGTTGCTGGCATGGAGCGCGGAAGCAACTGCGGACCTCGCAACATTTACGGACTTACGTCAAACAAATACGAGACGCGGGACTTAGAAAAAAAAACATTACGACCTTGCAAAAATACGACTTTAACGGCCGCCCCCGGCAAACATGAAAACATTAGAAACACAATAAATACACACAAAAAATACATAAAAAACATACCCACAGCAAGGGGGGGCACCCAGGACCTCTGCAAGTGAATTACACCTCCATTTAACGCCAAATTACAGAGTTTAGAGACACGGAAAACCCCTAAGCAAGAGAAAAAATGGACGCCGGCAAAAAACGAGAACGAGGCTACAGGACCCTAAACACGCAAAACACCACAAAACACATACAGACTTTCCCAAAAAGCCGAACGAGGTCCACGAACAGGGACGCAAAATCAGCCACAGCTGCGGACCACACATTAGCCGCCATTTTACAACACTAACTTCCTGCGGAAGTACACAGCTACCCTAACGTATTTACCTCGCGCACGCACACTATTTACACTACACACTGCACACATTGCTGACACTTACACAGCAGCTCCACAGCCCTCAAAACACACATTGTATGCTACAGCAACATGAAAACAGATTGCCAGCTCTTCAACACAATGCTTCCTGCATATATTACTTCAAAATACGTAAAATATATTCATTTATTAATGTATTCTTTATCTGATTAACATACACCAAACAGAATTAGCTCACTTACAATTTCATTGCCCGTCATTTTTTGACGGGCGATATTATAGTAATAATAATAATAATAATATTAGGTTTATATAAATACAGTGTTCCTACTGTTTGATCCAAAACCAATCTAAAACAAACTATATAGGAAACCATGTAAAATCAGTGTGGTGACACCATGTGATCTTATTTGCATATCCCTACCCAGAATTCCTCCATTTCAGTGAGAACATTGCATTTCCTAAGATATCTTGCTGGGGCAGGATTTCTGGCGGGGTATTAGACAAGCAGATGTATAAATATATGTATATTTATTTGTGCAGTGTCTCTCTTGTTTAAGGAGCCAAAAAATATCTTTATAGTATATATTATTTTGAAGAATTAAACTCTCGTGATAAAATAAATGCAGTCTTGCTTCAGACTTGATAAATAGAGGTTAAACCTCTTGAAAGCTTGTCAATGTTAATAAGATGTTTACAAAAGTTAATTAGATGCTTACAAATACAAAAGATATCACACTATACGACAATATTCATTATTAATCACATATTATAATTGTCTAACTACGATTCGTCGTCACGCTGCGTTGCGTAGTGCGTACGACTTAGCAATGAGCCCCGCAGGCGCTCATTGCCCGGCGAGCCGTTAAACCGTTCTGTTGCGTAGTGCGTACGACTTAGCGATGAGCGCCACAGGCGAGCCGTTAAATTGTAGCACTTTGGCAATGAGCGCCGCCATTAAACCGTAGAGGCGAGCTGTTATGTTAAATCGTAGCACTTTGAGCCGTTAAACTGTAGCACTTAGAAAAAAATATGAGATGACAAAAATTACGAGATAAGCGGCGGAACCAAAACACAAAAAAAAACACTGAATACACAGTAAAAAATAAAATAAAGGTCACTTACAGCATGGGGAACCAGGCAGGACGTCTGGAAGTGAGTTGGAAATCCAATTTACAGCGATTTAGCCGAGTTACAAAGATCGAAAATCGGCTAAGCGAGAAAAAAATGGCCGCCGAAAATTTTTTAAACGAGGCTATACTACTACGAACTGCGTAAAACACAGCCACAGACATATGTGGTTGAAAAACAACGAGATAAAGGATGCTGATTAACCGCGCAATGAGTAAAAAGACAGTAGCGAGTAAATTTTACGAAACCCAATTACAGATTTACACATTAACACAGATTTAACGACTTTGTCTCGCGCGACAACAGATTTCCCGCCTAAACCAACGCATTTGATGAAATATAAGTTGCAAGTTACAAAAATAAAAATGTTATAAAAAAAAAATTGTATTTATTTTAAGAAAAAAAAAAAGAGACAAATGTAGCGTCATGTTGTGTGCAAACAAATTTACTGTTAAACCGTAGTACTTTAGCGGGCTTAGCGATGAGCGCCGTAGGCGATCAACGCCCGGCGAGCCTCGCACAGCGAGGCGAGCCGTTAAACCGTAGTACTTTGGCAATGAGCGCCGCAGAAAAAATGCCGGACGAACAAAACGAAAAACGAGGCTACAGCACTATAACCACGGAAAACACGTACCGATAATCCGCTAAGACGCATACCACACATTATCCGCCATTTTAGGATAATGCGGAAGTACACAGCTACGTTAACGGTTTCGGATCGCGCACGCACACTATTACACTGCACATGTTCATCATGCTTACACAGCACCTCCACACCACTAATGCTGCTGCAACATCAACACAGATTGCCAGCTCTTCAACACAATGCATAAAAATACGTAAATAAATTTATTAATTTGAATTCTATATTTCAGTAGTACACAGAAAACAACATTAGCTACCTTACAATTCCATGTGTATATTAATAACTAAACAACTTTTAAAACATACACATCTGATTGCCGTCATTTTTTGACGGGCAATACGCTAGTATATATATATATCCCTACTGGATCGCTACCTTGCCGTGGTGGAGGGGCCTGTGAGATATACCATGTAGGGTCACCCAAGATGGCCACCGCAGGTTATAGCAGAGTGGTCAGACAAATAGAGGCTCCCTGGAGAAGGAACTGGCTATGATAACATTATGGACAAGCACAATCAGAGACATAACAATATGGCATTGGAAGACTCTCAGGTGCCTACCACATTACTGAGGAAAAGCAAAGGGCAAGTACAAGTAGCACCAGATCTAATGAAGTGGTTGGGCCAAAACCAAGAGAACACCCAGCTGATGTGTCTGGAGGGGAAAGGAAAGTCAGATGCTACAAAGATCAATTCAGAATAGGAACCAAAGCAAACTAGATGTGGTCAAGAATGAAATAACAAGGTTAAAGATTGATATCCTGGGAATTGGTGAACTTAAATAGACCGAATGGGACATTTCACATCAAACAAGAACCAGATCTTCTACTGTGGTCTAGAATCACGCAGAAGAAATGGAGTAACCATCCTAGTCAATCAAATGGTGGCCAAAGCGGTGCTCAGTTACAACCCAATAAACGACAGAATGATTTCAATTCGAATTCAAGGCAAGCCATTTAATATCACAGTGATCCAAGGCTATGCTCCAACCATGGATGCTGAAGATACGTCATAGATACAAACACCGAGAAAATATGTTTTTATCATCATAGGAGATTGGAATGCTAAAGTAGGGAACCAAAGGACATCTGGAAAAACTGGCAAGCTTGGCTTGGAGTACAAAATGAAGCAGGTCAGAGACTAGTAGAATTCTTTCAAGATAATTCTCTGGTAGTAGCAAACACCCTCTTCCAACAGCCTCCTAGACGACTCTACACATGGACAACACAGAAATCAGATTGACTATATACTTTGTAGTCAAAGATGGAGGAGCTCTATACAGTCAGCAAAAACAAGACCTGGAGCGGACTGCGGCTCAGACCATAAGCTTCTTATTGCAAAGTTCAAAATTAAACTGAAGAAAAGAGGGAAAATCATCAGACCAAGAATTTCGAATTGTGGTGTTGGAGAAAACTGCCGAGTGTCCCTTCGACTGAAGAAGATCCAATCAATCAATTCTTCAGGAAATCAAGACAAACTGTTCACTGGAAGATTTGATCATGAGATATTTTGGCAACATCATGAGAAGACAGGATTCCTAGAGAAGACTGATGCTGGGAAAGTTTGAAGGCACAAGAAGAAGGGGATGGCTGAGGTGGAGATGGATATATGAGATAATTGAAGCAATGACCATGAGCTTGAGGGAGCATAGAGGGGCAGTTGCTGACAGATGTGCCTCGCCTGCTGTGGTCCATAGGTTCAGGGAGAGTTGAACATGACTAAACAACAATACATTTATTACACCTTTAAGTCATGGCACAGGGTGCATTTATGTTCCAACTTCACCAGAAACTGCAGATATTTTTTATTTAATCATTATATATAACTAGCTACTTGCCTGTCAAAAATGACGGGAATAAAATTGCAAGGCTGGCAATGTTGTTTGCCACACAATGTGAGGCTTTTGCTCCTCTGAGCATCTTTGATGCTCATTGCGAGCCTCTCTCCCCATGTACTTCAACTTTCCTGCTTTGCAATGATTACCTTCAGTGCTCATCGCGAGCCTCACGCAAGCCTCTCCTGCTCGAGGTGCTCATCGCGAGCCCTGTGATGAGCGCCTTCGACGCTCATTGCGAGCCTTTCCTCCCGCCTACTATACGGAGTGCTCATTGCAGGGTTTGTTAACCTGCACGTTTTGGGAATGCCATGTGTCTCATTCCAGCATCTCCCCCCTGTCCCTTCCCTGTGTGTTTCTCCTCTGTGTGTCTGCTGTATGTTTGTGTGTTATGCACTGAATGCCGTTTTTTTTATTTTTAAAGTCCCGCGTGTCTGGCGATGTTCGTGTAAGTGTTACTGTCTTTGCTGTCGTGTATTTTCTAAGTCCCTCGTGCCTGGCTTTGCTCAGCCTCATTTTCATCCTGTTTCAATTTTTTTAAGTTTTTCGCCCGCCATTTTTGTCCTTGCTTAGCCGAATTTCGATTGATGAAAAATGGCAAATATGGCTCAAATTCGCTTGCAACCTCACTGCCAGGCTTCCTGACTCTCCCCCTGTGCTGTTTGTGAGTGGGTTATTATTATTTTATTTTACTATTTTGCTTGTTTTTCGAATTTTTGGTGTTACGAGCTTGAACTCATTTTGTCCGTTAAATTGGCAAACTATGTTCCTCGCGGTCAGCGGCAAAGTGCTAAATTTTTTGGCGCTCATTGTAGACTGAGTCGTGCGCGTGTCGACGGCTCGCCTTGCAAAAAGCGTGACCAACAACGCAAAACATTACATTACACTGACAACTATATATGTGATCATTACTCAAGATCTTTCCAGGGATTTCGTAATAATTTTATGATGTGAACCGGATGACCTATCTTTAATTAGCTCAAATCAGACTGTATCCTATCAATATATTTATTGATTATTAAACCACACAATCTCTAATCAGGAGCAAAAGAGCAGTAATCACAGTTTTATGGTCTTAGGACCTTAGAATATATTTATTAGTTTTAATATAAACATGTCTGCAAATTAAAGGGACACTGTAACCACATCAGGATGTTGATTTAATTTTAAAGGACATTTAAATCTGGATATGCATTGTACTAGTCATTTTTCTCTAGAGTAAATCATTGCAGAGATATACAGCATTGTTTTTGTGGCTATCATGCAGTTCAGTATGTTACTTTGTAGCTTAGAGTACTTGATAAGGGTGGGGTAGGCCAACAAGCAGACTGTGATTTTAATTAACACATACAAATAGCTAATTAGCACGTGGCAGCCTCTCAGTTGCATAACAATGCAGATCACAAAATAATGTTTTTGCAGGAACGATTCACTTAAAAAAATGGCTAATACAATGTGTTGCAAATTTTTTTTACCACCTTAAAAAACACCAACTTGACAGGTTCTAAACATAGTAGAATAGTAAAGTACCAATATAAATTAAGATTTTTAGTTAGAAGTCATTTAGAAAAATGTAATTTTTGTAATCAAAAAAGAGTATTGAATTTACTATGTTTGCTGTCACTCAGCTCAAAAGATCCTGTCACAAAACTGGTCATGTTTGTACAACAGGTGCAAAGCACCAGGACACCGTCATTCCCTAGCTCGACCACTTGCTCCCTCCTTCCCATGTTTACTGATAAGGGAGTGGTTGGAGAGGTGGTACAACTATTTAATCTTTCCCCCATCCCCCCTCTGTATGTACCCCAATTTCTCCCTAAAGATATCCCCCTTCATGTAACTTCATGTTCAAGGTTCAGGGGACTCATTAATGGACCACAGGGGCCATGCTTCTTCACTCCCTGCCTGGCCAAGAGGTGCAAGTCTCTGGTGACATCACACTATGACATTACTGCATGATGTTACTTGGGACTCCCTGATGGGGGCACAGCAAAGAGGTTGGTGTGAGGCAAATGGATAGAGAACAGAGGGGGTGGGGAGGGGGGATGGAATATAGGTGTATGGGGGAGAGAGAAGGAAAAGATAGAGGAGTAAGGGTGGAGAAAAGGGGAAAGAGGGTGAGGGGTGGAATAGAGGGAGTAAGGGCAAGAGAGGGGGCAAGATAGAGGGGTAAGGGGGAAGAGAAGGGGTAAGGCGGAGAGTGGGGGATAGAATAGCAGAGGTCAGGGAAGAGGAGGACGATAGAGGTGGTAAGGGGAAGATGGGGGATGGCATACAGGGGTAAGGGGGCGAGAGGAGATAGGGATAGAGGGGGTAAGGGAAAAAGAAAGTGTTGAGAGGGCTTAAGAGATGGAGCGGGACAAGATAGAGGGGTAAGGGGGGGAGAAAGGAGGCAAAATAATGGAGGTAAGGGGGATTAGAGAGAGAGGGTAAGGGGAGGGAGTGGGATGGGAACGGGATATAGGGGAAAGGGGAGAGAGAGGGAAATGGGATAGAGTGGTATGGGGGAGAGAGGAGTGTGGGATAGAGTGGTAAGGGGGGAAAGGAGTGTGGGATAGAGGGAAGAGAGTGGGATGGGTAAGGGGGTTAGTGGGGTATGGGATACAGTGCAAAGGGGAAGAGACAGCTATGGGATAGTGGGGAAGAGAGGGGGATGGGATAGAGGGGTAAGCTGACAAGAGGGGGATGGCATCGAGGGGTAAGGGGAAGAGTGGGAGTTACAGAAGGTGTTTCCAAGTATTTTGTAATCACTTTATGCCAGTGAACCATGTGACATCCGTGTATCCTATCAGTATATTTACTGATTATTAAACCTCTTGGCTCAAATCACAGTTTTATTGTCTTAGGATTTCTGAATGTATTTATTAGTAATTATAAAAGCACATCTGCATCCTAAAGGGACACTGCAACGACAACTGGATGCTGATTTCATCCTAAAGATCATTACAACTTAGTCATACACTTTACTATCCATTTCTCTAGAATAAATAATTGTTGAGATATACAGCATTCTGTTTGCAGCTTATGAGCCACTCAGTGTGCTAATTTGTAGCTCAGAATACTTAGAGGTTATTGTTTTGCCTATCACAGAGACAGACAATCAAATTGTGATTCTAATTAGTACATAAAAACAGCAAATTATTGTTTGTCAGACAGCTATATAAAAATGCAGAATTCACAATATTTAATTTCTCAGGAATTACACACTTTAGAAAAAAAATGGGGTTCTTTCCTGTTATAGTCATGCCGCTGCAGCGCGACTTAAGCAAGTAGGAGAGAGTGCAGCCTATAACATGAAAGAACCGGAGCCTGTATGAGTGGCTGAATGAGATGTTTAGGAGCCTGTGTGAGGTGACTGAATGAGAGGTCCAGGGGCCTGTGTAAGGTGACTGAATGAGATATCTAGGAGCCTGTGTGAGGTGACTGAATGAGATATTTAGGGGCCTGTGTGAGGTGACTGAATGAGATGTCTAGGAGCCTGTGTGAGGTGACTGAATGAGATGTCTAGGAGCCTGTGTGAGGTGACTGAATGAGATGTCTAGGGGCCTGTGTGAGGTGACTGAATGAGATGTCTAGGGGCCTGTGTGAGGTGACTGAATAAGATTTCTAGGAGCCCATGTGAGGTGACTGAATGAGGTGTCTAGGAGCCTGTGTGAGGTGACTGAATGAGATGTCTAGGAGCCTGTGTGAGGTGACTGAATGAGATGTCTAGGGGCCTGTGTGAGGTGACTGAATGAGATGTCTAGGGGCCTGTGTGAGGTGACTGAATAAGATTTCTAGGAGCCTGTGTGAGGTGACTGAATGAGATGTCTAGGAGCCTGTGTGAGGTGACTGAATGAGATGTCTAGGAGCCTGTGTGAGGTGACTGAATGAGATGTCTAGGGGCCTGTGTGAGGTAACTGAATGAGATGTCTAGGAGACTGAATGAGATGTCTAGTGACTCGCACTTGTCAGATAATACTGGAGTTTCAGTTAGATATCTGTGAGAGCACGTTGTACATGGACTGGGTTCTAGACATGAGCTAGCGGTGAGGTGACCTCGGGCTCCTCTAGGACTTGCACAGAGATACTGATACAGTATCCTCACACACATACCCTGAGCCCGCACTGGAGGCTGTTTTTTGGTACTTTCCTGTTATAGGCCGCATAACACACGGCTGTGCTCCCTCCTGCATCTTTGAGTTGCGACTATAAAAGGAAAGAACCAAAAATTGCTAATGCAATGTGTAGTCGTTATTTACGGCTGATGATTATATTTAGTGGCCATCTGCCCATGTAAATATATTATTATATTGTTATTGACCCCCTGTATAGAGATATTTCAAAGGGGGGGGGGGGGGCAGATTATTGTTTTCTGGGGCCCGCAGATTATTGTTTTCTGGGGTCCTCCATTCCCTAGCTAGTACAATGTATAGCCAGCTCTTTAAGAAAAAATACATTTGTTGTTATATTGAAAGTGTCCCTTGAAGCAGTGACAGAGCTATTGCTAATGCACAACAGGGGCCCTCTGATACCTAGAGTAAAAAGGGTCTCCTAATTTATTAGGGCAGAGTGGCAGATCTGACCACCTACTTATATTTTTGTATTCTGTATTAACCCTGCAGGCACCAGGACCCACTATCACTGGCTCCCACCCACATGGCCAGTGGTGGGGAGGATTGGAGGGGTAGCACAACTATTTAATGTTACCTTTATCCCTCTCTCTCTTCCTTATCCCCCCTCTCTACCTATCCCCATTTCCCCTTAAAGGTATACCCCTTTTCTGGGATGCATGTAAGGCCTTCCATGAACTAGCTCTGCCACTGCCTTTAAGCAAACAAAAAAAAAATAGTTCTAGAATAGGCAAAATACTTCTAGAACTTTCTATATGAACTTTCTAATTTTTCTATGGAATGCAAGAGCAAAAAAAAAACAAAAGAACTATTACAATTATAAGCAACTCATCTGCAATTCAACATTTGTTCCCAAAAAAATTATTAAATTAGAATGTACACAATAACTAAATTAACACACCCTCGTTAGAGAACCCTGCGTGACAAATGCGTTCAGTCTTCTGGAACGTTCCACTAGAACAATGGCTGTCAGATACTGAATATATCTGAATTCGAGGACAGTTCCTTAATCGTTTTCTTTTTAACTAATTACAAGATCTTTGAGTTTTTTTTTTCCCTGCTGGAAATGGACATTAACGATGAAGTGAACATGACGTGCGCTTACAGATGATAAGAGGTTCTGACGGACAAAATGGATGTATTATGTAAGGTAAATGGTGGCCGGCGAACTGCGAAAAGCTCTTTTAATTGTGAATTGCTGTACAATATTACATTGATTGACTCCACTTGTATTGGTTCTTTCGTTGTTTTTTAGCACCCATTAAAACCCCCAAAATAATAGAAAAACAGTTATAAAATGTAAAAATATGATTAAAAAATGTAGTTATGACTAATTAGGTAGGAAAAAAATTCTTAATTATGGATTTTAATTAAAAAACAATATGCTTTAATGCCTCTTCTGGTTCCTGATGACATTCATGATAGTTTGGGGAAGATTGGGGTGTTTACATTTTTGCAGGGGGAGAGCTGGTAGTTGACCTTGCCTCTGCCAGCTTCTGAGTGTGTGAGGTAGAAGGCGGTGGGTGTCAAATACCAATTATATAGCAAATTTCTCTCCCCCACCCCCTCTCCACTGTTTAAATATAAGCACACCCACCAAACTACCAAGAATTTTCAGTTGTGTCTGACTCTATGACCTCATAGACCATAACACACCAAGCACATCTTTATGTCCATTGTCATGCTTATCCACTTGGAATACCAGGAACTGTATGCTGTGACCCACTTCAGTATCTCTGCCATGAATACCAAGGTGGTCTCCCATCCTGACCATGCCCAACCCTGCTTGGCTTTAGGGTGGTGTGCCCTTTTGGTTCCTTGACTGGAATCAAATCCAGGTCGCAGGGGTGAAAACACTGAATCCTAACCACTAGACCACTAGAGAACCTGTATACCATTTAGGTTTCTGCTAATTAACTTCTAATGCAGACACAACAGGGATATCCTTAAATCATGGCCTGTGTGTGGCTCTACAGGACCAAACTTGTCCACCTGGGACATACATGTCTCATTAGTTGCCATCTTGATTGCTCGTTAGTGACATGCTTTGGTTTATTGCTGCAGGCACATCCCAATTAGATCATCTTAGCTCTTATTTCCTGTTATGGTCTTGAGACATATTGTTCTCCTTCGTGGTCCATCCTGTTGGGACTTTACTTCCTTGTGTCATCTCCCCTCATCAGACATAAAACCATCACATTCTTAAAGGGGCTCTGTCACCCCCAACAGGAAGTTGATTTTGTTTTAAAGAGCATTAAAACTGGCTATACTTTGTAGTAGCAGCTTTAATCTGTAGTAAATCAATTCTGAAATATTCAGAATTTAAAGAAATATTTTGAATTTGCGTCTTGCAGCTCAGAGTACTTGATATTGGTGGGACAGGGGTCTATCTGCCAGATAACAATGCAGGACTTTATTTTGGCAACTAAAGAGACAGGCAAAGAGGCTGTAATCCTAATTAGCCCAAACAAAGCGGCTAATTAATATGCACAAGCCGCTCATTTGCATTTAAATCAAGCAACTACAACATGGAATTTCCTCAGATTGATCCACTTGGGGGGGGGGGGGGGGAATGGATAATACAACATATAGTCAGCTTGTTATGCTCTTTAAGATTACAAAAATACTTGATTTTGGGGTGACAAAGCCCCTTTCAATGTGAGACTTTCCTTTAAAAAAAAAGACGCTTTTGGGGGCTTTGCCCTGAAAAAAAGAGATTTAGAAACACACCTACAAGGAACAGTGTGTTTTTGAATACTATCAATCAGTATAAACAATTGTTTTATTTATTCAGAATAATAATGTTGATTTTTTGTGAGAAAACACTAACAGCTGTTTTTCCCTCCTGTTTTTAGGCCGCAGCTCTTCCCAATTTTACAAAATGTGGCAGAGTGTGGTGCAATTGTGCCTGCAGCTGCCTTACTGCTGATATAGAACCATTAATCATAAAGTATTAATCACTGCATACAAAAGTGTCAGACTAATGTGGACGTAGCAGGGCCTAAACTGCTAACGGTTACTCTAGGGATAAATGTGCGAGGGCCGGACTAGCGACCAATTTACACTTTAGTAGAAGACACAGTAATTATTTATACTGTTAAACAATAAAAGCCAAAAACTAGAACA
The DNA here is from genome assembly GCA_027410445.1 of Discoglossus pictus. NCBI lineage: Eukaryota > Metazoa > Chordata > Amphibia > Anura > Alytidae > Discoglossus > Discoglossus pictus. The sequence goes on from CM050169.1 coordinate 87,801,898, forward strand.
AACGAAAAAATATTAAGGTGTAAAAAATGGTTTGTGAGTGCAATGCATTTTTCAATTAAATAAAGCATATTTAGGAATGTAAATGCATTTTATTCAATAAAGTTCATTCAAAATTAGCACAGGAAGTTCTGTTATTGTCTTGTTTTAATATATATAATACCTCTGTGCATCTATTTACTTTTATGTACATTATTTTATTAAGAAGTGTTTATAAGCTCTGTTTTTACTGCCTAAAATCAAACATATAAGTCCTGTATGGGCCTGTCTTCTGCAGCTCATGAAGACAAACTCTGTAGTACTGCGTGTGCGGTGTCTCATACTAACCAATCAGGAATCATCTCGCCGCAACATGCTGCTGAGACATGGTCCCTGATAGGCTAGGACATTATACTGCACATCCAGCCCTACAGAGTCTGTGTCTGCATATGCTGCAGAGGGCAGAGCCATACCCAGATTAGTTGTTTGATTTTAGGCAGAGCTTATAAGCACTTCTTAATAAAATAAAGTATATAAAAGTAAATAGATACAAAGGGATACTATATAACTAGTAAAATCCATACAACTTTCATATGCCTTTAACAAATCTTCCAATACATACGTTATCAGGCACCAAGTCAGAAAAGATGGAAACTTTCTATACACAGAATCTTAAAAAATGTCACAAACATTTGATTTTTTTTGATCTTACTGTGGCCATTTAAAAGGAGACTGCAGGTAGTCTCAAAATAATGTTATACACAACAGAATAATAATAATAAGAGGAGTGCGAGGGTCACGGCACCACTAGTGTGAAAGACAAGACGTTTGTTGTCGGCCTTATCTGGAATAACTTGTGTTTGTTTAAATGCAAAATGAGAATGTTCCAACGGTCAGAGAGGATCTGAGACTGACACAGAGTGAAATGAACGTGAAGAACGTGTGAGGAGAGAGCAGTAAGAGAGTGCATGGGCTGACATGAGGAACCTCCCAATTAGTTACAAGGAGAATTGAGACAAACTGTCTTTGAAAAGCTAATTTGGACAGCAGACTCTTCTGCAAGATAAAGGGTTACAATACGGAATTGGAACATATTTGACTACACTGGCAAAAAAATAATATATAAATATACACACACACACACACACATATCCACTATAATAGTTAGTAGATGTGAGTAATGCAGAGAGATAGAGAGAAGGAGGGGGACAGAGAGTGAGGGGACAGAGATATGGGAGGCAAAGAGAGATAGATGGAGGGAGGCAGAGATGGGGAGAGAGTGAGGGGAAGGGAGGGAGCTGAGATAGAGAAAGGGCGGAAAGAGACAGCACACAGAGCACAGAGAGAGGATATAGAGAGAGATGGAGGGCACAGAGAAAAAGAGAGCACACACAGAGAGGGCGCGCAGAGGGCATACAGAGACAGCACAGACAATTAAACTTAAGATATGACACTGTCATTTATGACTGTCAATTTATTACTAGTATACATATAATTATATCCATCGAATGATGACTGAATATTCTGCTAATTAATTTCTCAGACTACTTTTGCAAGTAAAGTACCATATAGGCTTCATGCAAAACCAATCCAATAGAATTATTGTTCAATTCTAATATTATATTTTACATTAACTGTTCTATGATATTAATTGAAGTGATTGATTAAGTCAAGTTCGTTTTACACATTTCACTAGCATATTGATCACTATTCGGAATTCTGAGCTGGAAGCAGGTTTTTTAACTTGTTTTAGACATTCAAATGTGAACACAGATGTACTATTTATTTACTATATATATATATATACAGTGGATATAAAAGTCTACACACTACTGTTAAAATGTCAGGTGTCTGTGCTGTAAAAAAATTAGACAAAGATAAATCATTTCAGAACTTTTTCCACCTTTAATGTGACCTATAACTGTACAACTCAATTGATAAACAAACTGAAATCTTTTAGGTAGAGGGAAGAAAAAAATATAAAAATAAAATAATATGGTTGCATAAGTATGCACACCCTTAAACTAATGCTTTGTTAAAGCACCTTTTGATTTTATTACACCACTCAGTCTTTTTTGGTATGAGTCTATCAGCATAGCACATTTTGACTTAGCAAGATTTGCCCACTCTTCTTTATAAAAACACTCCAAATCTGTCAGATTGCGAGGGCATCTCCTGTGCACAGCCCTCTTCAGATCACCCCACAGATTTTCAATCGGATTCAGGTCTGGACTCTGGCTGGGCCATTCCAAAACTTTAATCTTCTTCTGGTGAAGCCATTACTTTGTTGATTTGGATGTATGCTTTGGGTCGTTGTCATGCTGAAAGATGAAGTTCCTCGTCATGTTCAGCTTTCTAGCAGAAGCCTGAAGGTTTTGTGCCAATATTGACTGGTATTTATAACTGTTCATAATGCCCTCTATCTTAACTAAGGCCCCAGTTCCAGCTGAAGAAAAACAGCCCCAAAGCATGATGCTGCCACCACCATGCTTCACTGTGGGTATGGTGTTCTTTTGGTGTTGTGCAGTGTTGTTTTTGCGCCAAACATATCTTTTGGAATTATGTCCAAAAAGTTCAACCTTGATTTCATCAGACCATAACACCTTTTCCCACATGCTTTTGGGAGACTTCAGATGTGTTTTTGCAAAATGTAGCCTGGCTTGGATGTTTTTCTTCGTACGAAAAGGCTTTCGTCTTGCCACTCCACCCCATAGCCCAGACATATGAAGAATACGGGAGATTGTTGTCACATGTACCACACAGCCAGTACTTGCCAGATATTCCTGCAGCTCCTTTAATGTTGCTGTTGCTCTTGGTAGCCTCCCAGACTAGTTTTCTTCTCATCTTTTCATCAATTTTGGAGGGAGCTCCAGTTCTTGGAAATGTCACTGTTGTGCCATATTTTCTCCACTTGATGATGACTGTCTTCACTGTGTTCCATGGTATATCTAATGCCTTGGAAATTCTTTTGTACCTTTCTCCTGTCTGATACCTTTAAACAATGAGATCCCTCTGATGCTTTGGAAGCTCTCTGTGGACCATGGCTTTTGCTGTGGGATGCGACTAAGAAAATTTCAGGAAAGACCAACTAGAGCAGCTGAACTTTATTTGGGGTTAATCAGAGTCACTTTAAATGATGGCAGGTGTATGCTGACTCCTATTTAACACAATTTGGAATGTGATTGCTTAATTCTGAACACAGCTACATCCACAGTTATAAGAGGGTGTGCAGACTTATGCAACCACATTATTTTTCTTTTCTTTTTTCTTCCCTCCACCTAAAAGATTTCAGTTTGTTTTTCAATTGCGTTGTACAGTTTATAGGTCACATTAAAGGTGGAAAAAGTTCTGAAATGATTTATCTTTGTCTCATTTTTTTACAGCACAGAAACCTGACATTTTAACAGGGGTGTGTAGACTTTTTATATCCACTGTATATATATATATATATATATATATATATATATATATATATATATATATATATATAGTTGTTGTTGTTTATTCCTACAGCAACTGGGCACATTTGTCTGTGTTCCTGGTTGTGTTTACACATATGGTTTTCTTGGCAAAGGTACTGGAGTGGGTTGTCAGTTCCGTCTCCAGTGGGCAGAGATTTGTCTGATATCCCTGCTATGACCTGTCTATCTTGGGTGGCCCTACAAGGCTTTGCTCACAGACTGCCCCTGGGGGCCAGGTGTTGTCCAAATTTTTTTTGTTTTGTTTATATATGCCCCTTGAAGAGGGTGTGAAGAAATGAAGGAAGAGAGAGAGGGGAGAAAGAGAAGAGGGGATGATATGGAGAGGAGGAAAAAGGAGGAAATAAAAGGGGGAGAAACAGAAGAGAGACAATGGAAGAGAAAGAGAGGGTTGTACAGGTTGAGACAGGTATGGTGATGCAGAGCGGGAGAAAAGATTGAAAGACAGATGAGAGTGGGATGAGATGGGAAAGAGAGAAGGGTGAGAGAGAAAAGGGGGACGAGTAGGGGGAGATAGAGAGTGGGAAGAAAAGGGGTAATTGGGGAGAGGGTGAGAAAAATGGGAGACGTGAGATTAGTGAGAGAGAAGAGAGAGGATATATGAGGAAAAAGAGAGGGGAGAGGAATGAGAAATGGGAGAAAATGGGAGGGTAAAGAATGAGAGAGAAAACATGGAACATAGGGGAAAGGGAGAGAGATACAGGTGTAAAAGGAAGGGGAGAGAAGGTGGAAAAATAATAGTGGGAGAAAATGGGGTAAAAGAAAAAGGGGAGGGAGAAGTAGAAGGGAAGGAAGAAAGTGGGTGGAAATGGGGAAGTTAGAGAAAAATGGAGACCATAGGGAGAGAGAGAGGGGTGAGAGGGAGAAAATAGGGGACAGGAAAATAAGGGATAGAGAGGAGGGTAGAGAGAGAAGGAGAAAAGATAGAATGGGAGATAAATGGGGGAATGGAGGATCAGAATATGGGGAGAAGAGGGACATTTAAGGGAAAAGAGAGGAGTGGAAGAGAACAGAATAGAAAAACAATGGAGAGAGAGAAGGAGGAGAGTTGAGTGGGGACAAAAGGAGGGAATGAGGCATGAGGGGAGAAAAGAGGCGGAAGGGGGAAGGGAGAGGAAAATAGGAATGAGTAAGGGAATATAGGGGAGGTGAGAGAGAAGATGGGAGTGAGAAAATGGGGGAGAACAATAAGGGGGGGGGGAGAGAGAGTAGGAGAAAAAGGGATAAGAGGGAGAAAAGGGGATAAGGGAGAAAAAGGGACAGTGGGAGAGTGAATGAGGAGAGAGAGAAAAGATAAAACAAAGGAGAGGAGGAAAGGGAAGAGGGGAGAGAGAAAGGGGAGGGGAAGAGATAGGAGGATGAAGGGGGACAGAGAAAATGAAGAAGGAAAGAAAAAGGGGATAGGATGTGAGAAGATAGAGAGAGAGAGGAAAGAGGAAGAGGGGCCATGGAGGGAGGGCAAAATAGGGACCAGAGAGGGCTGCAGGTCCCGCTGAAGACATAAATGGCCACTGGGTGGCCAGAGGGCCAAAATGGTCTGCTGGGGTCAGGGAGTGCTGTGGGAGGGCCACTGGGGCTACAGTGACATAGAGAGGGACAGAAAGCCCAGTGTGGGGACTATGAGGGAGGTAATATATATATATATATATATATATATTGTGGGCACATTTGCATGTCCCTGCCAAGGTTCCCAGAATGCAGTGTAATGACTGTATTTCTCGGAATTCTGGGCATGAAACAAGCTTTTTAACTTGTTTTAGACATTCAAATGTGAACACAAATGTACTATTGTACTATTTGTATATATTTATGTGGCTGATGAATTTATATTAGAGTTCTGAGACACCAGGAGACGGCCCATGCAGCAAATCCTACATGGGTGTCTTGGGATTTTCTGCAATTTCTGATATAAATCTTTCTCTGTACTTTCACTGCATGACCAATATTGACTAAAACAGATAAAAAAATATGCTTTAGTTTTACACAAAACATTACAAAGCAATATGACAAACTCAACCGGTTTCTGAGCAAAAAAAGCAAATATCACATGAATAGCGATATCCGCCCTACAAGAGCAGAGAAGTCATCGCCGATCCCAAGAGTGTACCTGGACAATACAGCGAGTATCTCGCCCCATTATCTAGGACTTCCTATTAATAGCCTGGTGTCTTTTGTTGTCTATAATACAAAGAATTATGGACCAAAATTATTTTTTTGTCACTTACACAGAGCTCTGTGGGTAAAAAGTTCATGAGCCCGCTCAATAACCAATCAGGCTGTCAATTAAATTCATGATTGTGTTTCTCAGCAGCTCACATTACTAATGCACAGAGGAGTTGTATCAATGCGTACTAAAATATATATATTGTATGTGTGTGTATATATATATATATATATATATATATACACACACACACAAACATATACACACCTATATACCTATATATTTATTTATGCTTCTATAAGACAACTATTCCATATTACTTGTGTTTAAAATAAGTGTAAATAGGATTGGGGTATCAGTGTCCCCTTAATAGGGTGAAAGTATTAGATGGAGTAATAAATGTAATTTACTTTTACTAGGTTAGGATAAAGATCTGTCAAACTCATATTAATAAGGTTAACAGAAAAATAATTAATTTAAATGTAATACATTTTGCTATTGTGAGCTGCAACTTAGCAATGATTTTTTTCCTGTGTTACCAGGAAAGTCCAATACTAGAGTATTACTAGTAATACTAGAGTAACATGAGACTGAAGTATTAATTACATGTATTGTCCCTCCTTCATGTACTACATAAATAATAAATATATGTAAGAAGATATGTCTATAAATAGGCTGCGCTCTGCACTGATAGACAGATAATCAGAGATATAGGGCCGCTGGAGTTTAAGAAAATTGGCACTTGCTTGTGAAGTATGTGCCAAACTAACAATACTAGAAGCTGTGTTAGTCATGCACATAAACCATTTTTTGGGGGGTAAATCTGAATTTTAAACTCTGTTTATGAAAACAGGAATCCATTTTGTGGTTGTTACATCAATTCTGGGGAGCTGGATGATGAGGGTGTGTGTTTTGGCTATCAGTGGAGGGAGGGCTGGGGAAGGAACAAACAGAGCATTTGTAGAGGTTATTGGATCAGATGGAAATTGATACCACACCACTTCCCTGGCCCAGGAACAGAAAGTTGTAGCAACAGATACAACCACAGCTCTCCCTTATACACAAAACGTTTACCAATGTAGCATGGATCAAAAACTGGATGTATGACTTAATTATTCCTTTGTGTGTCTTTGTGTCGCTCAGTCATGTCCGATTCTTCATGACTAGGAGTGTAGTAGAAGTGTAAAATACCAAAAATAAGAATATTTGTACATAAAAGTTATTAAAAAAATGTACTTAGTAACAGAAAACCAGCTTTGAATTTACAACATTTTGACTGTAAGTCAGCTCAAGAGATCCTTCCATCAGACCGCTGTTATGAGTACCTCCTTTACTGCATAATAGCTTTCATTTTAAATTACTCAGCTCAGGAGATCCTCCCATCAGTTGTGTCCGACTCTCTGGGACCTCATGGACCATAACACACCAGGCACATCTTTATGTCCCAGCCCATGCTGATCCACTTGGTATTCATGACAGAGATACTAGAGTGGGTTGCCAGTTCCTTCTCCAAGTGCACTTCTTCATGAACTGCAGAGGACAGACCCATACAGGAACTGTTTGTGTGATTTTATGCAGAGATTATAAGCCCTTCTTAATAAAATAAAGTACATGTCGGTAAATAGATACACAGGGATATTATATACAGTACCTAGTAACACAGAGGAACCTGCCATGTCCCTTAAAAATACACAGCTATAATAACCTGCAGTGACCCCACGGACCTCTTATAACCAACATACGGATGGATTACGGACACTGAGCTATTATTGTCTGTTCTCTGTAATTATTTTTATACAAAACTCAGTGTAACTGGGAATTGCAGAGAAAATTTCCTTTCTAGACTAATCTAGTCATGTATTGGGCCGTAATATGCTATCTGGACAAGTCACTGTTACAAGCTGCTTTCTCAACTAGGAATCCATCTCGCCAATGGAAACCCCCGGTGTAAGCTATTTAGGAATTAGGGGATTAAGACAGATTTTATCTGATGGTTTCTCCGTAAGATTAAAATGATTAAACCATGTGGCAATGAAGCATAAATTAAATCACATGGCCAAGACAAGACATTGTCAAGGAACAAGTGACAGACGTAAAGGATTTAAGTTCCTATGAAATCAGATAAGAGCAATATTCAATATTAAATTCACACAGACTCTAGTACTTGCTGTGCTATGTATCATACTAACCAATCATTGACCATCTCTCTGCAATATACTGCTGAGACGTGGTCCCTGATAGGCTAGGACACTACACTGAACATTCAGCCCTGCAGAGTCTCGGAGGCATCTACATCTGGAATCATTGGAGTTGTCAATCGACCTTTCTGATGCACCCACTAATTACACTGTGATATCTGTTGCTAACTACACCAATTAGATAATTTCCATTTAAGCATGCCCAGGCTTACACTGGAGAAGATATATATATATATATATATATATATATATATATATATATATATATATATATATACATACAATATATATACATATATAGATAGTTAGATAGATATATGTGTGTATGTATTATATATATATATATATATATATATATCACATATAATAGTTGTCAAACTGCAGGACGTCGTCACGCTTTGCATGGTGCGTACGAGTTAGGCGATGAGTTAACACGTAGCACTTGGCGCTCATCGCCTGCAAGCCTCGCATATCGAGGCGAGCTGTTAAGGCACTAAAACTCACAGCACAAAGGCAAGGCGCTCATTGCCTGCTCGCCTCGCAAAGCAAGGCGAGCAGTGAAGGCAATGAAACACGCAGGACTAAGCCACCAAACACTTCGTAAACGCTGGATTGCCTTAGCCTCCAAGCACTTGACTAACACGGGACTTAGAAAAAAAAAATACGAGATACAGGACTGTGAAAAAAAAAATATGAGATAGCAAAAATATAAGGTTAATGGCCGAACTGCGAAAATCCCCAAAATTAAAAAAACACAACAAAAACATCACCCACAGCACGGGGAACAGCCAGGACATCTGGGAGTGAGATGCAACGTGAATTTAAGGCGATTTGGATGACTTTCGCCACAGGAAAATCACCAAAGCGAGAAAAAAATAACCACCCAAAAAAATGTAATTGAGGCTACGCGACACCGGACCGCGCAAAACACTGCCAAACGCATAGCACTTTCACACAGGAACAAATTATGGAAAATGCTTGTGAGCCACGTAACACATTAATAACATTACGAATATACAATGGCGCTTTACATAACTAAACCAATGGATTTCCCTTGTGCACGCAGCCTATTTCTAATGCACAGTTGGGACATACATTACACTTTATCATCAGGGCACCAACACTCAAACTGGACATTGTATGCTGCCGGAAAATACAGATTGTTAGCTCTTCAGGCTATTGATTGCTGGATATATTAATTACAAATAGGTAAAGTATATTAATTTATTCAAGAACTAATTAATTAATTATTACTTAACTAAATATAGATAAATATATATCTCTCTTTATGATGAGTGACGAAGGTGCTCAGAGGAGCAAAAGTACACGAGAGGAGAGGCTCACAATGAGCGCCGAAGGTCCTCAGAGTACAAAAAGCTTTACATTGTGTGTAAAACAGCATTCCCATGGCTTCAAATTTTATTGCCCCCTCATTTTTGACAAGCAAGTCGCTAGTATATATATATACCAACTGACCAATAACAATATCCACAACTTGTGTGTCTCCAAGTTATTGCATGGACAGATTGTATAAAATATTTATCTAAAATAGGCAATAAGTATTTCAGAGAGCCGAGCAGTGTGTTGGGAACGTCCCTCGGTGCATTTCTCACGACCCTTGGGCCAAAAGTAGCTGCATCCTCCAGGGAGCAAATATCTTAAGATGTGACATTTCTAGAGTACAACTTGGCTGAGTTACAAAGTTACTGTACCAAGCTGGGCATATGCAATGTAGCAGTTAATGTTTAGTATATATATATATATATATATATATATATATATATATATACATATATATACACACACTATATATATATATATATGTGTAATGTGTATGTGGCAAACTTCATTATTTATTTACTGTAGAAATTTTTTTTTTTAAATAATATTTAATTGATAAATGTATTGTTATTACATATCATTTTATATTATACCATATTTGTGACCTCTGCTATGTCACTTCAACTGGATGGCTGTTCCACTTATCTACTACACTTTCTGTAAATTAGTACTTTGTCACCTAGCCCCTAAATGTTCAACTTCTTGTCATTGCAATTTTTTTTCTTTCAAGGTCATGATTTGACTTCTGTAGGGTAGTAGATATGGTGAACAGCCTTTCAGAAGAAGTGGTCGTGTTAAACACAGGAAAGGAAATCAAATAAGAATCCAGATAAGTATAGGGCCATCCGGTGGATTTATTAAGCTAAGGTTTTTAAATAGATAAAATTAGCAAACTAGATGGGTCTGTTGGTTCTCATGTGTCATAGAATCTATTATTACACATCTCAGGACTCCCTCGGTGCACACACCTTTCACTTTAAATTAATTAATAATTTACAGTTCCAAGGTTAACTTTTATTACCCTTCTGAATGCTGTGAAGAACTAAAATTGGCACCTGACGTGCCCGTATAGAGCAATTATATGGCAAATAGGCGTGCCAGCGGGCGTGGCAGGTGAGACAGCTTAGGGAACTGTCCTGATTCATTCAGACTATATACTGCATCTATCTATCTATCTATCTATCTATCTATCTATCTATCTATCTATCTATCTATCTATCTATCTGCCTCTCTCTGTCTCGCTCCCTCTCTCTCTCTGTCCCCCCTCTCTCACAGTCCCCTCTCTTTCTCTCTCTCTCTCTGTATCCCCCCTTCTCTCCCTCCCTCTTTCGCTCTCTCTCACTATACCGCCTCTCTTTGTCTCTCCCTGTCTCTCTCTCTCTTTCACTCTCTCTCTTTGCCCCCTCTGTTTCTCTATCTTCCTCTCTCTTTCACTCTATCTCTGTTCCCCCTCTCTTTATGTCTCTCTACCTCTCTCTCTTCTCACACTCTCTTTTCTCTCTCCCTCTCTCTCTCTGTCCCTCCCTCTCTCTTTCACGCTTTCTCTCTGTCCCCCTCTCTCACTAGCTCTATCTCTCTGTCCCCCTCTCTCTTTCTTTTGCCCCCCTCCCTCTCTCTCTGTCGCTCTCCCTCTCTCTCTCTCTGTTCCCCTCCCTCTGCCTCTCTCTGTCCCTCTGCTTTCTTACTCTCCCTCCCTCTCTCCTTCTCTCTTTCACACTCTCTCTGTCCCCATCTTGCTCTGTCTCTCTCCCTCTATCCCCTTCTCACTCTCCCTCTTTGCCCCCTCCCTCTCTCTCTTTCACTCCTTCTCCCTCTCTCTTTTACACAGTCTCTCTGTCCTCCTCTTGCTCTGTCTCTCTCCCTCTATCCCCCTCACTCTCTCTTTCTTTGCCCCCTCCCTCTCTCTCTCAGTCTCTCTCCCTCACGCTCTCTCTCTCCCTCTCTCTGTTCCCTCTCTCTGTCCCCTAGTCTCTCCCTCTCTCTCTGCCTCTCCCTCTCTCTGTCCCCCTCTCTCACTATCTCTCTCTCTGTCCCCCTCTCTATTTCTTTGTCCCCCTCCCTCTCTCTCTGTTTCCCTCCCTATCTCTCTCTTCCCCTCTCTCTCTCTCTCTGTCTCTCTCCCTCCCCCTCCCTCCCTCTCTTTCACACTCTCTCTCCCCCTCTCTCTCTCTCTCTTACTCTCTTTCTTGGTCCCCTTCCCCCTCTCTCTCCCAACCCTCTCTCTCTCTGTTCCACTCCCTCTCTCTCTGTTTCTCTTCCTCCTCTCTCTCTCTCTGTCCCCATCTCCCTCTCTCTGTCTCTCTCCCTCTCTCTGTCTCTCTCTCTCTCTCTCCCTCCCTCTCTCTCTCTGTTTCCCTCCCTCTCTCTCTGTCCCTCTCTGTTACTCTCTCTCTTTGTCCCCCTCTTTCTTCTCTCTCTCTGCCCCACCCTCCCTCTCTCTGCCTCCCTCTCTCTGTCTCTCTCTTTTGCGCTCACTCTCTCTGTCCACATCACTCACTCGCTCTGTCACTTTCTCCCACTCTCTTTCTCTTTGCCCCTCTCCCAACATCGCCCTCTCTCTGTCTCTTTCTCTCTATCTCTCTCACTCTCGCATTTCTCTCACTATCCCCTTCTCTCTGTCCCCCTTTCTCTCCCTTGGCCTCCCTCTCTCTGTCTCTCTCCTTCTCTCTTTCATGCTCTCTCTCTCTATTCACCTCTCTCACTCACCCTATGTCCCCCTTTCTCTCTCTTTGTCCACCTCCCTCTCTCTCCCCCTCTCTCTCTGTCCCCCGTCTCTCTCCCTCTCCCTTTCTCTCTCTATCCCCTCTCTCTCTGCCCCTCTCTGTATCTCCCTTTCACTCTCCCTTTTCTCTCTCTCTCTCAACTGGTTTCATGGGTAACTGAAATGTTCTCCTCCAGTGTTACTTACTGTAGGTACCCTGATCTATCCCTCACATGTACACATCAGTAACAATGCATCCCTCACATGTACACATGAGTAACAATGTATCCCTCACATGTACATATCGGTAACAATGCATCCCTCACATGTACACATGAGCAACAATGCATCCCTGTACACATGAGTAACAATGTATCCCTCACATGTACATATCGGTAACAATGCATCCCTCACATGTACACATCGGTAACAATGCATCCCTCACATGTACACATCAGTAACAATGCATCCCTCACATGTACACACGAGTAACAATCTATCCCTCACATGTACACATCAGTAACAATGCATCCCTCACATGTACACATCACTAACAATGTATGACTCACATGTACACATCAGTAACAATGCATCCCTCACATGTACACATGAGCAACAATGCATCCCTCACATGTACACATGAGTAACAATGTATCCCTCACATGTACATATCGGAAACAATGCATCCCTCACATGTACACATAAGCAACAATGCATCCCTGTACACATGAGTAACAATGTATCCCTCACATGTACATATCGGTAACAATGCATCCCTCACATGTACACATCGGTAACAATGCATCCCTCACATGTACACATCAGTAACAATGCATCCCTCACATGTACACACGAGTAACAATCTATCCCTCACATGTACACATCAGTAACAATGCATCCCTCACATGTACACATCACTAACAATGTATGACTCACATGTACACATCAGTAACAATGCATCCCTCACATGTACACATGAGCAACAATGCATCCCTCACATGTACACATGAGTAACAATGTATCCCTCACATGTACATATCGGAAACAATGCATCCCTCACATGTACACATAAGCAACAATGCATCCCTGTACACATAAGTAACAATGTAACCCTCACATGTACATATCGGTAACAATGCATCCCTCACATGTACACATCAGTAACAATGCATCCCTCACATGTACACATGAGTAACAATCTATCCCTCACATGTACACATCAGTAAAAATGCATCCCTCACATGTACATATCGGTAACAATGCATTTCTCACATGTACACATCAGTAACAATGTATGACTCACATGTACACATCAGTAACAATGCATCCCTCACATGTACACATGAGCAACAATGCATCCCTCACATGTACACATGAGTAACAATGTATCCCTCACATGTACATATCGGTAACAATGCATCCCTCACATGTACACATCAGTAACAATGCATCCCTCACATGTACACATGAGTAACAATGTATCCCTCACATGTACATATCGGTAACAATGTATCCCTCACATGTACATATCGGTAACAATGTATCCCTCACATGTACACATCAGTAACAATGTATCCCTCACATGTACACATCAGTAACAATGCATCCCTCACATGTACACATGAGTAACAATATATCCCTCACATGTACATATCGGTAACAATGTATCCATCACATGTACACATCAGTAACAATGTATCTTTTGATTGGAAGATAAACATAAATTACACATAAAACCCATGCGGTCCCCTAATGACGTTATCGTCTCAGTATACCAAGCCGTTTGATATGAACAACGTATTGGTCCGAATATAAGCCGCACCTGCATATAAGCCGCACCCGTAAAGTTCAAGGGAAAAAATAAAAAAAAGATATTACTCAAATTTAAGCCGCACCCGTAAAATTGGAGAGAAAAAGACTCTCTCCAAGTGATCAGTCATTGCAAGAAACAGGCTTTCTAGTTAGCACTGTAGCTTTTTTTGCATGTTACGGGCTTTACAGGATGTTAGAATCACTAAAACTGTAAATCCCTATTCAATACTGCAGTCTCAAGCACGAAAGTCGGCACCCTTAACTCGCAAATTGGCAGTCATTTTGCGTTCTCAAATAGAAGCCGCACACGTAACAAGCAAAGTTTGCAAATCGGCAAGCTCAAAAATCAGAAAAAAGGTGCGGCTTATATTCGGACCAATACGGTAATATTGAGTCATGCTTGAGATTAGCCGTGTCGCTGACCCCTCTCCCCAACAAGTCGTTGCTGTAAATACCCGGCATGCCTAAGCCGGTCATTACTCAAGTGACGTTTGCCGGCTCAAGTCTTTAATCAAATCTCCCCCCTCCCAGTTTATCTCTTTACTTCTTATTTGAAGCTAAAAGGTCAGTTATTTCTTAGGCTGCACAAAAAAGAAGGGACACAGAAAAGGTCCCTCGTTACTGCACAAATCAATAGTACTCAAGAAAAAAGCTTACCTGGATGACAAAAATCACTATAGATTGGGAAAATCTTCTTATATTTGAGAGGTTTTATCAAATTAACAACAACAATGTATTTTTTTGTAAAATGTTTACACTTATTGCACCTGAAGGATGTAATATTTGTGTCTGTTCATTTGGCTTGGAGACTGAGTTGGTGTGTTCTCCTAATTTTGTATTGTCTATTCATGAGCGGAGGGAAGAGGGAGCTTTGTCAATTCAATGGTGGATTCCGTTGAAAAAAATGGTTATAGACTCTGGCGTTTAACCATGAGACAAAATGTATTGTTATACATCTCTATCACCATTACCATTTTTTAAAAGGGGCATGCTCTTCTTAAAGGGACAGATTTCTGAGTTATATATAATATGTATCTCCTTACTTTTATGTACTTAATTCTATTAAGAAGTGCTTATAAGCTCCAATTTTACTGGATAGAATACAATTTGTACTTGTTTATGTCTGCACTTTGCAGCTCATAAATACACAGACTAAAGTGCAGTGTTTTAAATTGGCCTGTCAGTGACCTCTCTCAAGCAGCATGTTGCAGCATGTTGATACTGGTTACTATGAGACACTGAACATCTTGTTCTTAAAAATACACTGTCTTCATGAGCTGCAGAGGGCAGACCCATACAGGAACTATTTGTTTAATTTTAGGCAGAGCTTATAATCACTTCATAATAAAATAAAGTACATATAAGTAAATAGATACACAGGGACATTATATACCTAGTAACACCCAGGAACCTGCCATGTCTTTTTAAACATAATTAATTGCTGTTGACAAAACATTAGTTTAGATCTAAAGTACAAAAATACCATTCACTAAGAGCTGGGGCCCAGGGGTATTTATAATGACATATTTGCATAAAGATGATTAGTAAATCAACCTCTAGATGCTTCTAAGATCCTTGATTGCTGTAATAATAAAATATCAGCAAAATGTATTAATTAGCATTTTATTAAAGGGACATGGGAGGTTCCTGGGTGTTACTAGGTATATAATATCCCTGGGTATCTATTTACTGACATGTACTTTTTGTTATTAATTCACATTATACCAAATTAGACTGGAATACTTTTGAGGGACACCATCACTCCAACAGGAAGTTAGTTTAATTCTGAAAAACTGTCTATACATTGTACTAGACATTTTTTTGTACAGTAAGTCATTGTTGAGAAATACAACATTGTTTTTGCGGCTTAGGGTACTTGATATGGTGTGGGAGGGAATCAAATTGTCATTGTTGAAGCAGCTAATTAGTATTCAGGAGCTGCTCATTTGCATAAAACATGCTTCATGGATATTATGGAATTTCTCAGGAGTGATCTACTGTAGAACAAAAAACAGCTGATACAATGTAGCACATTTTCATGTCAGTTAAGAATAACCTAAAATAAACAACTTGATTTCGGGGTGACAGTCCCTTTAAAGGGCCAGAGCACAGGTTCCAAATATGGTAGGATAGTACAGTACCCATAAAATTGATATTTTCAGTTAGACGTTATTTACAAAAATATAATTTAGTAATGGAAAACAGCACTGAATTTACTACATTTAAGTTCAAGAGATACCATAAAACTGGTCTTGTTATCAGTATCTGATTACCTTATTGTGAATGAAGTGCCTGTCAATTTTTTAGATCTGTGGATTGGCTGGGTAACTTCCATGGACACAATATAATCAATATTCTATAGTAGTCCATGTGCCCACCAATACATTAAAGATAATTACCAGTAATAAATTATAACCCACAAGTTAGGGATGCCACAATATCAGTACTACATTAATTATAAGTATTTATACATATTGTGTAATTACTCAACCAAAACTAATCTATTCATTCGAAACACTGAAACATCATCACTAGAAATAATCTGTGGGTTTCAGTGGATCTGTGGGGCTCATTCACCGCCCATCCTGTCTAGTCCCATAATAATGGTATATGATATAACTTGATGGGTTTAACCGCTTGTGGTATTACCCAGGAATTCCTTCTTTCAGTAAAGGATTTAGTACCATTCAATGTATTTTACAAAAGCACATATTGTTTTCTCACGCATCTTTCTATCTATCTATCTATCTATCTATCTATCTATCTATCTATCTATCTATCTAGACACACATACAAAGATCTGCTAGGCATTAATCTGCATTATTTTGCTGGGTAATGTACACAATTTATTGAGGGAGAATCTAAGTTATAGGAGGGGATACAACATTAATATTCTCCATTGGAAAACAATCACCTCCAACAGTGCTAAGGGAATCCCCCCAGACATATTCTACATACACTCATGTGCAGTCTGTGTGTGTGTGTGTGTGTGTATATATATATATATATATATATACATATATATATATATATATATATATATATATATATATATACACGCATACACATAGGAGCCAGGCAGATGTTTTAGGAGCCAGACAGGCTAGGACCCTGCATAGATGTGCATTATCCCTATGTGTTTATGAACCCTGTCTCCTGGGAAGTTTACAACCTGTGTGTATATGTATAATCTCCTATGTTGTGGAAAATGTTGTGTCCCTTATATATATGTCAGCTATGTATCTATGTTTTATATATATATATATATATATATATATATATATATAATGTTAATCAGTAACATTAGATGTTATAAAGCTCAGTGTAAGATTGCAGCAGCAGCTACATAATAACTATATGAATTAAGTAACTTCAGTATAACAACTATATAATAAAATGTAATTCCATAAAAGTATTGTCCATAACCAGCTCCACACACCCCACACACTCTACCCCAGCAGTACTTACTGACTATTAAGCTCAGGACCCCCAGTACTCGCAGCCCCCATCCTGATGACATTCCCATGGTGTGTCCCTCACACAGCCGGTGAAATATAATCCAAAGTGGGGCAGGGGGCGGAGGAGAACACCTGCAGCAGAGAGAGCTGTGTGACACCTCCACCCTGACAGCACTGACAGCAGCCCTGGGAAGTCAGGGGATGTCACAGAGTGTGGGGAGGGGGAGGAGGCCGGGCCTGGGGGCTGCTCGGGAACAACTTCAAAGCTCAGCGCTGGTTAATCTGTACCTGGAGCTCCGCAGCGTCCCGTGTGCCTGATCTGCGCAGCGCACACTAAGGCTCCTTATACGGGGAATTAAAGGGAAATTATAACACAATTATTTTCTTCATGCATTTAAAATAATATCAGCCTTATTAAATTGCGATTCAGCAAATTTAAAAGGTCTCTATTTAAGCACACAGCATATTTTTTTTAAAGACGTTTTTAGTTAGTGAAGACCTTGCTTTTGGATAGAATTTCACCAACTAAAAACTTCTGTAAAAAGAATATGCTCTGTGCTTAAATAGAGCCCTTTTAAATTTGCCGAATCGCAATTTAATAAGGCTGTATGTTTGCAATGCAAAAATATAATTTTGTTAACAATTTAACAACAATGTATTTTTAGTTTTTACACTGATTGTACCTGAAGGATAACATGTCGATTCTGCTGGCTTGGAAACTGAGTGAGATTGATCGATTGGTGGGTTCAGATAATATTTTAAGTCAGGTCAACCACCCGCCCCCTTTGTGCAAGTATACTTGTTTACAATGCTCTGTAACCGCCCACTAGTGCCTTGAAAATGAAGTATGACCATCATGGCAGCTTCCAGGCACTAGCAGTGTCTGCTAAAATTTAGATTTTCTCTTTAAAAAGTTCTGCTTATGGCTTATATATCAGCTCATGTTGTTATTTTGGTGGCTTTCTTCACAAACAGGATTTGTTTTGTACAGTTGCCCTTTAAGGTGGGGCCATAATAAGAAACAATGGAGGATTAAGCAGAGAGAAACGTGATCCCCCACTGTCGGTGCCAGGCTGATAAACTAGTGGAGTCATTAAGTCACCCAGCGAAGAAGCGCGGGCAGCCTGGGATAAACTGTGAGAGCCAAGACGGGCACAGGGATGGGGGTGTTATTAGCAGCGTAAGGGGCTGTCACTATGGAATACACGGCTGTTTCTGGGGGATTGCATTGTGTTTCCTGTGGACACTCACTATCCGCACCAAATATCATTTGTCTGAGGACACAATCGGATCAGAAGAGGGGGGAGGAGCGGGGAGCAAGACAAATGCAATCAGGAGAGGGGGCGCAGGAGGGTAGGGGGATATGGAAAGAACAGAAACCAGGAGGGTGGGGGGACATGGAAAGAACAACAGAAACCAGTGGGAAGTCACATAGGACATAATTTTATATCAACAAAAAGATTTTTGCATTTTTTTTATGATTCAAAAATATTTTTCTTTTAAATTTGTAAAAAAAATTATCCATATATATATATATATATATATATATATATATATATATATATATATATATATATATATATATAGGGTCGAATCACATTATTATGACCACAATGACAATTATTATTATACTTTTGATCTCAGCAGCGCATAGCCAATCAAATATATATATATATATATATATATATATATATATATATACACACAAACACACACATATATGTATACCTATATATATATATATATGGAGAAGGAACTGGCAACCTACTTCAATATCTCTTCCACACATACCAAGTGGATCAGGTCCCTGAGGTTACAAAGAGTGAGACACGACTGTATGACGCACACACATACATATATATATATACTAGCGAATTGCCCGTCAAAAAATGACGGCAATGAAATTGTAAGGTAGCTAATGCTGTTTGGTGTGTAATAATGAAATATGTAATACATTAATAAATGAATATACTTTACGTATTTTGAAGCATTGTGTTGAAGAGCTGCAATCTGTTTTGATGTTGCTGCAGCATTAGTGGTGTGGAGCTGCTGTGTAAGCGTGCTGAATGTGTGCAGTGTAATACTGTGCGTGCGCGAGACCAAACCGTTAGCGTAGTCGTGTACTTCCGCATTGGCGTAAAATGCCGGGTAATGTGTGTTATGCGTCTTAGCGGAATATCCGTAGGTCTTTTGTGGTGTTTTGCGAGTTTCTTGCGTGTTTAGAGTGCTGTAGCCTCGTTTTCGTTTTGTTCGGCGGACAATTTTTTCTGTCGCTTAGAGAATTTTTTAGTGTCTAAACTCTTTTATTTTGATTTAAATGAAGGTGTAAGTTGCTTTTTTGAGGTCCTGGATGCTCCCTCTTGCTGTAGGTAAGCTTTTTATGTATGTGTTGTGTGTATTTCTTGTGTTTTACATTTTTTTATGTTCGCGGGTTGCGGACGATTTTTGCGAGGTCGTAATGTGTGCTAACGTGTCTTGTATAGTGTTTGCGTTTGTAGCATCGTTTTCGTTTTGTTCGGCGGCCATTTTTTCTGTCGAGGTCGTAATGTGTGTTAACGTGTCTCGTATGTTGTTTGCATTGCGAGGTAAAGTTTGCGAGGGTCGTAGTTGGTGTGTCGTGTTCTTGCCAGCAACTGAGGCCCTCGCCCGCAGCCCTCGCTATGCGAGCCCGCAAGCGTTAGCAACAACTCGCATGCTCACAACTATATATGTGATATATATATATATATATATATATATATATATACTTTTTTTTTACTTTTTGCATTTCTAGAGGATATAAAGAGGTTGAGATGCACTGTGGACCTGCAAGTCTTGGTGAATGTAGCCCAGTAGTGTGATACTTGTGGAGAGAGGAAATAGACTATTTAAGAAGGACATACTTTCCCATTCCACGGAACAGGAAAGGAGACATTGCAGGGTCTCATGAAGGCGACAAGTTACATCCAATTTTATTTTTGATAGGATGTCCCACTACTACTTTACTAAAAAAGGAAGTAGATACACGGGACGGCTATCCAGAAGAAGTTGTAGCAACAAACAAATTAATTCAAGCATGCCTGGAATAAGTATTAGGATGAAGGATGCTGAGGATGAATTAAGCCAAGCTTTTTAAGTAGATGTGTGCGGCCATCAGGAACTTTACATGCATTCCCCTGGCCTATTCTCTGGGGTGGGAGAACATGACCCCTACAATAATACACAATCCATCACATATTTCTAAAACTAGAAATGTATAAGCAATTGTACTCCTAAATACTTCTTATCATGATCTAGACCTCTATTACCAATTCATTCCATCCCTACAAATATTTTACCATTTTACTTTGGGTCAAAAAAAAAAAGATTTAAAACACTGTGAGACTCTTTAATGATTTAGTGTCAGGGAGCCCTTGTTGATAGTGTGGAGAAATGGGGGCATGACCATCCTCTGGAATGGGGTGGTGGGTGAGGGAGGAGAGCTTAAGATCACATTTAAACGAGGGTGGTGATCTTTCTTCATTCCACTATGAGCAGATCTGCCAACTCCCCAAATTCCTGATATTGTAAAGTAATTTGCCAATTCCACTGACATCAGTATTGCCACACAGGGCTACTACCCTGGTTATACAGGTACCGTGGGGACAGTGCATCAGAAGCTGATTTACTGAGTGATGGTTTCCGTGATGGTTTTATCATCCCTGCCAAGGGTGTTGCAGGGTATCATATTCATAAACACTTGCCATCTGCCATTTATTACCCAAAGGTGGTTTTAGCAACATTCTTTAACAAAATGTTATGTAGGATGTCCGTTCTCTTCCCTCCTATTCTGATTTGATTATTTCCCCCTTGGTTTGGTGACCAAAAATGATCCTGGTCAGTTTTGTCTTATCCGTCACTCTCTTTTCTCTTATCAGTAAGGAGTTAAATACAGTGTCATTTACTTTTTTTGATCAGCCTCTACATCTGGTCAAATCTGCAGGTAAGGTGCTCTCATGGCTAAGTCTGACATTTAAGCTGCTTTCAGTTTTTTTCATGTTCAATTCCTGGCCTTCATTTTGCCATTTCCATGTTTGTTTATCTCTCTCTGCCCATGGGTGGCTCTATTTCTTTACTGTTTTTTTAATGTTTTAGCTCTTTTTTGGAATGGTGCATAGTATGCCATCTGATGCAATTTATTTAGACAATTTTCTTTTTTGTTTGTCTTGAGGATTCTCACATTTTTCAAAGACTCATGGACTCTTCTTCCGTACTGGCGCTTCCTTAGGAGGACCATTTGGCAGCCGGGAAGTCTAACATTTTTGTGCATATCCATTGATTCTGTTTCTATGAAGTGAAGATTATTATTATTATTATTATCTTTATTTATATCCCGCCGACATTCCGTAGCGCTGTACAGGGGTTGAGTACATGGCACAAACAAAATTAACACCTTATAAATAATGGAGTTCCCTGGTGTTTGAGCTTAGAATCAAATGTACATAGTGCTTGTTTCCAAGGCACTGACACAATATTGAAAACTCGCTAACTTGCAATCTAAGGGTTTAGTTGTGATACAGTATTGCAGTGTGAACGCAGTTTGTTTAGTCAAGTGGAGGTGTCTGTGTTTTGTACTGTAGATTGTGTGTGTAAGTGTTTTTAAGCTGTGGAGTGTGCAGTTGTACATGATAAGATTTGTTAAACAGGTGTGTTTTTGAGGCAGGAAGATAATCTAATGGAGCGGGGCAAGGAGTTCCAGTTAGTAGGGGCAGCATGAGAAAAGTCTTGAAGACAGGAGTGAGAAGAGGTGATAAGAGAGAAGGAAAGAAAAAGGTCATTAGTAGAACGAAGGGGGCGGTTGGGAGAGTATTTTGAAACAAGAGCTTATATGTTAGGGTCACAATTTTAAATTTGATTCTGGCAGCTATGGGAAGCCAGTGGAGTGATTGACAGAAAGCAGTTGCAGACACTGAGCGTTTGGTATTGAAGAGGAGTCTAGCGGAGGCGTTCATTATGGATTGGAGGGGATACAGGCAAGAGATGGGTAGGCCAGCAAGGAGGGAATTGCAGTAGTCGAGTCGAGATATGACGAGAGAGTGTATTAGAATTTTAGCTGTGTCTTCTGTAAGATAGGGGGAAAATGTTGGAGATTTTTTTAGGTGAAACTGCCAAGCTTTTATTATTGATTGGATGTGAGGAATAAAAGAGAGGGCAGGATCTAGTAGAACCCCAAGACAACGGGCGTGGGAGGTTGGAGTGATGATGGCATTTTCAACAGTGAGAGATATTTGAGGGGTGGAAGCTGTAGTAGAGGGTGGGAAGATGAGGAGTTTAGTCTTAGACATGTTAAGTTTGAGTTGACAGGCAGACATCCAGGAGGATATGCTAGAGAGGCAGTTGGAAACTTGAGCTAAAAGAGAGGGATGGGAGAGAAAATGCAGATAGTGTGAGCTTCAAAGGATGAAAATTGGAGTGCGGGAACAGGTGGAATGCAGTGAAAAGTGCAGCGAGAGGATTGCAGTATGTCCACACCTCCACCTTGTTTGTTCCCAGGTCTAGGAGTGTGGCTGAAGTGTAGACCACCATAAGAGAGTGCAGCAGGGGAGGCAGAGTCAGATGGAGTGAGTCAGGTTTCCGTGATAGCCAGTAAATTGAGGGAGTTGGAACTGAAGAGGTCATGAATGATGGTAAGTTTATTGCAAACAGATCTTGCATTCCAGAGGGCACTAGAGAAGGGCAGGGTAGATGGTTTGTAACAAGTGATGGCAATTAGATTATGGGTGTTTTGGGTATTTGCTGCCCTGGGTTCTCTGCATGGCTGACAGCAGGTGGAAATGAGTGAGGGGTCTGGGCTAGGGGATATATTTCCACAAGCCATCAGAAGAACGAGAGAGAGTAAAAGGAGATGGGAATAAGACTTACAGAAGCACTTCTGCTTTTCAGCTTTAGGGGAGTGAAGGATCTGCTTAGAGAACTTCAATCGCTTCTGACTCATAACAAGACGACCTTGGGGGCTTACAGATTGTCACTGGCAAGCTTCCGTTCTCTTGCAGGCTCATTCCAATGGGATAATTTTTTGTAGACATCTGTCTGTCCACATCAAGGATTTACGTGTCTTTTCATCAATTTCGGCTCTCTAGGGAGTCCTTAGATTCTTCTTCTTGAAAGATAACGTGTCCAACCAGCAGCTGGAGTTACATACTGTTGCAGCTGATGGTGTCGGTTTGGGAAGTAGTGTGATGTCCCTTAGTCTAGAGGTGAGGCCTTCATCTGCCCATTGTTTAATCTTGCATTCCTTTAGTTGTTCTCTATTGTAACTGTGCTTTTTCTTTGGGGAGACAAGTTTACGGACAGTTTCATAGTCTTCCAATCGGACACTCTGGCTTTGGTTTAGGCAAATAATTGCCAGCCTGCTTCATCTTTACCTCGGCATCTAATTATCTGTTGCCTAAAACTCAATCTGCATCTTAGAGCTAAACACATTCTTTGGGTGCACAACTCTGATGCTGACTCTTTATCTCGTTTTCAGTTCAGAAGGTTCACAGAGTTATTTCCGCATGTAGACAAAGTGGAGACTACATTCCCAGATCACTTGTGGGAGGTAGCTTGGATGAAGTAGCGGGAGTCATTAAAGGATCATTGGCTTCTTCCACTTGGTCTGTGTATCAACACTTTTGGAAAGCTTGGTGGAAGATAGAGGAAATTGTGGAATATCTGTCCTCTGCTGATAATATGTTGGACACAATGTTTTGTCTTGCAATGTGGAGAAAAGTGTATTTCTAGATCTGCTATACACAAACACCTGAAGGCTTTTTGTTCCTCATTTAAACTGCACGGACAGGAATAATTAAACAAGCTGTGAAGGGCCTAAAACTGAGGAAGCTCACTCCATTTAGTTCAATTTGTTATTAAAATTCACAGACACCCTGTTGGTGATTTGTTTTGACAAGTTAGAATTTCGGACAGCTTTTGCTCTGGCTTCTTTGATGCTCTTCATATAAGTGAGCTGGTTGGCCCTAATACGTCAATGCCTGACAGATTGTTGTATAAGGATGTTTGTGATGCTGCTGACCAGTTTTCTGTTCTTATTAGTATATCTAAACCCAACCAAAAAGCCTGTGGAAATCAAGTATTTTGTTAAGGGGTTAAGGGGTATATTTAAGTCTAAGGAATATGATTGTATGTTCCTGAGAGATGGGGTTCACTTGAATAACTTAAGTTTGAGCCTATTTATTGGTAACTTGATGAAAGGGCTGTCCCTTGGTTTGCATTGCTAGTTTGGAAAAGTGTCCACCGGTTATAGATGGTGGTTAGCGACAGCTTGATTAGGATTTGGTGAATAGGTCCAGTGGTTAAGATTCGGTGCTTAGGTTCAGTGGTTAGGATTTTGTGTCTAGGATCAGTGGTTAGGATTCAGTGCCTAGGTTCAGTGGTTAGGATTCCATGCTTAGATCCAGTGGTTAGTATTCAGTGCTTAGGTTCAGTGGTTAGGATTCGGTGCCTAGGTTCAGTGGTTAAGATTTGCTTCTTAGGTTCAGTGGCTAGGATTCAGTGCTTAGGTCTAGTGGTTAGGATTTGGTGCTTATGTTCAGTGGTTAGGATTTGGTGCTTAGGTCCATTGATTAGGATTTGGTGCTTAGGTCCAGTGGATAGGATTTGGTAATTAGGTTCAGTGGTTAGGATTCGGTGCCTAGGTCCCTTGGTTAGGATTCAGTGCCTTGGTTCAGTGATTAGGATTTGGTGTCTAGGTACAGTGGTTAGGATTGAATGCTTAGTTTCATTGGTTAGGATTCAGTGCTTAGGTTCAGTGGTTAGCATTTGGTGTCTAGGTTCAGTGGTTAGGATTCGGTGCCTAGGTTCAGTGGTTAAGATTTGGTTCTTAGGTTCAGTGGTTATGATTCGGTGCCTAGGTCCCTTGGATAGGACTCGGTGCCTAGGTCCCGTGATTAGGATTTGGTGCCATGGTTCAGTGGTTAGGATTTGGTGCTTAGGTCCAGTGGTTAGGATTTGGTGCTTAGGTCAAGTGGTTAAGATTCGATGCTTAGATCCAGTGGTTAGGATTCAGTGCTTAGGTTCAGTGGTTAGGATTCGGTGCCTAGGTTCAGTGGTTAAGATTTGCTTCTTAGGTTCAGTGGCTAGGATTCAGTGCCTAGGTTCAGTGGTTAGATCCAGTGGTTAGGATTCAGTGCCTAGGTTCAGTGGTCAAGATTCGATGCTTAGATCCAGTGGTTAGGATTTAGTGCTTAGGTTCATTGGTTAGGATTCGGTGCCTAGGTTCAGTGGTTAAGATTTGCTTCTTAGGTTCAGTGGCTAGGATTCATTGCTTAGGTTCAGTGGTTAGGATTCGGTGCCTAGGTTCAGTGGTTAGGATTTGGTGCTTAGGTTCAGTGGTTAGGATTTGGTGCTTAGGTCCATTGATTAGGATTTGGTGCTTAGGTCCAGTGGATAGGATTTGGTAATTAGGTTCAGTGGTTAGGATTCGGTGCCTAGGTCCCTTGGTTAGGATTCGGTGCCTAGGTCCCTTGGTTAGGATTCAGTGCCTTGGTTCAGTGGTTAGGATTTGGTGCCTAGGTACAGTGGTTAGGATTGAATGCTTAGTTTCAGTGGTTAGGATTCATTGCTTAGGTTCAGTGGTTAGCATTTGGTGTCTAGGTTCAGTGGTTAGGATTTGGTGCATAGGTTCAGTGGTTAAGATTTGGTTCTTAGGTTCAGTGGTTATGATTCGGTGCCTAGGTCCCTTGGATAGGACTCGGTGCCTAGGTTCCGTGATTAGGATTTGGTGCCTAGGTCCCGTGATTAGGATTTGGTGCCTTGGTTCAGTGGTTAGGATTTGGTGCTTAGGTCCAGTGGTTAGGATTTGTGATTAGGTCCAGTGGTTAGGATTTGGTGATTAGGTTCAGTGGTTAGGATTTGGTGCTTAGGTCCAGTGGTTAGGAGTTGGTGATTAGGTTCAGTGGTTAGGATTTGGTGCCTGGGTTCAGTGGTTAGGATTTGGTGCTTAGGTCCAGTGGTTAGGATTTGGTGATTAGGTTCAGTGGTTAGGATTTGGTGCTTAGGTCCAGTGGTTAGGATTTGGTGCTTAGGTCCAGTGGTTAGGATTTGTGATTAGGTCCAGTAGTTAGGATTTGGTGATTAGGTTCAGTATTTAGGATTTGGTGCTTAGGTTCAGTAGTTAGGATTTGGTGCTTAGGTTCAGTAGTTAGGATTTGGTGATTAGGTTCAGTGGTTAGGATTTGGTGCTTAGGTCCAGTGGTTAGGATTCGGTGCTTAGGTCCAGTGGTTAGGATTTGTGATTAGGTCCAGTAGTTAGGATTTGGTGATTAGGTTCAGTGGTTAGGATTTGGTGCTTAGGTTCAGTAGTTAGGATTTGGTGCTTAGGTTCAGTAGTTAGGATTTGGTGCTTAGGTCCAGTGGTTAGGATTTGGTGATTAGGTTCAGTGGTTAGGATTTGGTGATTAGTTTCAGGGGTTAGGATTTGGTGCTTAGGTCCAGTGGTTAGGATTTGGTGATTAGGTTTAGTGGTTAGGATTTGGTGCTTAGGTCCAGTGGTTAGGATTTGGTGCGTAGGTTCAGTGGTGAGGATTTAATGCTTAGATCCAGTGGTTAGGATTTGTGATTAGGTCCAGTGGTTAGGATTTGGTGATTAGGTTCAGTGGTTAGGATTTGGTGCTTAGGTCCAGTGGTTAGGATTTGGTGATTAGGTCCAGTGGTTAGGATTTGGTGATTAGGTTCAGTGGTTAGGATTTGGTGCTTAGGTCCAGTGGTTAGGATTTGGTGATTAGGTTCAGTGGTTAGGATTTGGTGCTTAGGTCCAGTGGTTAGGATTTGGTGATTAAGTTCAGTGGTTAGGATTTGGTGCTTAGGTCCAGTGGTTAGGATTTGGTGATTAGGTCCAGTGGTTAGGATTTGGTGCCTAGGTCCAGTGGTTAAGATTCGGTGCCTAGATTCAGTGGTTAGGATTTGTGATTAGGTCCAGTGGTTAGGATTTGGTGATTAGGTCCAGTGGTTAGGATTTGGTGCCTAGGTCCAGTGGTTAGGATTCAGTGCCTAGATTCAGTGGTTAGGATTTGTGATTAGGTCCAGTGGTTAGGATTTGGTGATTAGGTTCAGTATTTAGGATTTGGTGCTTAGGTTCAGTAGTTAGGATTTGGTGCTTAGGTTCAGTAGTTAGGATTTGGTGATTAGGTTCAGTGGTTAGGATTTGGTGCTTAGGTCCAGTGGTTAGGATTCGGTGCTTAGGTCCAGTGGTTAGGATTTGTGATTAGGTCCAGTAGTTAGGATTTGGTGATTAGGTTCAGTGGTTAGGATTTGGTGCTTAGGTTCAGTAGTTAGGATTTGGTGCTTAGGTTCAGTAGTTAGGATTTGGTGCTTAGGTCCAGTGGTTAGGATTTGGTGATTAGGTTCAGTGGTTAGGATTTGGTGATTAGTTTCAGGGGTTAGGATTTGGTGATTAGGTTTAGTGGTTAGGATTTGGTGCTTAGGTCCAGTGGTTAGGATTTGGTGCGTAGGTTCAGTGGTGAGGATTTGGTGCTTAGGTCCAGTGGTTAGGATTTGTGATTAGGTCCAGTGGTTAGGATTTGGTGATTAGGTTCAGTGGTTAGGATTTGGTGCTTAGGTCCAGTGGTTAGGATTTGGTGATTAGGTTCAGTGGTTAGGATTTGGTGCTTAGGTCCAGTGGTTAGGATTTGGTGATTAGGTCCAGTGGTTAGGATTTGGTGCCTAGGTCCAGTGGTTAAGATTCGGTGCCTAGATTCAGTGGTTAGGATTTGTGATTAGGTCCAGTGGTTAGGATTTGGTGATTAGGTCCAGTGGTTAGGATTTGGTGCCTAGGTCCAGTGGTTAGGATTCAGTGCCTAGATTCAGTGGTTAGGATTTGTGATTAGGTCCAGTGTTTAGGATTTGGTGATTAGGTTCAGTGGTTAGGATTTGGTGCTTAGGTCCCGTGGTTAGGATTCAGTGCCTAGATTCAGTGGTTAGGATTTGGTGCTTAGGTCCAGTGGTTAGGATTTGGTGATTAGGTTCAGTGGTTAGGATTTGGTGCTTAGGTCCCGTGGTTAGGATTCAGTGCCTAGATTCAGTGGTTAGGATTTGGTGCTTAGGTCCAGTGGTTAGGATTTGGTGATTAAGTTCAGTGGTTAGGATTTGATGCTTAGGTCCAGTGGTTAGGATTTGGTGATTAGGTTCAGTGGTTAGGATTTGGTGCTTAGGTCCAGTGGTTAGGATTTGGTAATTAGGTCCAGTGGTTAGGATTTGGTGCCTAGGTCCAGTGGTTAGGATTCAGTGCCTAGATTCAGTGGTTAGGATTTGTGATTAGGTCCAGTGGTTAGGATTTGGTGATTAGGTTCAGTAGTTAGGATTTGGTGCTTAGGTCCAGTGGTTAGGATTTGGTGATTAGGTCCAGTGGTTAGGATTTGGTGCTTAGGTCCAGTGGTTAGGATTTGTTGATTAGGTTCAGTGGTTAGGATTTGTTGATTAGGTTCAGTGGTTAGGATTTGGTGCTTAGGTCCAGTGGTTAGGATTTGGTGATTAGGTTCAGTGGTTAGGATTTGGTGCTTAGGTCCAGTGGTTAGGATTTGATGCTTAGGTCCAGTGGTTAGGATTTGGTGATTAGGTTCAGTGGTTAGGATTTGGTGATTAGGTTCAGTGGTTAGGATTTGGTGCTTAGGTCCAGTGGTTAGGATTTGGTGATTAGGTTCAGTGGTTAGGATTTGGTGCTTAGGTCCAGTGGTTAGGATTTGGTGATTAGGTTCAGTGGTTAGGATTTGGTGCTTAGGTCCAGTGGTTAGGATTTGGTGATTAGGTTCAGTGGTTAGGATTTGGTGCTTAGGTACTGTGGTTAGGATTTGGTGCTTAGGTCCAGTGGTTAGGATTTGGTGATTAGGTTCAGTGGTTAGGATTTGGTGATTAGGTTCAGTGGTTAGGATTTGGTGCTTAGGTCCAGTGGTTAGGATTTGGTGATTAGGTTCAGTGGTTAGGATTTGGTGCTTAGGTCTAATGGTTAGGATTTGGTGCTTAGGTCCAGTGGTTAGGATTTGGTGATTAGGTTCAGTGGTTAGAATTTGGTGCCTAGGTCCCTTGGATAGTATTTGGTGCCTAGGTCCCATGGTTAGGATCCGTTGCCTAGATTAAGTGGTTAGGATTTGGTGCCTAGGTCCCATGGTTAGGATCCGGTGCCTAGATTCAGTGGTTAGGATTTGGTGCTTAGGTCCAGTGGTTAGGATTAGGTGATTAGGTTCAGTGGTTAGGATTTGGTGCTTAGGTCCAGTGGTTAGGATTTGGTGGTTAGGTCCTGTGGTTAGGATTTGGTGATTAGGTTCAGTGGTTAGGATTTGGTGCTTAGGTCCAGTGGTTAGGATTTGGTGATTAGGTTCAGTGTTTAGGATTTGGTGCTTAGGTCCAGTGGTTAGGATTTGGTGATTAGGTTCAGTGGTTAGGATTTGGTGCTTAGGTACTGTGGTTAGGATTTGGTGCTTAGGTCCAGTGGTTAGGATTTGGTGCTTAGGTCCAGTGGTTAGGATTTGGTGATTAGGTTCAGTGGTTAGGATTTGGTGCTTAGGTCCAGTGGTTAGGATTTGGTGATTAGGTTCAGTGGTTAGGATTTGGTGCTTAGGTCCAGTGGTTAGGATTTGGTGATTAGGTTCAGTGGTTAGGATTTGGTGATTAGGTTCAGTGGCTAGGATTTGGTGCTTAGGTCCAGTGGTTAGGATTTGGTGATTAGGTTCAGTGGTTAGGATTTGGTGCTTAGGTCCAGTGGTTAGGATTTGGTGATTAGGTTCAGTATTTAGGATTTGGTGCTTAGGTCCAGTGGTTAGGATTTGGTGATTAGGTTCAGTGATTAGGATTTGGTGCTTAGGTACTGTGGTTAGGATTTGGTGCTTAGGTCCAGTGGTTAGGATTTGGTGATTAGGTTCAGTGGTTAGGATTTGGTGATTAGGTTCAGTGTTTAGGATTTGGTGATTAGGTTCAGTGGTTAGGATTCGGTGCCTAGATTCAGTGGTTAGGATTTGGTGCTTAAGTCCCGTGGTTAGGATTTGGTGATTAGGTTCAGTGGTTAGGATTTGGTGATTAGGTTCAGTGGTTAGGATTTGGTGCTTAGGTTCAGTGGTTAGGATTTGGTGATTAGGTTCAGTGGTTAGGATTTGGTGCTTAGGTCCAGTGGTTAGGATTTGGTGATTAGGTCCAGTGGTTAGGATTTGGTGCCTAGGTCCAGTGGTTAAGATTCGGTGCCTAGATTCAGTGGTTAGGATTTGTGATTAGGTCCAGTGGTTAGGATTTGGTGATTAGGTCCAGTGGTTAGGATTTGGTGCCTAGGTCCAGTGGTTAGGATTCAGTGCCTAGATTCAGTGGTTAGGATTTGTGATTAGGTCCAGTGGTTAGGATTTGGTGATTAGGTTCAGTGGTTAGGATTTGGTGCTTAGGTCCCGTGGTTAGGATTCAGTGCCTAGATTCAGTGGTTAGGATTTGGTGCTTAGGTCCAGTGGTTAGGATTTGGTGATTAGGTTCAGTGGTTAGGATTTGGTGCTTAGGTCCAGTGGTTAGGATTTGGTGATTAGGTTCAGTGGTTAGGATTTGGTGCTTAGGTCCAGTGGTTAGGATTTGGTAATTAGGTCCAGTGGTTAGGATTTGGTGCCTAGGTCCAGTGGTTAGGATTCAGTGCCTAGATTCAGTGGTTAGGATTTGTGATTAGGTCCAGTGGTTAGGATTTGGTGATTAGGTTCAGTGGTTAGGATTTGGTGCTTAGGTCCAGTGGTTAGGATTTGGTGATTAGGTCCAGTGGTTAGGATTTGGTGCTTAGGTCCAGTGGTTAGGATTTGTTGATTAGGTTCAGTGGTTAGGATTTGTTGATTAGGTTCAGTGGTTAGGATTTGGTGCTTAGGTCCAGTGGTTAGGATTTGGTGATTAGGTTCAGTGGTTAGGATTTGGTGCTTAGGTCCAGTGGTTAATATTTGGTGCTTAGGTCCAGTGGTTAGGATTTGGTGATTAGGTTCAGTGGTTAGGATTTGGTGATTAGGTTCAGTGGTTAGGATTTGGTGCTTAGGTCCAGTGGTTAGGATTTGGTGATTAGGTTCAGTGGTTAGGATTTGGTGCTTAGGTCCAGTGGTTAGGATTTGGTGATTAGGTTCAGTGGTTAGGATTTGGTGCTTAGGTCCAGTGGTTAGGATTTGGTGATTAGGTTCAGTGGTTAGGATTTGGTGCTTAGGTACTGTGGTTAGGATTTGGTGCTTAGGTCCAGTGGTTAGGATTTGGTGATTAGGTTCAGTGGTTAGGATTTGGTGATTAGGTTCAGTGGTTAGGATTTGGTGCTTAGGTCCAGTGGTTAGGATTTGGTGATTAGGTTCAGTGGTTAGGATTTGGTGCTTAGGTCTAATGGTTAGGATTTGGTGCTTAGGTCCAGTGGTTAGGATTTGGTGATTAGGTTCAGTGGTTAGAATTTGGTGCCTAGGTCCCTTGGATAGTATTTGGTGCCTAGGTCCCATGGTTAGGATCCGGTGCCTAGATTCAGTGGTTAGGATTTGGTGCCTAGGTCCCATGGTTAGGATCCGGTGCCTAGATTCAGTGGTTAGGATTTGGTGCTTAGGTCCAGTGGTTAGGATTAGGTGATTAGGTTCAGTGGTTAGGATTTGGTGCTTAGGTCCAGTGGTTAGGATTTGGTGGTTAGGTCCAGTGGTTAGGATTTGGTGATTAGGTTCAGTGGTTAGGATTTGGTGCTTAGGTCCAGTGGTTAGGATTTGGTGATTAGGTTCAGTGTTTAGGATTTGGTGCTTAGGTCCAGTGGTTAGGATTTGGTGATTAGGTTCAGCGGTTAGGATTTGGTGCTTAGGTACTGTGGTTAGGATTTGGTGCTTAGGTCCAGTGGTTAGGATTTGGTGCTTAGGTCCAGTGGTTAGGATTTGGTGATTAGGTTCAGTGGTTAGGATTTGGTGCTTAGGTCCAGTGGTTAGGATTTGGTGATTAGGTTCAGTGGTTAGGATTTGGTGCTTAGGTCCCGTGGTTAGGATTCAGTGCCTAGATTCAGTGGTTAGGATTTGGTGCTTAGGTCCAGTGGTTAGGATTTGGTGATTAGGTTCAGTGGTTAGGATTTGATGCTTAGGTCCAGTGGTTAGGATTTGGTGATTAGGTTCAGTGGTTAGGATTTGGTGCTTAGGTCCAGTGGTTAGGATTTGGTAATTAGGTCCAGTGGTTAGGATTTGGTGCCTAGGTCCAGTGGTTAGGATTCAGTGCCTAGATTCAGTGGTTAGGATTTGTGATTAGGTCCAGTGGTTAGGATTTGGTGATTAGGTTCAGTGGTTAGGATTTGGTGCTTAGGTCCAGTGGTTAGGATTTGGTGATTAGGTCCAGTGGTTAGGATTTGGTGCTTAGGTCCAGTGGTTAGGATTTGTTGATTAGGTTCAGTGGTTAGGATTTGTTGATTAGGTTCAGTGGTTAGGATTTGGTGCTTAGGTCCAGTGGTTAGGATTTGGTGATTAGGTTCAGTGGTTAGGATTTGGTGCTTAGGACCAGTGGTTAGGATTTGGTGCTTAGGTCCAGTGGTTAGGATTTGGTGATTAGGTTCAGTGGTTAGGATTTGGTGATTAGGTTCAGTGGTTAGGATTTGGTGCTTAGGTCCAGTGGTTAGGATTTGGTGATTAGGTTCAGTGGTTAGGATTTGGTGCTTAGGTCCAGTGGTTAGGATTTGGTAATTAGGTCCAGTGGTTAGGATTTGGTGCCTAGGTCCAGTGGTTAGGATTCAGTGCCTAGATTCAGTGGTTAGGATTTGTGATTAGGTCCAGTGGTTAGGATTTGGTGATTAGGTTCAGTGGTTAGGATTTGGTGCTTAGGTCCAGTGGTTAGGATTTGGTGATTAGGTCCAGTGGTTAGGATTTGGTGCTTAGGTCCAGTGGTTAGGATTTGTTGATTAGGTTCAGTGGTTAGGATTTGTTGATTAGGTTCAGTGGTTAGGATTTGGTGCTTAGGTCCAGTGGTTAGGATTTGGTGATTAGGTTCAGTGGTTAGGATTTGGTGCTTAGGTCCAGTGGTTAGGATTTGGTGCTTAGGTCCAGTGGTTAGGATTTGGTGATTAGGTTCAGTGGTTAGGATTTGGTGATTAGGTTCAGTGGTTAGGATTTGGTGCTTAGGTCCAGTGGTTAGGATTTGGTGATTAGGTTCAGTGGTTAGGATTTGGTGCTTAGGTCCAGTGGTTAGGATTTGGTGATTAGGTTCAGTGGTTAAGATTTGGTGCTTAGGTCCAGTGGTTAGGATTTGGTGATTAGGTTCAGTGGTTAGGATTTGGTGCTTAGGTACTGTGGTTAGGATTTGGTGCTTAGGTCCAGTGGTTAGGATTTGGTGATTAGGTTCAGTGGTTAGGATTTGGTGATTAGGTTCAGTGGTTAGGATTTGGTGCTTAGGTCCAGTGGTTAGGATTTGGTGATTAGGTTCAGTGGTTAGGATTTGGTGCTTAGGTCTAATGGTTAGGATTTGGTGCTTAGGTCCAGTGGTTAGGATTTGGTGATTAGGTTCAGTGGTTAGAATTTGGTGCCTAGGTCCCTTGGATAGTATTTGGTGCCTAGGTCCCATGGTTAGGATCCGGTGCCTAGATTCAGTGGTTAGGATTTGGTGCCTAGGTCCCATGGTTAGGATCCGGTGCCTAGATTCAGTGGTTAGGATTTGGTGCTTAGGTCCAGTGGTTAGGATTAGGTGATTAGGTTCAGTGGTTAGGATTTGGTGCTTAGGTCCAGTGGTTAGGATTTGGTGCTTAGGTCCAGTGGTTAGGATTTGGTGATTAGGTCCAGTGGTTAGGATTTGGTGCTTAGGTCCAGTGGTTAGGATTTGGTGATTAGGTTCAGTGTTTAGGATTTGGTGCTTAGGTCCAGTGGTTAGGATTTGGTGATTAGGTTCAGCGGTTAGGATTTGGTGCTTAGGTACTGTGGTTAGGATTTGGTGCTTAGGTCCAGTGGTTAGGATTTGGTGCTTAGGTCCAGTGGTTAGGATTTGGTGATTAGGTTCAGTGGTTAGGATTTGGTGCTTAGGTCCAGTGGTTAGGATTTGGTGATTAGGTTCAGTGGTTAGGATTTGGTGCTTAGGTCCCGTGGTTAGGATTCAGTGCCTAGATTCAGTGGTTAGGATTTGGTGCTTAGGTCCAGTGGTTAGGATTTGGTGATTAGGTTCAGTGGTTAGGATTTGATGCTTAGGTCCAGTGGTTAGGATTTGGTGATTAGGTTCAGTGGTTAGGATTTGGTGCTTAGGTCCAGTGGTTAGGATTTGGTAATTAGGTCCAGTGGTTAGGATTTGGTGCCTAGGTCCAGTGGTTAGGATTCAGTGCCTAGATTCAGTGGTTAGGATTTGTGATTAGGTCCAGTGGTTAGGATTTGGTGATTAGGTTCAGTGGTTAGGATTTGGTGCTTAGGTCCAGTGGTTAGGATTTGGTGATTAGGTCCAGTGGTTAGGATTTGGTGCTTAGGTCCAGTGGTTAGGATTTGTTGATTAGGTTCAGTGGTTAGGATTTGTTGATTAGGTTCAGTGGTTAGGATTTGGTGCTTAGGTCCAGTGGTTAGGATTTGGTGATTAGGTTCAGTGGTTAGGATTTGGTGCTTAGGACCAGTGGTTAGGATTTGGTGCTTAGGTCCAGTGGTTAGGATTTGGTGATTAGGTTCAGTGGTTAGGATTTGGTGATTAGGTTCAGTGGTTAGGATTTGGTGCTTAGGTCCAGTGGTTAGGATTTGGTGATTAGGTTCAGTGGTTAGGATTTGGTGCTTAGGTCCAGTGGTTAGGATTTGGTGATTAGGTTCAGTGGTTAGGATTTGGTGCTTAGATCCAGTGGTTAGGATTTGGTGATTAGGTTCAGTGGTTAGGATTTGGTGCTTAGGTACTGTGGTTAGGATTTGGTGCTTAGGTCCAGTGGTTAGGATTTGGTGATTAGGTTCAGTGGTTAGGATTTGGTGATTAGGTTCAGTGGTTAGGATTTGGTGCTTAGGTCCAATGGTTAGGATTTGGTGATTAGGTTCAGTGGTTAGGATTTGGTGCTTAGGTCTAATGGTTAGGATTTGGTGCTTAGGTCCAGTGGTTAGGATTTGGTGATTAGGTTCAGTGGTTAGAATTTGGTGCTTAGGTCCAGTGGTTAGGATTTGGTGATTAGGTTCAGTGGTTAGGATTTGGTGATTAGGTTCAGTGGTTAGGATTTGGTGCTTAGGTCCAGTGGTTAGGATTTGGTGATTAGGTTCAG
Organism: Discoglossus pictus; assembly: GCA_027410445.1. Taxonomy (NCBI): domain Eukaryota; kingdom Metazoa; phylum Chordata; class Amphibia; order Anura; family Alytidae; genus Discoglossus; species Discoglossus pictus. The sequence continues at coordinate 87,837,184 of CM050169.1, forward strand.
TGGTTAGGATTTGGTGCTTAGGTCCAGTGGTTAGGATTTGGTGATTAGGTTCAGTGGTTAGGATTTGGTGCTTAGGTCCAGTGGTTAGGATTTGGTGATTAGGTTCAGTGGTTAGAATTTGGTGCCTAGGTCCCTTGGATAGTATTTGGTGCCTAGGTCCCATGGTTAGGATCCGGTGCCTAGATTCAGTGGTTAGGATTTGGTGCCTAGGTCCCATGGTTAGGATCCGGTGCCTAGATTCAGTGGTTAGGATTTGGTGCTTAGGTCCAGTGGTTAGGATTAGGTGATTAGGTTCAGTGGTTAGGATTTGGTGCTTAGGTCCAGTGGTTAGGATTTGGTGGTTAGGTCCTGTGGTTAGGATTTGGTGATTAGGTTCAGTGGTTAGGATTTGGTGCTTAGGTCCAGTGGTTAGGATTTGGTGATTAGGTTCAGTGTTTAGGATTTGGTGCTTAGGTTCAGCGGTTAGGATTTGGTGCTTAGGTACTGTGGTTAGGATTTGGTGCTTAGGTCCAGTGGTTAGGATTTGGTGCTTAGGTCCAGTGGTTAGGATTTGGTGATTAGGTTCAGTGGTTAGGATTTGGTGCTTAGGTCCAGTGGTTAGGATTTGGTGATTAGGTTCAGTGGTTAGGATTTGGTGCTTAGGTCCAGTGGTTAGGATTTGGTGATTAGGTTCAGTGGTTAGGATTTGGTGATTAGGTTCAGTGGCTAGGATTTGGTGCTTAGGTCCAGTGGTTAGGATTTGGTGATTAGGTTCAGTGGTTAGGATTTGGTCCTTAGGTCCAGTGGTTAGGATTTGTTGATTAGGTTCAGTATTTAGGATTTGGTGCTTAGGTCCAGTGGTTAGGATTTGGTGATTAGGTTCAGTGATTAGGATTTGGTGCTTAGGTACTGTGGTTAGGATTTGGTGCTTAGGTCCAGTGGTTAGGATTTGGTGATTAGGTTCAGTGGTTAGGATTTGGTGATTAGGTTCAGTGTTTAGGATTTGGTGATTAGGTTCAGTGGTTAGGATTCGGTGCCTAGATTCAGTGGTTAGGATTTGGTGCTTAAGTCCCGTGGTTAGGATTTGGTGATTAGGTTCAGTGGTTAGGATTTGGTGATTAGGTTCAGTGGTTAGGATTTGGTGATTAGGTTCAGTGGTTAGGATTTGGTGATTAGGTTCAGTGGTTAGGATTTGGTGCTTAGGTCCAGTGGTTAGGATTTGGTGCCTAGGTCCAGTGGTTAAGATTCGGTGCCTAGATTCAGTGGTTAGGATTTGTGATTAGGTCCAGTGGTTAGGATTTGGTGATTAGGTCCAGTGGTTAGGATTTGGTGCCTAGGTCCAGTGGTTAGGATTCAGTGCCTAGATTCAGTGGTTAGGATTTGTGATTAGGTCCAGTGGTTAGGATTTGGTGATTAGGTTCAGTGGTTAGGATTTGGTGCTTAGGTCCCGTGGTTAGGATTCAGTGCCTAGATTCAGTGGTTAGGATTTGGTGCTTAGGTCCAGTGGTTAGGATTTGGTGATTAGGTTCAGTGATTAGGATTTGGTGCTTAGGTACTGTGGTTAGGATTTGGTGCTTAGGTCCAGTGGTTAGGATTTGGTGATTAGGTTCAGTGGTTAGGATTTGGTGATTAGGTTCAGTGTTTAGGATTTGGTGATTAGGTTCAGTGGTTAGGATTCGGTGCCTAGATTCAGTGGTTAGGATTTGGTGCTTAAGTCCCGTGGTTAGGATTTGGTGATTAGGTTCAGTGGTTAGGATTTGGTGATTAGGTTCAGTGGTTAGGATTTGGTGATTAGGTTCAGTGGTTAGGATTTGGTGATTAGGTTCAGTGGTTAGGATTTGGTGCTTAGGTCCAGTGGTTAGGATTTGGTGCCTAGGTCCAGTGGTTAAGATTCGGTGCCTAGATTCAGTGGTTAGGATTTGTGATTAGGTCCAGTGGTTAGGATTTGGTGATTAGGTCCAGTGGTTAGGATTTGGTGCCTAGGTCCAGTGGTTAGGATTCAGTGCCTAGATTCAGTGGTTAGGATTTGTGATTAGGTCCAGTGGTTAGGATTTGGTGATTAGGTTCAGTGGTTAGGATTTGGTGCTTAGGTCCCGTGGTTAGGATTCAGTGCCTAGATTCAGTGGTTAGGATTTGGTGCTTAGGTCCAGTGGTTAGGATTTGGTGATTAGGTTCAGTGGTTAGGATTTGGTGCTTAGGTCCAGTGGTTAGGATTTGGTGATTAGGTTCAGTGGTTAGGATTTGGTGCTTAGGTCCAGTGGTTAGGATTTGGTAATTAGGTCCAGTGGTTAGGATTTGGTGCCTAGGTCCAGTGGTTAGGATTCAGTGCCTAGATTCAGTGGTTAGGATTTGTGATTAGGTCCAGTGGTTAGGATTTGGTGATTAGGTTCAGTGGTTAGGATTTGGTGCTTAGGTCCAGTGGTTAGGATTTGGTGATTAGGTCCAGTGGTTAGGATTTGGTGCTTAGGTCCAGTGGTTAGGATTTGTTGATTAGGTTCAGTGGTTAGGATTTGTTGATTAGGTTCAGTGGTTAGGATTTGGTGCTTAGGTCCAGTGGTTAGGATTTGGTGATTAGGTTCAGTGGTTAGGATTTGGTGCTTAGGTCCAGTGGTTAGGATTTGGTGCTTAGGTCCAGTGGTTAGGATTTGGTGATTAGGTTCAGTGGTTAGGATTTGGTGATTAGGTTCAGTGGTTAGGATTTGGTGCTTAGGTCCAGTGGTTAGGATTTGGTGATTAGGTTCAGTGGTTAGGATTTGGTGCTTAGGTCCAGTGGTTAGGATTTGGTGATTAGGTTCAGTGGTTAGGATTTGGTGCTTAGGTCCAGTGGTTAGGATTTGGTGATTAGGTTCAGTGGTTAGGATTTGGTGCTTAGGTACTGTGGTTAGGATTTGGTGCTTAGGTCCAGTGGTTAGGATTTGGTGATTAGGTTCAGTGGTTAGGATTTGGTGATTAGGTTCAGTGGTTAGGATTTGGTGCTTAGGTCCAGTGGTTAGGATTTGGTGATTAGGTTCAGTGGTTAGGATTTGGTGCTTAGGTCTAATGGTTAGGATTTGGTGCTTAGGTCCAGTGGTTAGGATTTGGTGATTAGGTTCAGTGGTTAGAATTTGGTGCCTAGGTCCCTTGGATAGTATTTGGTGCCTAGGTCCCATGGTTAGGATCCGGTGCCTAGATTCAGTGGTTAGGATTTGGTGCCTAGGTCCCATGGTTAGGATCCGGTGCCTAGATTCAGTGGTTAGGATTTGGTGCTTAGGTCCAGTGGTTAGGATTAGGTGATTAGGTTCAGTGGTTAGGATTTGGTGCTTAGGTCCAGTGGTTAGGATTTGGTGGTTAGGTCCTGTGGTTAGGATTTGGTGATTAGGTTCAGTGGTTAGGATTTGGTGCTTAGGTCCAGTGGTTAGGATTTGGTGATTAGGTTCAGTGTTTAGGATTTGGTGCTTAGGTCCAGTGGTTAGGATTTGGTGATTAGGTTCAGCGGTTAGGATTTGGTGCTTAGGTACTGTGGTTAGGATTTGGTGCTTAGGTCCAGTGGTTAGGATTTGGTGCTTAGGTCCAGTGGTTAGGATTTGGTGATTAGGTTCAGTGGTTAGGATTTGGTGCTTAGGTCCAGTGGTTAGGATTTGGTGATTAGGTTCAGTGGTTAGGATTTGGTGCTTAGGTCCAGTGGTTAGGATTTGGTGATTAGGTTCAGTGGTTAGGATTTGGTGCTTAGGTCCAGTGGTTAGGATTTGGTGATTAAGTTCAGTATTTAGGATTTGGTGCTTAGGTCCAGTGGTTAGGATTTGGTGATTAGGTTCAGTGATTAGGATTTGGTGCTTAGGTACTGTGGTTAGGATTTGGTGCTTAGGTCCAGTGGTTAGGATTTGGTGATTAGGTTCAGTGGTTAGGATTTGGTGATTAGGTTCAGTGTTTAGGATTTGGTGATTAGGTTCAGTGGTTAGGATTCGGTGCCTAGATTCAGTGGTTAGGATTTGGTGCTTAAGTCCCGTGGTTAGGATTTGGTGATTAGGTTCAGTGGTTAGGATTTGGTGCTTAGGTCCAGTGGTTAGGATTTGGTGATTAGGTTCAGTGGTTAGGATTTGGTGCTTAGGTCCAGTGGTTAGGATTTGGTGATTAGGTTCAGTGGTTAGGATTTGGTGCTTAGGTCCAGTGGTTAGGATTTGGTGATTAGGTTCAGTGGTTAGGATTTGGTGCTTAGGTCCAGTGGTTAGGATTTGGTGATTAGGTCCAGTGGTTAGGATTTGGTGCCTAGGTCCAGTGGTTAAGATTCGGTGCCTAGATTCAGTGGTTAGGATTTGTGATTAGGTCCAGTGGTTAGGATTTGGTGATTAGGTCCAGTGGTTAGGATTTGGTGCCTAGGTCCAGTGGTTAGGATTCAGTGCCTAGATTCAGTGGTTAGGATTTGTGATTAGGTCCAGTGGTTAGGATTTGGTGATTAGGTTCAGTGGTTAGGATTTGGTGCTTAGGTCCCGTGGTTAGGATTCAGTGCCTAGATTCAGTGGTTAGGATTTGGTGCTTAGGTCCAGTGGTTAGGATTTGGTGATTAGGTTCAGTGGTTAGGATTTGGTGCTTAGGTCCAGTGGTTAGGATTTGGTGATTAGGTTCAGTGGTTAGGATTTGGTGCTTAGGTCCAGTGGTTAGGATTTGGTAATTAGGTCCAGTGGTTAGGATTTGGTGCCTAGGTCCAGTGGTTAGGATTCAGTGCCTAGATTCAGTGGTTAGGATTTGTGATTAGGTCCAGTGGTTAGGATTTGGTGATTAGGTTCAGTGGTTAGGATTTGGTGCTTAGGTCCAGTGGTTAGGATTTGGTGATTAGGTCCAGTGGTTAGGATTTGGTGCTTAGGTCCAGTGGTTAGGATTTGTTGATTAGGTTCAGTGGTTAGGATTTGTTGATTAGGTTCAGTGGTTAGGATTTGGTGCTTAGGTCCAGTGGTTAGGATTTGGTGATTAGGTCCAGTGGTTAGGATTTGGTGATTAGGTTCAGTGGTTAGGATTTGGTGCTTAGGTCCAGTGGTTAGGATTTGGTGATTAGGTTCAGTGGTTAGGATTTGGTGCTTAGGTCCAGTGGTTAGGATTTGGTGATTAGGTTCAGTGGTTAGGATTTGGTGCTTAGGTCCAGTGGTTAGGATTTGGTGATTAGGTCCAGTGGTTAGGATTTGGTGCCTAGGTCCAGTGGTTAAGATTCGGTGCCTAGATTCAGTGGTTAGGATTTGTGATTAGGTCCAGTGGTTAGGATTTGGTGATTAGGTCCAGTGGTTAGGATTTGGTGCCTAGGTCCAGTGGTTAGGATTCAGTGCCTAGATTCAGTGGTTAGGATTTGTGATTAGGTCCAGTGGTTAGGATTTGGTGATTAGGTTCAGTGGTTAGGATTTGGTGCTTAGGTCCCGTGGTTAGGATTCAGTGCCTAGATTCAGTGGTTAGGATTTGGTGCTTAGGTCCAGTGGTTAGGATTTGGTGATTAGGTTCAGTGGTTAGGATTTGGTGCTTAGGTCCAGTGGTTAGGATTTGGTGATTAGGTTCAGTGGTTAGGATTTGGTGCTTAGGTCCAGTGGTTAGGATTTGGTAATTAGGTCCAGTGGTTAGGATTTGGTGCCTAGGTCCAGTGGTTAGGATTCAGTGCCTAGATTCAGTGGTTAGGATTTGTGATTAGGTCCAGTGGTTAGGATTTGGTGATTAGGTTCAGTGGTTAGGATTTGGTGCTTAGGTCCAGTGGTTAGGATTTGGTGATTAGGTCCAGTGGTTAGGATTTGGTGCTTAGGTCCAGTGGTTAGGATTTGTTGATTAGGTTCAGTGGTTAGGATTTGTTGATTAGGTTCAGTGGTTAGGATTTGGTGCTTAGGTCCAGTGGTTAGGATTTGGTGATTAGGTTCAGTGGTTAGGATTTGGTGCTTAGGTCCAGTGGTTAGGATTTGGTGCTTAGGTCCAGTGGTTAGGATTTGGTGATTAGGTTCAGTGGTTAGGATTTGGTGATTAGGTTCAGTGGTTAGGATTTGGTGCTTAGGTCCAGTGGTTAGGATTTGGTGATTAGGTTCAGTGGTTAGGATTTGGTGCTTAGGTCCAGTGGTTAGGATTTGGTGATTAGGTTCAGTGGTTAGGATTTGGTGCTTAGGTCCAGTGGTTAGGATTTGGTGATTAGGTTCAGTGTTTAGAATTTGGTGCCTAGGTCCCTTGGATAGTATTTGGTGCCTAGGTCCCATGGTTAGGATCCGGTGCCTAGATTCAGTGGTTAGGATTTGGTGCCTAGGTCCCATGGTTAGGATCCGGTGCCTAGATTCAGTGGTTAGGATTTGGTGCTTAGGTCCAGTGGTTAGGATTAGGTGATTAGGTTCAGTGGTTAGGATTTGGTGCTTAGGTCCAGTGGTTAGGATTTGGTGGTTAGGTCCTGTGGTTAGGATTTGGTGATTAGGTTCAGTGGTTAGGATTTGGTGCTTAGGTCCAGTGGTTAGGATTTGGTGATTAGGTTCAGTGTTTAGGATTTGGTGCTTAGGTCCAGTGGTTAGGATTTGGTGATTAGGTTCAGCGGTTAGGATTTGGTGCTTAGGTACTGTGGTTAGGATTTGGTGCTTAGGTCCAGTGGTTAGGATTTGGTGCTTAGGTCCAGTGGTTAGGATTTGGTGATTAGGTTCAGTGGTTAGGATTTGGTGCTTAGGTCCAGTGGTTAGGATTTGGTGATTAGGTTCAGTGGTTAGGATTTGGTGATTAGGTTCAGTGGCTAGGATTTGGTGCTTAGGTCCAGTGGTTAGGATTTGGTGATTAGGTTCAGTGGTTAGGATTTGGGGCTTAGGTCCAGTGGTTAGGATTTGGTGATTAGGTTCAGTATTTAGGATTTGGTGCTTAGGTCCAGTGGTTAGGATTTGGTGATTAGGTTCAGTGATTAGGATTTGGTGCTTAGGTACTGTGGTTAGGATTTGGTGCTTAGGTCCAGTGGTTAGGATTTGGTGATTAGGTTCAGTGGTTAGGATTTGGTGATTAGGTTCAGTGTTTAGGATTTGGTGATTAGGTTCAGTGGTTAGGATTCGGTGCCTAGATTCAGTGGTTAGGATTTGGTGCTTAAGTCCCGTGGTTAGGATTTGGTGCTTAGGTCCAGTGGTTAGGATTTGGTGATTAGGTTCAGTGGTTAGGATTTGGTGCTTAGGTCCAGTGGTTAGGATTTGGTGATTAGGTTCAGTGGTTAGGATTTGGTGCTTAGGTCCAGTGGTTAGGATTTGGTGCCTAGGTCCAGTGGTTAGGATTTGGTGATTAGGTTCAGTGGTTAGGATTTGGTGATTAGGTTCAGTGGTTAGGATTTGGTGCTTAGGTACAGTGGTTAGGATTTGGTGATTAGGTCCAGTGGTTAGGATTTGGTGATTAGGTTCAGTGGTTAGGATTTGGTGCTTAGGTCCAGTGGTTAGGATTTGGTGATTAGGTTCAGTGTTTAGGATTTGGTGCTTAGGTCCAGTGGTTAGGATTTGGTGATTAGGGTCAGTGGTTAGGATTTGGTGCTTAGGTACTGTGGTTAGGATTTGGTGCTTAGGTCCAGTGGTTAGGATTTGGTGCTTAGGTCCAGTGGTTAGGATTTGGTGCTTAGGTTCAGTGGTTAGGATTTGTGATTAGGTCAAGTGGTTAGGATTTGGTGATTAGGTCCAGTGGATAGGATTTGGTAATTAGGTTCAGTGGTTAGGATTCAGAGCTTAGGTTCAGTATTTAGCATATGGTATCTAGGTTCAGTGGTTAGGATTTGCTGCTTTCAGTGCTGCAACCTGGGTTCAATTCCTGTCAAGGAATCAAGAGGTCACACCACCCAGAAGCCATGCAGTAACCAATCAGCGGCCACATTTTGCTTGAGAGATACTACCAAGAGAGGGTTTGGGGAGGATGGAACTCCAGAATAATATTGTTATCAATACCTATTTACCCTTTATACAATAGCTTTGTTATGCACATGGCTCCTGAAATATCAAAAGAGTCTACCTGTTCACAGAGCCATATACAGAAGAAACCATTAATAGATGGATCCGTTAATTAATATTAGGTCATTAGGTTCTAGGGTTCCCTGGTAGTCCAGTGGTTAGGATTCGGTGCTTTCACCACTGTGACCTGGGTTTGATTCCAGTCAGGGAACCAAGATATCACACCACCCTGAAGCCATGCAGGGTTGGACCTGGTCAGTATTTGGATGGGAGACGACCTAGGGATATAAGGAGCTGTATGCTGTTGTCCCACTGGAGAAGGAACTGGCAACTCACTACAGTATCTCTGCCATGAAAACCAAATCATCGTGGATCATCATGATGTGTTGCAGTCCATGAGGTCACAGAGAGTCAGACGCGACTGAACGGTGCAAACAACAACAAAAATACCTCATTATATTACTTATAAAATACTTTTGCTTCTTACCTATTATTTGAAATAAAAAGAAAAAAAAAAAAATGTTTGTTATTCATATATTTAATGATAGACAAATTGATTTATAAACATACATTTCTAATAATAAATCATGATAAGCTCCATATTACTGTTTGATATTTCTAGGTCAGTCTCAGACACGTACAACGTCTGACCTAGAAAGTCCATCCGGTCTCCGGAGTCCGACCACGACCCCTGGAGACCGCGCTCTTCATATAAATTTATATTACTAATACCTGACTCAAAGCAAGATTTAGATGACTTCCTTTTTATCAGGAAAATTCACTGTTATCTATTTCCTAATATGGACAAAGTCACTGCCCACAATGTTTATTTTGTTTAAATAATAATTAATTTCAATTTTTATTTTATTTATTTTATTTTATATTCGTTTTTATTTATTTTAAATTTTCTATATTCTAGTTCCCTTTTTCCAAAGCATTAAAATTGTGTGTTTTTCAAGAAAAAAAATCAGAATGAAAACTTGCATCTTTTTATATGGGAACAGAGAAAATTAGTGACTGCAATTGTGACACAGCAGAATTTCCAAATATACCAATATAATAATATAATATAATATAAAAATATAATATGAATAATAACAATATAATATGATAACAATATAATAATATAATATAATAATAAGAATATATTAACAATATAATGTATTCAGTAAAATAACATGGACAAATAGCATAGCCTTTCTGATCCACCCACAAGCCAAAATTATATTTTTTTTGTTAATGAGAGATCATTGTCTTAATTATTTTTGTAACCCCTGACATGTTCATTTTTTCCATTTTTTTAAAATAAAAATAATAATAATAATAAAAATTGTTTTTTAAAGGGACACTGTAGTGGTTACACTATTTTGAAAAATTAGTATTGATGATGGGCAAAGACAATCATTAATTGTATTATCTGTTTATTATTATTATCTTTGTTTATGTAATTAAATCCAGTCCTGGCCATATCCATATCCCTTATCCATGAATTCTAATTAATATTAATATAGTTAAATGCAATTAAAGATTACTGTATTTTGTATTTTTACCCATATAAATCAGTTTCACAATTATTAGTTATTATTAGTTACAATGTTACTGCCGTCCTTTTAACTTTTAGGACATTTTTCTTGAAAATATAACAGGGGTCAATAATCTGCAGTTTGTGGCCGAGTCCAACATATTTACATTAGGCAGCTCTGCCGCTGGACTTTAATCCACTGTTAATAATGAAGCCAATACATTTTTGACCTTGAAGGTAGATAAGAGGCAGCACATTTTATTTAACAGTTTTCTTTGGGTCAAACAAAATGTTTCACTTTCATGCAGCAAATAAATGGTCACAAAAACTCATGTAAAGTAATACAGCTGATACAGTTTTTATGACTTATAACAAATAAAAATTAGAATTAAATAAGTTTTAATTTCATCCAATATTTTTTCTAATTTATTTTTTATTTAGTTAAAAATGTATTTAAAAAATATATATATATATATATATATATATATATATATATATATATATTAAAAAAATAATAATATATATATAAACTGAATGGGGAAAATGACAGAATTGTAATGGGTTTAAATAATTATTTTAACTAACTAAAAAAATGTAAATATAAAAAAAAGGTCAAGAGGGAGTCGGACATAGAACTTAGTTTTTGTGCCAAATCCCCACATGATAAAGGGACAATGTCACCAACAGGAAGCTGAATTTTTTCTACAGTAAATAATTTCTGAAATATTTAGAACTAGTAACTTGCCCGTCATAAATGATGGTATCATATGTTATGTTCAATTGTTGTTCTGTCTCTCTCTGTGCTGTCTCTGTGTGCTCTCTCTCTCTCTCTCTCTCTCTGTGCCCTCTCTCTCTCTGTGCGACCTCTCTCTCTGTGCACTCTCTCACTTTCTCTGTGCATGGTGTCTCTCTCTCTGTGTGCTCTCTCTCTTTATGCCCCTCTCTTTCTCTGTGCTCCCCCCCTCTCTCTCTCTCTGTACACCCTGTCTCGTTCTCTGTGCGCTGTCTATCTCTCTCTGTGCCCTGTCTCACTGCACTGTCTCTCTCTCTCACTGTGCTCCATCTCTCTCTATCTGTGCGACCTCTCTCTCTCTGCGCCTTCTCTCTCTCAGTGCGCCCTCTCTTTGTGTGTGTGTGCTTTCTCTCTCTATGCTCTGTATGATCTCTGTCTCTCTCCCTCCCCGTCTATCCCTCCCTTTCTCTCTCTCTCTCTCTCTCTCTCTCTCTCACTCTCTCCCTCCCCTCTCTCTCCCATTCTCTCTCTCCCATTTTGTCTCCCTCCCTCCCTCTCTCCCCCTCCCTCTCCCTCCCTCTCTCTGTATCCCCATCTTTCCCCCTCTCTCCCTTCATCTCTCTGCCTACCTCCCTCTCTCGTTCCCTCTGTCTCTCTTCTTCCCTTTCACTTTCTCGCTTCCTCCCTTTCTCTCTCTCTCTCTCTCTCTCTCACCCCCTGCCTCCCTCTCAGCCTTCCTTCCTTCCTCTCCCTCTCTTTCTCTCCTTCTCTCCCTCTCTCTCTGCCTTCCCCCCTCTCTCTCCCCCTCTATTTCTCTCTGCCTTTCTCTCTCTCCCTGTCTACCTCCCTCTCTCTGCCTTCCCCCCTTCCTCCATCTCTCTCTCACCCTCTCTGCCTCCCCCTCTCTCCCCCCTCTTTCTCTGCCTTCCCTCTCTGTCTCTCCCTCCTCTCTCTCTGCCTGCTTCTCTCCCTCTTTCTCTCTGCCTTCCTCCCTCTCTTTCTCTGCCTCCCTCCCTCTCTCTCTCCTTTGCTTTCTCCCTCCCACCCTTTCACTCTCTCTGCCTTCCTCTCTGCCTCCCTCCCTCTATCTCCCCCTCTCTCTCTGCCTCCCCTCTCTCTCTCTCTCTCTCTCACTTTCACTCTACATTCCTCTTTGCCTCCATCCCTTTTTCTCTCTCCCTCCCTTTCTCTCTCTCTCTCTGTCTTTCTTTCTCTCTCTCTCTCTCTCTGTCTTTCTCTCTTTCTGCCTCCTCCCTCTCTCTCCCTCCCTCTGCCCCATCTCTCCCCCCCCCCCCCACCATGAAGAGCAGCGCATGTGCAATTTTGCGGATGTGCCACATGGTTGTGCAATTTTCCAGTATTACCACCAATCAGGATATGAGTAACGCCTGCGCACAACACATCGCACAGGCATTACTCACATCTATTAACTATTATTGGTGATTGAATATGTTGGCTCCCTTATGCTAATTTGCGGCTTCTGTATGCTAATGTGTGGCTCAATATGCTAATGCATGGCTCCAGTATGCTAATATGTGTCTCAGTATGCTAATGTGCTACTCAGTATGCTAATGTTTGGCTCCAGTATGCTAACGTGTGTATGCTAACGTGTATCAGTATGCTAATGTGCCTCTCAGTATGCCAATGTACGGCTCAGTATACTAATGTGCGGCTCAGTATACTATGCTAATGTGCCTCTCAGTATGCCAATGTGCGGCTCAGTATGCCAATATGCTCCTCAGTATACTAATGTGCGGCTCAATATGCTAGTGTACCTCTCAGTATGCCAATGTGTGGCTCAGTATACTAATGTGTGGCTCAGTATGCTAATGTGCCTCTCAGTATGCCAATGTGCTGCCCTGTATGCAAATGTGTGGCTCAGTAAACTTATGTGACTCTCAGTATGCCTATGTGTGGCTCAGTATGACAATGTGCTGCTCAGTATGCTAATGTGCGGTTCAGTATGCTAATGTGCAGCTCATTATGCTAATATCTGGCTCAGTATGCTAATGTGCAGCTCAGTATGCTAATATGCAGGTCATTATGCTAATATGTGGCTCAGTATGCTAAGGTGCGGCTCAGTATGCGAATGTGCAGGTCATTATGCTAATGTGTGGCTCATTATGCTAATTTGCAACTCAGTATGCTATTGCGCTGCTCAGTATGCTAATTTGTGGCTAAGTATGATAATGTGAAGCTCATTATGCTAATGTGCAGCTCAGTGTGCTAATATTTGACACCTGTATGCTAATGTGTAGCTTATTATTTTTATCACTAGCGACTTGCCCGTCCAAAATTGACGGCAATGAGATGTGTATGTTTGTAAATTTGTTTAGTTAGTAATATATGTATTTGACACTTGTAAGGTTTTAGTTATGTCGAAATAAGTACAATTCTTATATTAAACATGTTTATTTTTTTTAACATTTTCTTTTCTTCTTGAGTAATTGTTAAAGAGTTTTGTAATAAAAGTATGAATATTTGAATGTAAGAACAGTTGAACTTTAGATTAATCATTATTGTAAACTTGAGGTAATTGTTTTTTAACATGCAACTTGCACCTCAAGAACTGTTAACTTAAATATACATTGAATCTAGAGGAAGGCAAACAGTAAAAACCCTCTTTGAAACGTAGCCAATCAAAGTGGGAAAAAAATGAATTCCTTCCTGACCCCATTAACTGGTGATGATTTCTCCCTGGATTAATGTTTAACATGAAATACAACATTTACATTGTGCCTCAAAACATGCTTGTGCTCTTAACATGAACTTTTTAATATGTCTAAGTAAGGAACTTGCAAGTATATATTTATGGAAACTTAAAAGGATTTTTTGTCAAACTTGTAACATTAGAATCCGTAACATAGTTAATTAACATATGAACAGAATTTGTTAAAATAATGCAAGGCACGTGTTTTGTGGGGCTAATCATGCATAAACAGTACTTCCATGAATTATGACTGAATTATTTATTTATTGGTAGTTTTCAATGGTTGACCTTTGTTTGTTGGTGTAGTAATTGTTTTAAATGGCACATAGAGTTTCCTCTGTGGAAAAGTGGTTCTCTAAAAAGAGAACGTGAGACCTTAAAGTTGGTCCGCGATGTATAACCACTGTTCTGTATGTGTTTTACAATTTTATGTAGTTTCATCTGAAAATATTGTTGGTTTAACCCTAATTTCTGTGGTGTAATAATGACCTTTTGAAAGAAACGGTTGTCTGTAATTTATCAGATATTTTTGTGGTTATATTGTGGTTTTTTAGCTTTTTGCGCTTGGTTTTAAATTGGTTTGGCATGTCTTTTGTTTGTTTGATGGAAAGTTACAGTACTTCATAGTAGACAATGTTTTTAGTAAAAATGCGTCCATCCTCTAATAAATCACCTTGACTTTCATTGTTTTCAATGTAAACTTTAATAGCCTATGGATTTTTGCACCGTGATAAGGCAACGTACAATTGGCCATGTGCAAATACTGGTTGTTCTAAGAAAATACCCACAGATTTGAAAGTTTGTCCTTGTCATTTATTAATGGTCATGGCAAATGCCATAATGATAGGAAATTGTCTTCTTTGAAGTATAAAAGGGAGACTACTTTAACTTGGTGCTAAATTTATCCTTGGTATGAAAACTCTCTCTCCTTTATGGGTACCAGTTAAAATTACAGCATCTATGAAATGGTCCTTGTCCCATTGCATAGGCCTTTTTTTGGGTTCATATTTCGCAGTAACATGACAATTGCACCTTTCTTTAGCTGCAAAATATGTGGTGGCATTCCAGAAGGAGTTAATGAGTTTATGAATTCAGTTGAAAAGTTTGCCTGACTTTCTTTGTCAGCAGCAAGTACAGAATCAGCACTGTGATAATTTCTTTGGGGTGCATTCATTTTTTTTAATATTTCATTATTGAGGATTAATGCATCCTTCTTTTTACATGTTAGTATGACTTGGTTGGCAAGTTCAGAATAGTCCTGGTTATTTATTGTACTTTCAAATATAGCGGATATAAGCTCTTGTTGACAAATCATATGAGGTGGGATGTGCACAGTGTTGTCAGGTAAATTTGGTATATTTTCTGTTTTTCCTTCTCCAATTTTAATAAGCCAATCATTGAAATCATTTTGGCCTTCTGATCTCATATTTCGTTGTAATTGAAGATGGCTAAAATGTTTCCATAGTGTACTTGACTTTATACAGGTTTCGATAATGTCAGCTCAATTTCCATGTACAACGACAGGTAATGTTTGTCTAAAATCGCCACCTAACAACATTACCTTTCCACCAAATGGAAAAGTATTATCCATGACTTCACAAAGCAAACGGTCAATACACTGGAGGGCATAGCATGACATCATTGTAGCCTCATCTATTATAATTAATTTACTTTTTTAATTTTTTTTTGCTTGTAATGATGTCATGCGAATATCTAACACTGATGTTTCTAAAATAGGCACTGGCAGTTTAAACCCACTATGTACAGTTCTTCCACCTTCTAACAAAAGTGCAGCAATTCCAGTGGTGGCAAATGCGAGTGCTATTTGAGCTTGTGCTCATACAAAACTCATTAATAAATCATATAGATAGGTTTTTCCTGATCTGCCAGGTCCATCAAGAAAGAAATAACGCTCTTTGACCATGTCATCATCTAGTGCATTTTTTATGGCATTAAATGTTTGCAATTGTAAAGTCTTTCTTCTGTCCTTTGTACTTGTAGTTGAATGTCATAGTCTTCAAAGTTGATGTCATCTATAAGACCTTGATCTGGCAGATTAAAACTTGCACAACCATGAGTTAAAAATACTTCTTGGATTTCCATTAATGCTTTTAAGTGTGCAATGGGTTCATTGTATCGTTGCATAAAGTCTTCAGCCATATTACTTTTAAATGTGTCCCACAAAGCTAATGCATTTGGAGCATTTGAGAAGATGCAAATGAATGCAAATTGTTCCCTTATCTGCCATGGCATTTGACATAGTACTGCTTCTTCTAGACATCTTTCCCATTCTGTATCATCAACTAGTAAATGTCTGGCACCTAAATGAAAGGTTTCATATACTATGGGCCTCATTCTATTATCGGCCGTAAAACGGCCGCAAGGCTGCGATTCCTTGCGGGGGTTCTGTTACCTCGCAATTCTATTAAACGGCCCGCAAGGATCTCCTCTTACGGCCGGCCGTATATCTTGCAACCGGCCGTAAGCTCAGAAATCTTTAAAGTCAAAAATAAATTCAAGACAGCATTGTAAAGCTCTGTAAATGCTAGGGATCATATTGGGGGACATGAGGATTAATAGTAACCCACTCTCAAGCTTGCACATCAGCCCAAATCCGAGTTTACATTAACTGTTTGGGTCAGGAAGGAATTTTGCTTTTTTTTCCCCTTATGAGACAATTGGCAAAGTTTCAATGGGTTTTTTTTTTATGTTTGCCTTCCTCTGGATCAATTAACAATAATTAACAATTAACAATAATAATAAATAGTCCAAATTAAAAAGATCAATAGAGATCTAAAAAGGTTGAACTTGATGGACTAACTCTTTATTCATTCTCCAATACTATACTATTAATAATTATTTAATCAATAATTTAATTAATAACTAATCCGCATATTGCAGATCAGAGGAGATCTTAACAGGTTGAACTTGATGGACTGAAAGTCTTTTTTCAACCTTAATTACTATGTAACTATGTTACTATGTAACTATGTTTATTTTCCGGCCGCAGCGTGGCCAGGTCTGAGGTGATCCAAGCACTCTGGACTTTTTCCATGGATATTTGACATATATAATAAAAAAAATTTTTTTTACGGATTTGAGTATAGGGGAATGTTGTGCTATTTTTGCTAACACCTACAATCACTTTATAGTCTATTCAGAGTGCAGGATGGCTTTATTTCTGCTTTATAATGTGCTTAATTGGTGCTAGCGGGACCTTCTTCCTGCAAGTAAGCTGCGGCTCGCTTTTAGCCTTGCAGAGAGGGTTCCCGGAGCAATAGAATAGCAACCGGGCTTTTCTTGCGGCCGTAACTCTTGCGGCCATTTTAGATCAAAGGCTTTCCTCCGGCGCGTGCGGCCGCAAGGGATAGCAAGGCACCAGCCGCAAGCCTGCCGGAATCCCCGGCCGCAGGGGAATAGAATAGCAAATTAGCTTGCGGCCGGTCCTTGCGGCCCAGCATCTCCTACGGCCGTTAATAGAATGAGGCCCCATGTCATTAACAGTTTTTAAGTGTTCAAAACTTTGTGCACCAGGAACATTTAAAAGTAGTAGTCGTAAGCAGAAATGTTCAAGGTCTCTTGGACTGACCGTGTAAATTCTTGGTATTATTTTATTTCCTCTAGCTTTTCTTGGTCTCCATAATCCATTCACAAAAACATAGTGATATGGAATTTCAATATACAAGAATTGTCTTGCCTGTGAATCTGTAGAATTTAATTGAAACCATGCAGTTAGTGTAGTGTGACGATGCTCACTTTGGGCCAATGCATTAGTTTCATTTCCAGCATGGAAATACACTAAATGTCTTTGTGGCAAATGTACTGCTAATCTATATACTGCATGTGATCTATCGTGCATTTCAAATTTTAAAAGCCGCCACATAGCTTCTGGCGCACTGACATAGCGAGCATCTACACGAGATGCAAGTTCCTCATGTACTAACTCAGTGCTTTCGGTATTGTCTGCACTTTTGATGACTACAGTAGCTGCATCATAGCCTTTGTAAATATATTTGTAGACATATTTAATGGATTTGATGGAAGTGCAGGCTTCTACATTAATGTGTGCATTATACTTCATAAGTAAATGTGGATTGTATGGTACCACATATCCAGTGGCGGCACGTCCATTGGGGCATCGGGGCAAACGCCCTCCTAAATAATTTCGTGACCCTGCAATAAAAAAAATCAATAATTTATTAGTAATAACCCAAAAACAATTAAATATAATGTGTACATCAGCATTCAAGTGTTATTACAATAATAAATGAAGCAAACTATTCCCTGGGACACTGTCACTTTAAGATAACCCCTTGCCCTTGTGTGTATATATTTACTGCTGCTGTGTATCTATTGTAGCTTTCCCTGCATCCCTGTGTGATCATATTACACTACACTGACTACACTAACCTTTAGACTCTATGAATCAATGGGCCCTGGCCCCCTGACCGTTAATGCATTCCGCCCACCAGCACAATGACGATATGCATGGGCAGTGATAATGTATCCATTTCATGACTGACAG
Source organism: Discoglossus pictus (assembly GCA_027410445.1). Lineage (NCBI taxonomy): Eukaryota > Metazoa > Chordata > Amphibia > Anura > Alytidae > Discoglossus > Discoglossus pictus. The sequence continues at coordinate 87,854,539 of CM050169.1, forward strand.
TCTTCCATCATTGACCAATCAATGATGGAAGGCTGTACAGTTGTCAGGAGAACCACCTAAACCCACCCAGACCGTTAGCTCCGAGCGCCCGCCAGCTAATAGGGCCTCGAGTTAACTTTTTGATTGACATCCACATTCAATAAAACCACCATAAGCCAGTCCCTTCCCTCTTTCTGTTTCCTGCTCCCGCTGAGACTGACTGAGAGAGACCTCCCTGGCTGAAAATACTCACATCTGCCCAACCTAACAGTAAGTCTACCTGCCCTGGCCAAACCAAACCCTAGTGCCCCTAATAAAAGGAAGGGTCCCCCCAGTTACCAAACTATGCCTGCCTGGCCTGCCACCCACCCACCAACTTACCTACCACCGACCTAGGCCTGCAATGCTTGGGCAACCCCCAATCACCCCCGCCCCACAGTGCCAGTAGCCCGAAAAGACCTGACCTGTGCCACCCCCATCCCCCCCATGTGGCCTGTGCCACCCCCGATCACCCCGATGTGGCCTATGCTATGCCACCGCCCGATTACCCCGATCACGGTGATCGGGGTAATCGGGCGGTGATCGGGGTGGCACAGGCCACATGGGGATGATCGGATCACCCCCATGGGGCCTATGCCACCCACGATCACGTCCATGTGGCCTACGCGGCCACCGACCCACTGACTGACCCATGGGGCCTGACTGTGCTACCCATATGGGCCCTGGGGCCTATGCCAACGCCAACCCACGATCACCCCCCCCCCTGTAGGCACATCGGGGCCTGGCCAACCCCCACCCCAACCTACCTAACTACCAACCAACCCACCTACCTACCCCCCTGACCCAGTGACCACACCTGACCCCACCCTGATCCAACTACCAACCCACCTACCTACCCCCCTGACCCAGTGACCACACCTGACCCCACCCTGACCCAACTACCAACCCAACTACCTACCCCCCTGACCCAGTGATCACACCTGACCCCACCCTGACCTAACTACCAACCTACCTGCCTATGTTGACACTACAGTTAAACACAAAACACCCCCCCCCCTATTTTTATTCCATTTTTAGAAGTAACAGGCAATGAATCTTTAACATTGCTTGCAGTTAAAAAAAATAATAAATTGCCTGTCACTTTTAAAGATAAAATAAAAATAAGGGAAGGGGAAAAAAAAAACAATAATAAAGTAAAGAACAGCACATACTTACCTGTCAAATTGACCCCACCAGCGGTGGCCTTCTGCCCTGGATAGTCGGGCATTCCAATCAATTTTGATTGAAGCCCATGTCATTCCATAATCCAATCTTGATAGAAGCCCTTGTCTCCTCATCTTGATTGAAGCCATTGTCCATCCATTCTGGCCTATTGCAAGAGGCCTCCACCTAAAAAAAAACCGACGCTCTAAAAAAAAAAAACATAACAAACTAACGGAGCTCCTCCTACAAGGAGCTCCCCCCACGACTAATTGTTTTTTTCTCAAGCTCCACCTTTTATACTAATTTTTGAAGGACTCTGATTGGCTGAATTTTTTTGATTGACATTGATTTCAACCAACCAGAGTCTTTAAAAAATTACCAAATTAGCAAAGCAGGTATGGAAGCCTGTAAGGGCAAAAAAGGTTAGTGTGAACTTGTGTGACCCTGTATGTATTATACATATTACAGGGCTATTTATGTGATATACATGTTACAGGATAATATCCTGTAACATGTATAGCAAATAAATAGCACTGTAATATGTATAATAAATAATGTCTAATACAAATACATGAGCAATATAATCAAATAATTAATAAAGTACATCAATTAATCAATTAATAAATATCAATTAATATATTTTTTTAATGTATATGTTTATGTATATTTATGTATACTTTTTATGTGTGTGTGTGTGATTGATATTGATATATATATATATATATATGGATATATATATATATATATATATATAATGATTGATATATATATATATATATTGATTGATATATATATATATATATATATATTGATTGATAGATATATTGATTGATATATATATATATATATATATATATATATATATTGATATATATATATATATATATATTGAGATATATATATATATATATATTGAGATATATATATATATATATATATATATATATTTATAAATTGATTGATTTATATATTGATTGATATATATATATTGAGATATATATATATATTGAGATTATATATATATATATTGTTATATATATATATATATATATATATATATATTGATATATATATATATATATATTGATATATATATATATATTTATATATTGATATATAGATATATATACTGTATATAACTTGACAGAATCAGCTAGCAAATTTGTTGATGCTTGTATCAAGTCCTTTGTGATCAGTCTTCCATCCTATATACGTGATACAATGGATATCCTCAAAAAACTGGATGATATTGTACTCAATGAAACTACATATCTGGTAACTTGCGATGTCGAATCATTGTATACATCAATCAAACATCAAAAGGGAGAGGAGGCAGTACGGTTCTTTCTGAGTATGCAATCCCAGTATTCCCAGGAGAGGAACAAATTTATTATCCAACTTCTACATTTTGTTTTGACTCACAATTATTTTACATTTAACGACAAATTCTTTTTGCAACTGAGAGGTACAGCAATGGGCACTTCATGTGCCCCAACTTATGCCAACCTCTACATGGGGTGGTGGGAGCATCAAATAGCTCTTGGAGACAACATGAATCAGTACACAGAGCATGTCCAGATCTGGTTAAGATACATAGACGATCTTTTCACATTGTGGGATGGACCTAAAGAACTTTTGGACGAATATATGCAAAAACGGAATGACAATGATCTCAATCTTAGGCTAACATATCAAATGGATATGAACAAAGTAGACTTCCTTGACATTACCATCTTACGAGGATCCAACGGTCAAATTACAACAGATCTATTCCGCAAAGAGACTGCTACAAATAGTGTACTACACAATGACAGTTTTCATCTTCCTTCAACCAAACGAAGTATACCTTTTGGGGAATTTATCCGCCTAAGGCGTAATTGCTCTCAAATTGAAATTTTCGACAAAAGGGCACAAGAACTACGCGATCGCCTTAAATTAAGAGGATACAGTAACAGACACATTAAGAAGGCTTATCACCGTGCCCTATATTTAGATCGAGACACTCTCCTAACCCCTAAACCGAAGAAACTTGCGGACGACCAGATTAGATTTATTGGATCCTATCATGCACAATGAAAACTGATGAAGATCTTAACCTGTGGTTTAAAGACGGAATTCCAGCAAGCTGGAAACGTTCTCCCTCTTTAGGGGATATGCTAGTAACAAGTCATTTTATCAAAGAGCGGACCAACAAAAAGGATAAGATCAAGGGCAACTATCGCTGTGCACACTGCAGCATTTGCTCACTTTTTAAAAAATTGACAACTTTTAAAGATTACTTTGGACATCAACACTCTGTTCCACAACTTTTTTGTTGTAGTTCTAAACAAATCATATATGTTCTTGAATGCCCTTGTAAACCCTCCAAGAAATATGTAGGCATGACCACACGCGAGATGCGGAAACGTTTGGGCGAACACATTCACAATATCAAAAACAGTAGGAAAGACCTGGAAAATTTCAAGAAATTAACATCGGTCGCCAGACATTTCTTCCAATTCCACAAATCTGACCCTACACTATTGCAATGTTGGATGGTCCAACAAATGTCACTTGGCATAAGAGGAGGCAACTTGGAGAATGCCCTTTTAAAAGCAGAAAGCAAATGGATTTTCCTCTTCAACTCCATGGCTCCATCAGGTCTCAACGAGGCCATTAATTATACTGTATTTCTTTAATCACCTTTCCCTCTCACCCTTTATTTGGGTCAGTCTTATCATCTTTCAATATTTTATCCTTCCTCTCTTAGAGTTCCATTTTCACTTAGTATTACCAGACCACATAAGGTCAGTAGTTACTTATCCATGCCTCTAGTATCAGTGGTCCCCCTTTCTCTTTAGTACACACATTTTTTATCTGTTATTTCTTCCAGATACTTATTTTTATTTTTATTTATTTTCTTGATATTTTCAACCACTTCATTATGTTTTACCCCCCTTTTTTTATCTGGTGTACTCATTCTCTAATTGACATTTTGTCATACGCATCATATATTTATCCAGTTATACACATCTAGTTCGCTAGCAATAGCTGATTGTTGTCCATTCTCCCTTATCTTACACTTTCTTGTCTATCCCTTTAAGGATTTTTATGACCCATGAGGGGTTAATGTTACCGCTGCCCAGGTATATAAAGCAGGTGTAACCATCAGCAATACAGCCCCAGCAGAAGCCACCTAGTGCGAAACGCGCGTTGGCCGATTCGACAAGCGCATGCGCGATCACTTTTTGGCCCGTACAGCCAGGTCGCGCTTGAGCGCAAGTACGCGCACGTCTGGTCGGCGCTGGTCGCGATCCATACGCGAACACGTCACTGACGAGTGACGCAGCGCTGCAGTACGCCAGCAAGCGGCGCGAAGCACGAAAGACTGCGAAATCTGCAAACCGGCTTATTTTGGGTTTGGAGACTCGGGACCTCCACAACTGTGAGTACTATACAGGGAGTGCAGAATTATTAGTCAAATGAGTATTTTGACCACATCATCCTCTTTATGCATGTTGTCTTACTCTAAGCTGTATAGGCTCGAAAGCCTACTACCAATTAAGCATATTAGGTGATGTGCATCTCTGTAATGAGAAGGGGTGTGGTCGAATGACATCAACACCCTATATCAGGTGTGCATAATTATTAGGCAACTTCCTTTCCTTTGGCAAAATGGGTCAAAAGAAGGACTTGACAGGCTCAGAAAAGTCAAAAATAGTGAGATATCTTGCAGAGGGATGCAGCACTCTTAAAATTGCAAAGCTTCTGAAGCGTGATCATCGAACAATCAAGCGTTACATTCAAAATAGTCAACAGGGTCGCAAGAAGCGTGTGGAAAAACCAAGGCGCAAAATAACTGCCCATGAACTGAGAAAAGTCAAGCGTGCAGCTGCCACGATGCCACTTGCCACCAGTTTGGCCATATTTCAGAGCTGCAACATCACTGGAGTGCCCAAAAGCACAAGGTGTGCAATACTCAGAGACATGGCCAAGGTAAGAAAGGCTGAAAGACGAATACCACTGAACAAGACACACAAGCTGAAACGTCAAGACTGGGCCAAGAAATATCTCAAGACTGATTTTTCTAAGGTTTTATGGACTGATGAAATGAGAGTGAGTCTTGATGGGCCAGATGGATGGGCCTGTGGCTGGATTGGTAAAGGGCAAAGAGCTCCAGTCCGACTCAGACGCCAGCAAGGTGGAGGTGGAGTACTGGTTTGGGCTGGTATCATCAAAGATGAGCTTGTGGGGCCTTTTCGGGTTGAGGATGGAGTCAAGCTCAACTCCCAGTCCTACTGCCAGTTCCTGTAAGACACCTTCTTCAAGCAGTGGTACAGGAAGAAGTCTGCATCCTTCAAGAAAAACATGATTTTCATGCAGGACAATGCTCCATCACACGCGTCCAAGTACTCTACAGCGTGGCTGGCAAGAAAGGGTATAAAAGAAGAAAATCTAATGACATGGCCTCCTTGTTCACCTGATCTGAACCCCATTGAGAACCTGTGGTCCATCATCAAATGTGAGATTTACAAGGAGGGAAAACAGTACACCTCTCTGAACAGTGTCTGGGAGGCTGTGGTTGCTGCTGCACGCAATGTTGATGGTGAACAGATCAAAACACTGACAGAATCCATGGATGGCAGGCTTTTGAGTGTCCTTGCAAAGAAAGGTGGCTATATTGGTCACTGATTTGTTTTTGTTTTGTTTTTGAATGTCAGAAATGTATATTTGTAAATGTTGAGATGTTATATTGGTTTCACTGGTAAAAAAAAAAAAATTGAAATGGGTATATATTTGTTTTTTGTTAAGTTGCCTAATAATTATGCACAGTAATAGTCACCTGCACACACAGATATCCCCCTAAAATAGCTAAAACTAAAAACAAACTAAAAACTACTTCCAAAAATATTCAGCTTTGATATTAATGAGTTTTTTGGGTTCATTGAGAACATGGTTGTTGTTCAAAAATAAAATTAATCCTCAAAAATACAACTTGCCTAATAATTCTGCACTCCCTGTATGTATTCTTGTACAGATTGATACACATGTTGCCTTGTGACTTTTGACACGATTGTGTCTGCATGTACTCACTATTGTGCTTGTCCCGTGTGTCCCCTTAAGGCGCAGGGGTTCTCATTTTCCCATTTACAGCCTCCTTAGGATATTTATTACGTTTTTTTGCAGTACTTACTCGCAGCACAACCTCATTTAGGCTTTGTGGTCCTGTTTCAGGACACATTCCCTTCTTTTTATTGTTCTCACTTTTTTTGTATACCACTTTTTACGTATCAATTAAAGGTTAAGTTTTACCTTTTGTGCTCACATCACACCTGTCCAGCGATGATTTGGTATGTCCTTGACCTTTTCTCTTGATTGTTATACTTTTACAATCTTGTGGTCAAACCGTATGAGCTGTGGGTTTCCCTTCTTTCCCCTCTCTCCAACTTTGGAATTACTGTGTTTCTCATATGTATATTATTAGTTGCCGCTTTCTTTCTTTTTGTTATTTCTATATTTTCTAGCAACTACCTTTACATATGAGCACATTTATCCAGTCCTCCTTTCTCTCTCTGTTCCACCTCATCTTCGTCAATTGACTACGCTGGTGGAAAACCCCCCCTTTTTCTCCATATATATATATATAGATATAATTATATATCTCAATATATATATATATATATATTTTTTTTTATTTCTTTTTTTTTTATGTACAGTTTGGGCCTATATGGTTTTGATTGGTTATTTGATGTTTTTAAGGTGCGGTTGGGGCCTATATGGTCACACTTGGTCTTTTAAGGTTTTTAAGGTGCGGTTGGGGCCTGTATGGTCACACTTGGTTATTTAGGGTTTTTAAGGTGCGGTTGGGGCCTATATGGTCACACTTGGTCTTTTTAAGGTTTTTAAGGTGCGGCTCGGGCCTGTATGGTCACACTTGGTTATTTAGGGTTTTTAAGGTGCGGTTGGGGCCTGTATGGTCACCCTTGGTTATTTAGGGTTTTTAAGGTGCGGTTGGGGCCTGTATGGTCACCCTTGGTTATTTATGGTTTTTAAGGTGCGGTTGGGGTCTGTATGGTCACACTTGGTTATTTAGGGTTTTTAAGGTGCGGTTGGGGCCTGTATGGTCACACTTGGTTATTTAGGGTTTTTAAGGTGCGGTTGGGGCCTGTATGGTCACACTTGGTTATTTTGGGTTTTTAAGGTGCGGTTGGGGCCTGTATGGTAACACTTGGTTATTTAGGGTTTTTAAGGTGCGGTTGGGGCCTGTATGGTCACACTTTGTTATTTAGGGTTTTTAAGGTGCGGTTGGGGCCTATATGGTCACACTTGGTCTTTTAAGGTTTTTAAGGTGCGGTTGGGCCTGTATGGTCACACTTGGTTATTTAGGGTTTTTAAGGTGCGGTTGGGGCCTATATGGTCACACTTTGTTATTTAGGGTTTTTAAGGTGCGGTTGGGGCCTATATGGTCACACTTGGTCTTTTAAGGTTTTTAAGGTGCGGTTGGGGCCTGTATGATCACACTTGGTTATTTAGGGTTTTTAAGGTGCGGTTGGGGCCTATATGGTCACACTTGGTTATTTAGGGTTTTTAAGGTGTGGTTGGGGCCTATATGGTCACACTTGGTCTTTTAATGTTTTTAAGGTTCGGTTGGGGCCTATATGGTCACACTTGGTTATTTAGGGTTTTTAAGGTGCGGTTGGGGCCTGTATGGTCACACTTGGTTATTTAGGGTTTTTAAGGTGCGGTTGGGGCCTGTATGGTCACACTTGGTTATTTAAGGTTTTTAAGGTCCGGTTGGGGCCTGTATGGTCACACTTGGTTATTTAGAGTTTTTAAGGTGCGGTTGGGGCCTGTATGGTCACACTTGGTTATTTAGGGTTTTTAAGGTGCAGTTGGGGCCTGTATAGTCACACTTGGTTATTTAGGGTTTTTAAGGTGCGGTTGGGGCCTGTATGGTCACACCTGGTTATTTAGGGTTTTTAAGGTGCGGTTGGGCCCTGTATGGTCACACTTGGTTATTTAGGGTTTTTAAGGTGCGGTTGGGGCCTGTATGGTCACACTTGGTTATTTAGGGTTTTAAGGTGTGGTTGGGGTCTATATGGTCACACTTGGTCTTTTAAGGTTTTAAAAGTTACGGTTTGGGTCTTGAACGTTCTAATTTTTTTGTTGTTGTTTTCTATCACCCCCCAGGTGCAAACTATCTGTGGAAGCAGATTTGTTTAGACTCGTTGGTTGACTTACTGAACATGAATACCCCGAGAAGGAGAGTCAACTGTAGGTGAGTATCATTGCTTTTAATTTTCTGTCCATGCATATAGGTGCAAATTTGATGTTGATGTAGTCTTGTCACATGAGGGTTTGCAATCTGTAATGTATACCAATGAATTCAACACGTTATTTTAAAGTAATTTTGTGACATAATATAAATTAAAATACCGTGATCTCTTGCTTCTATTGGTATCAGAAATGAATACTATTGACTCTCTACTTGTGAAGCCTTTCGGCACCCTAACCTATGAGGAGAAGGTGGAAGTAAAACGGTTAGGACCTGACCAACCAGAGATAAATCTGCAGCAAATCGCAAGAGATAGAGGGAAGCAATATATCCGTACTTTCAATACTGAATGGTACAAGAAGAACGACTGGCTTTGTGGAAGCGTTTCTAGGAAGTCCTTATATTGTTTCCCATGCATCCTATTTGGTGGTGACGCTGCTTGGACCAAAACTGGAGTGACTGACGTCAAATATCTAGCTGATAAATTGACGAAACACAAAAGTTCTAAAGCTCACTTGGATAACAGGATCAAGTTTGAGATGCTTGGACAGGCGAACATTGCAGTTCAACTGGACCAAGGATACCAAGTCAGTATTCAAAAACACAACAAAGAAGTGGCTAAGAACCTGTACATCCTTTCGAAGATAATTGATTGTGTTCGCTTTTGTGGCGCTTTTAAACTGGCATTAAGAGGACACGACGAAAGTGAAACATCTCTAAATCCAGGAGTGTTTCGAGGCCTGGTGGATTTGGTTGGCAGTATCGATAGTGCAATGGAACAGCATTTGAAGACTGCAACTGTGTTTAAGGGCACGTCCAAAACCGTGCAGAATGAGCTACTGGACTGCATGCATGAAGTTATTAAGGAAGTGATTCACCAAGAGCTTAAGGAAGCCCAGTTTGTGGCAATCCAAGCGGATGAAACAACCGATATTTCCGCTAGGACACAGTGCGTTGTAGTCTATCGCTACATTGACAAGAAGCATCAAGTGGTGGAAAGATTTAATGGCTTCACGGAAATGAAAGCAACAGATGCAGACTCGATTGCTGCTGTTGTGCTGGAAAGTCTGAATACTGTTCTCCCAGAGCCAGAAGACAAGATGAAACTCATAGCTCAAAGCTACGATGGTGCCAGTGTGATGCGTGGAGATCAAGGAGGAGTTCAAAGAAAAGTAAAAGACGTGTACCCGAACGCACACTACGTCCATTGCTATGCTCACCAACTGAACCTAATAATGGAGAAAGCAGTTTCAAGGATTGGAAGAGTTCGAGTTTTTTTTTCCAACATAGGCGGCATACCATCTTTTTTTTCACGCTCTCCAAAAAGGACTGGAGTTCTGGATGAGGTAGTTGGTAGAAGACTTCCAAGAGGTGCACCGACACGATGGAACTTCAACGTTAGGACCGTGAACGTCATCTACAAGAACAGAGATGCACTACTTGAGTGTTTCCAGACAATTGAAGCATGTCTAAACTTTGATCAAACATCTTTATGTGAAGCCGCAGGTTTCATTGGATTGCTTGAAGACAGGGAGTTCCTTTACTTCCTTAAATTATTTCATTTAATAATGCCACATGTTGACATCCTCTATAGTCAGCTTCAGAAGCGAGACACGGATACTGTTTATATCCAAAAAGTCACAGAAGACTTTGTCAGCAGCATCCAGAAAATCTGTAATTCTGTTGACGAGATAGAAGCAAGTTTGCTGAGCGATGTAACATTCCACAGACGGAGTACGGAGATCTCAACCTTGAGACAACTTTCAAGAGAGGTATGTGACATAGTGGTGGTTCATGCAAAAGAACGTTTTTCATTTTCAAATCACCTAGTCAGTGCCAAACTTGTTCAAAGTGACTTGTATACAACCCATGACACTTGCTTTCCAACCCAAGCTCTGGAAGACACCGTGCAAGCATATCCAATACTGAAAAAGGAACAATTACGCACTGAGCTGTCACTTCTGTATGGGAAGACAGATTTTCATGCTTGTACAAGTGCTGTTGCTCTGCACAAACTTTTACATTAATTTAATCTGCAGAATGATTTCACAGAGACAGTGAAATTTTTAAGAATCCTGATTACAACACCGATGACCACTGCAGAATCAGAAAGATGCTTCTCCACATTGAAGAGGATAAAAACCTTTTTAAGAAGCACCATGTCCCTGGAGTGGTTGAATGCATTGGCGATGCTCTCAATGGAAAAGCAACTGATTTCCGAGATCCCAGACTTCAATAAAATAACCATTGAGAAGTTTTGTTCTTTGAAAGATCGCCGTGCAAAATTTAAATACAAGTGATTGAAGCAAAGAAGAATGTATACCCCCAGGGTGTGCAAAATAAACTGCGTTAAGCAGCACCACCTCACTACCAAACATAACTAGTGGTAAGTAAAGTATGAACGGTGTGTGTGTGTGCATATGGAAGAAGCAATGAAAGGTGTGTGCATGGTCAGTAACAATTGTTGAAGCCTTGGCGTGGTTTGAAGGAATTGGAGGCACTTCCAAGGGTAGCTGTCACTTCTGTACGGGAAGCCAGAATTTCATGTCTGTACGAGTGCTGTTGCTCTGCACCAACTTTACCATCAATTTAATCTGCATAATGATTTCACAGAGACAGTGAAGCTATAAGGAATCCTCCTTACAACACCGAAGACTACTGCAGAATCAGAAAAATGCTTCTCCACATTGAAGAGGATAAAAAGGTATTTAAGAAGCACCATGGCCCTGGAGCGGTTGAATGCATTGGTTTGAAGGAATTGGAGGCACTACCAAGGGTAGCTGTCACTTCTGTACGGGAAGCCAGAATTTCATGTCTGTACGAGTGCTGTTGCTCTGCACCAACTTTACCATCAATTTAATCTGCATAATGATTTCACAGAGACAGTGAAGCTATAAGGAATCCTGCTTACAACACCGAAGACTACTGCAGAATCAGAAAGATGCTTCTCCACATTGAAGAGGATAAAAAGGTATTTAAGAAGCACCATGGCCCTGGAGCGGTTGAATGCATTGGTTTGAAGGAATTGGAGGTACCTTCAAGGGTAAGTAAAGTTCTCAGAAATGGCACCACCGAACTACCAAAAATAACTAGTGGTAAGTAAAGTATGAATGGTGTGTGGGTGTGCATATGGAAGGAGCTATGAAAGGTGTGTGAATGGTCAGTAACAATTGTTGAAGCCTTGGCTTGGCGTTACTGCTCATATGGTTATCCATATGCTAATTCAACGTGTTTGTTTGACATTGATTATTGTGTTGTCTAAACAGAAGTGAAATGTTGTTGTTTTCTTGAATCCCAAGATCCACTAGTTTGGGCCTATACAGTGCTGATTGGTCTTTTAAGGTATGTTTGGGGCCTATATGGTCACACTTGGTCTTCTAAGGTATGTTTGGGGCCTATGGTCACACTTGGTCGTCTAAGGTATGTTTGGGGCCTATATGGTCACACTTGGTCTTCTAAGGTATGTTTGGGGCCTATGGTCACACTTGGTCTTCTAAGGTATGTTTGGGGCCTAAATGGTCACACCTGGTCTTCTAAGGTATGTTTGGGGCCTATATGGTCACACTTGGTCTTCTAAGGTATGTTTGGGGCCTGTATGGTTCCACTTGGTCTTCTAAGGTATGTTTGGGGCCTGTATGGTTCCACTTGGTCTTCTAAGGTATGTTTGGGGCCTATATGGTTCCACTTGGTCTTCTAAGGTATGTTTGGGGCCTATATGGTTCCACTTGGTCTTCTAAGGTATGTTTGGGGCCTATATGGTTCCACTTGGTCTTCTAAGGTATATTTGGGGCCTATATGGTTCCACTTGGTCTTCTAAGGTATGTTTGGGGCCTATATGGTCACACTTGGTCTTCTAAGGTATGTTTGGGGCCTATATGGTTCCACTTGGTCTTTTAAGGTTTTTAAGGTATGGTTTTGTTCTTGAATGGTCTGCTTGATTTGTTTGTTTTCTTTCAACCCCAGGTGCAAACCCTATGTGGCAGCAGATTTGTTTGTACTCGTTGGTCAACTTACTGAACGTGAATACCCTGAGAAGAAGAGCCGACTAATGGTAAGTGTCACTGCTTTAATTTTTCTGTTAATGCGTATAGGTGCAATTATGATATTGCTGTAGTCTTGTCACATGAGTTTTTTCAATCTATATTGTATACCAATGAATTTAATACATTGTTACTTTACTTCTTGACATTGCTGCATTGCTGATCATGTATTTCAATGGGCTTTACAAGTATAAGGTCATTGGGCGGGGCTTATAAAGGTCATTATGATATCAGGAGGAGGAGTTATAAAATGGGTGTGGTTTGAAAAAGGGGAGTGGCTACGTTTAGCCCTGGCGCCCCTCCAACTTGAAAGTTCACCAGCCGCCACTGCACATATCTATTGTCGACCTTTTTGCCATGAATAATGGCACTATCTCCCTCTCTTCTTCTATATAATGGATAGCCATCACAATTGGCATACGTTTTGTACAAGCAGAGAGATGATAGCTGGCAAAATTATTTTGTACATTTATTATTTTCCATACATTGTGATTGTGGATTAAGCTCGCCACAGGGTCCAGGAATCATCCAATGAGTTACAATCTGATATAGTCTACCATATAGTGATGGATCTGGTAGTTCAGCAACAATGACTGAATCCACTTTGTCACCAGTATCTAATTTATCTTTTTCTTGGAGAATTTTCAGAAGATGTGCATGTGGAAGGCCTCTTTTTTTAAATTCAATTGTATAATTGTATAAGCAAGACATTTGCCAAATAAGTGACTTATAGTGATGTCACGTATTAATTCATTTAATTTAATTTTGAAAACTCTGGCTACTAAATCTGGTCTATCGGAAGCAGTTTGGGCAAGAAGTAAATTTTGTGTAATTTCTGGCCATTGGGGATTACATGTAAATGTAATAAATAAATCGGGTTTTCCAAATTTGGTGACAATAGCCATGGCATCATTGTATCTTTCTGTCATATTGCGAGGAGAAAGATGGTAAAATGATGGCTTTGCCAGCTATCATCTCTCTGCTTGTAGCTCCTCGGCGACATAATCCATTAATCCACAATACTGTTCTACACGTAGTTTATCTTGTTGATATTTTATGAAGTTTAAATTATTGGCCTCCACTTGCAAATAGAAATCAATAATCCATTGTTGTGTTAGTTTTCCACCACATAAAATTGGATTAAATGTATTTCGAATGGCAATTTGAGCTACTTTAAATTCAAGCATGGAAATATTATTTCGCATACAGACTTTAGCATTTGGGTAACTTGGAAGGGTTAATTTTTGTTGCCAACCTGCTTCTCCATGTGGGAAAAAAATGGGATATGTCATTCGATCTAAATTAGTACTTAAGATACTGATATTAATGAATGATTGCTCCTCATTTCTGAGATATATTCTAATGTCTCTTTGAAATGGTGGTTCTCCTTCATCATTTTGAAACACCATTGCAACCTCATTTGATGTTGGCAAATTATAACGGCGTTTATCAGTATGTCTATCTCTATTAAGCACCATATTGACCTTTGGGATTGGTAATTGATGTCTTTCTGCATGAAGTTGTTGTTGCTTTTCTACTTCTGCCAATTTTTTATAAGCTTGAGTGTAGGGGTTATTGGCCATAATTTGATCTAGCTCTATAAAAACACTGGGTAAGCATTTTTTATTTTCCTGCAGCTGCATACTTTGGTCAACAGCTTCCAGGACATATAGTTGAGCAAATTTTCTTTGTTCTCCTTCCTCTGGATGTAAATGGGAAGTATGATGGTAAATTTGGCCTTGGACTTAAAAGCAGTAAGGACCATGTCCTGGTACATTAGCAGCTAATGTTGCCCCCATAGATGCAAAAGATATGGCACTATTGTACGATCTTATGTTTGTCTTGAAATTTTTGTAGTTTGGAAAAGTCGTTTCAGTCATAATGTTTTATAAATATGTTGGGAATTGTTTTCTTTCTGGAAGTTTGACTTTACCTTTTTGACAGCAACTAATGAATTGTCCATCTCTGGGTCTTTCCTGTTTAAAATTATAAGCCTCACAAAACTGACATAGAATATTCATGTCACCACAATTATGAACCTCTACTGCTCAAGACTTGAGTAAAGGACAATTTGAAGAGCATATATCAGTTTCAGTTTCTAATTCATCATTTGAAATGTTATGTGATGTTTGAGGAACAGGTTCTACATGCTTTTGTTTTTTAGTGGCTTTTTTGGTGTAGCTTATATTTTTTCAGCTAATAGTCTTTTGCTTGCAAGTCTTTTCCGTTCTTTTTCTCCTCGATTTTCCTTTTTTTCTGGCGTCTGCTGGTTTGCCCATCTTTGTTGTCGTTCTCTAGCTTGACGTCTTATCTTTTCCTGTTTGGTCTCGTTATCAGCCATCTTAATCTGTAAATGAAAATAATGTATCATTAGTTTAGTTTGAGATGTTAAGTTGGTTTATCAAATGTTTTTGTTGCAACACTGCTGTGATTGTAAATGAACTTTGTTTGTATGTGATTTTAGGTCATTGTAGATGAACTTGCTTTCTATTGTTAAATTACTGTATATACTTGAATATAAGCCGACCCGAGTATAAGCCGAGGCACATATTTTACCACAAAATACTGGGTAAAATGAGTGACTCGAGTATAAGCCGAGGGTGGGAAATGTGCAGCCCCCTGTGCCCTCTGTGTCCCCCTCTCTCTCCTCATCCTCCCTCCTCAACCCCCCCATCCTCAACCCCACCTTAACACCCCATCCTCAAACCCCCTCCTCAACCCCCCATCCTTATCCTCAACCCCCCATCCTCAACCTCCCTCCTCAACCTCCCTCCTCAACCCAACCCCCCCCCCCTCCTCAACCCCCCTCCTCAACCTAAACCCCCCTCAACCCCCCTCCTCAACCCCCCATCCTCATCCTCAACCCCCCATCCTCAACCTCCCTCCTCAACCTCCCTCCTCAACCCAACCCCCCCCCCTCCTCAACCCCCCTCCTCAACCTAAACCCCCCTCAACCCCCCTCCTCAACCCCAACCCTCCTCAACCCCCCTCCTCAACCTAAACCCCCCTAAATACCGCATCATTAGCATATACCGGGTGTCTGTTGTAAAAGAAAAAGATAAATGTTATTTTATTACAAGGTATTTCTCAGGAATAGCATACCTTATTTTTTTGCAAAGCAATGTATTCTGATATTAGCTTTGTTTCTTCTGTGTAAAATGTTATTGATTCGAGAGTGTGTGAGAAACAGTACAGCGCTGGCTGTAATTGATTAGTATTGTGTTTTGTGTACACCACTGTTGTAATTGTCTTATTCTTTTACTGTAGTAGTTGGTTGGGCATGAAATAGGAATAATTAGTTTTTTATACTGTATCTGTTATCCTGATTTCTTATGATATGCTGTTTTTTGTGCACCACTTCAAAATTGTTTCATTTTAGTTATGGGTTACAGTTATATTGTTTTGTAGAGGAATCATTAATGTTACTTCCATTTTGTATATGTTAGCAATGTTTGTTGGACTATCCTGTTTTGTGTCCACCACTTTTGGGACGCTGTATTTGGCTTGTGGCTGAGGGTTAAAGGTTGTTGTACAGTAAAGCTGACTGTGAATTATATTTTCTGTATGTTGGAACTATTTACACTAGTATCCTGTTTAGCGTCCACCACATTTGGTATGCTTAATTTGGCTTCTTTGTGAGGGTTATAGGTTGTTCAACAGTAAACAGGAATGTTAAGTTACTTTAGTATATGTTGGTGGGATTTTTTTGTACAATCCTGTTTTGTGTCCACCACATTTTGGACGCTCCATTTACCACTTTTGGACTTTTGGTATGCTTAATTTGGCTTTTTTGTGAGTGTTAGAGGTTGTTGTACAGTAAACAGGAATGTTAATTGACTTTTTTATATGTTGTGGCACTTTTTTTAACTATCCTGTTTTGTGTTCACCACTTTTGGGATGCTGCATTTGGCTTGTGGGTGATGGTTAGAAGTTGTTGTTCAGTAAACAGGAGAAATACTTTTGTTTTCTGTATGTTGCTAATGTTTGGTATGCTATCCTGTTTTGTGTGCGCCACTTTGTGTTATAATTTTTTTTTTCTGTGCAAGTGTGTTTATTTGTGAATTGTATATGTCTTTGAAAAGTTTTTTGAACTGTGGTGTTTTTGTGTTGCTGTAATTTCTATTGAGGCTTGTATTTTGTAGTTTGACTTCTGATATTGGCGGTCACTAAATTGGCATTTGTGTTTGTTTTTGTACTTGTTATACTATACCTTGATTGAAGTCTTTTTCCCCTCCTGCCAATCTTAATCCACCAGTCTTCTTGTAGTGTCTGTTTGAAAGAGAAAGGGAAATGGTTAATTGTTTATTCATTCTTTTGGTTTTTGCAAAGCATAGTCTTTTTCTGCCTGTAATGTATTTTTGTGTTTTTGTATTTTACCTCTTCTGCTTTCTTTCTGCTCTTTAAAAGTGATCCTCTTTCACAGTCCACGGTGCAAATTTTTGAGTGACGCTGTTGATGCAGAGTCTGTTTAAATAGTGAAAAA
Source organism: Discoglossus pictus (assembly GCA_027410445.1). Lineage (NCBI taxonomy): Eukaryota > Metazoa > Chordata > Amphibia > Anura > Alytidae > Discoglossus > Discoglossus pictus. The sequence continues at coordinate 87,871,499 of CM050169.1, forward strand.
AAGGGGAAAGATTGAGCTGCAGGTTAAGGGCTCTATTAAATTCGAGCTGCGGATGAATTCGTATCTCGCAAAGGCCCATCGTAAGTCGATTTATGATATCCGAGTCGACTTGCGATTGACTTGCGATTGACTTGCGTAATTTCGGACTACTTTGCCGAGATTTGCCTCCGATAAGCGCTACGTAGTAAGTAGCGGACAAGAATTCCTTGCGTAGACGCTCGTATCTCGCAAATTCGCTAAGTGCACAAAAAACACACTTAAAATGGTTTACGCATTACGTACAGACAACTTAAAAATATAAGTGAGTTTAACAGAGGAAAAGCATGGAAGGCCATTACAATTGTTTTCACCATCCCCTCCCCCCACCAAAGCAAAGGCATTATACAACCAATTAGTTGTTACATTTTGAATGAAAAGCCATGCTGCAGCTTACATAAACCAAAATTAAAGACACACTACCTCATTACATAAAAACACAAAAACATCAAAAAAATGCCATATTAACCCTGTTATTTTGTATACATGTTGCTCATCACATCTACATTTGGGAACACAAATATGGGGCACATGGAGAATGTGAATATGTTCCGTTTGGTCTTTCGGTCGGGTCCGACTGTGACCCTCTGTCACTGCTTTCTTACAAGGTTCCTATGCCGGTGAGACCGGAGTGGGTTGTCAGTTCCTTCCCCAGTGGTTTGGGCTTTGGCCCTGCATTCAGCTTTCACTCTCACCCCCACAATGACCCTTAATGAGATAGCTCACAGCTTCATTGAAATACACAATACCTCTTGTTTGGTCTTTCGGTTGGGTCCGACTCTGACCCTCTGTCACTGCTTTCTTACAAGGTTCCTATGCCGGTGAGACCAGAGTGGGTTGTCAGTTGTGCTGTCACTCTCCCACCCACAAGGGCAGCAAACACACACAGAGGGTTTGCAGAGGCACAATGAGCACCAGCCAACTCACCTCCATCAGGGGTCATCGCCACTACTCTTATCCAAGGAAGTCCCACGCCATTGCTGGTGGCCATGTGCCAAGATGACCATTCATTCCCATTTGGTGACCTCCCATTATGTTCTGCTATTCATCAATTTACATTAGTTTCGATTGCTAAGTGATGTTGGGGAAGTGCGTGTGAGAGCAGAATTGACGGACAAATCAATAATCACTGGAGAAGGAACTGACAACCCACTGCAGTATCACCTATCATTATCCTTTTAGGCCCACAGGGGAATGTTCCTACTCCCCAGTCCCGCTAATTGTACTTGGCCTGTGCATTAACCCTTTATTATGCCTAGATTGTAGATCAATTAGATGCATTATATGATATCTAATGCTATTAGGACTATTATTCCTCTTAGTATGTATGGATCTATTGCAGGTTAACTAGTGCTCATTAGTTTACAGCTATAGTAATGTGACACTAATGTGATGCATGTGGATGTCCCCTAACCCCAACCATTGAAAACACACCGACATGGGGAGAACAGAATAACACAGCTTTATTTTTGGACACAGACCACAATCAGCAGTGGTCAAGACTGTGCATTCACAGAACGGTATAACAAAACTTTATTTTTGGACACACACCACAATCAGCAGTGGTCAAGACTGTGCATTCACAGAACGGTATAACAAAACTTTATTTTTGGACACACACCACAATCAGCAGTGGTCACGACTGTGCATTAATATCATGGGTGTGGTGTGGGCGGGTCCCGAGAGAGCAAGGGGCTAAATAAAAAAAAGGGGATACCTACAGGGGTCAATCTAATAGTCTAGAATAAGCATGATGCATAGCACCTACCAGGGTCACATGCTGCAACCGGAACCAGAAATCTCTCCATTTAACTGAAGAAACCATTAGAGTGCACGGCACTTACAACTTGTCTGGATCTGTTCAATTGAACAAATGATTCAACCTCTGGACTGTGTAATCCAATCCAGTTTCACACATACAGTGTGGTGTGTGAAATTGCCCACAAAAATGAATGGTCAACAAAAAAGGCGGAGGAGGCTAAAAAAAAATAATGACAATGCATGTACAGTAAAGTGCTAAATACTGTACCAATATACCAACTCACCTGATTCCCATCTGCAAGCATTACTAACTATTAGCTAGGTCTATGGATAATGAGTAATATGGGCAAATACCCATTAATATGGACAGGACACAAAGGCCAGCAGCCACATTCACTGTTTCTTACATCAGACCCAAAGATCTGTTCTCAGACCGATATTGAGGTCAGGATCACATGCTTTATTAGTGCATATATTAATGCTGGCTGTCATTAACATGCCATTGTGAGACTTTGCAAGTCCACCGCCATAGCGGTATTAGTCTACATTTCAGCTAACAATAATCATGTCTGAGATATCTGGCAATATGATAGTTTTAAGATTGTGGGAGATACATGTTAAGGAGGGGGCTGTCATTGGAGTAATGTCTACCTGAGAGGCACTGGGAAAACCTTACGCCTCATATAATTCCTCCACTATGCTTGCAGATGCAGGAGATGCCTTCATGGGCCTGAATTGTACCTAAAACAAAACAAATGGAAAGAAAAACATAAAGAGAAAACATAAAATCTAAGGGCCTAAAAAAAAAGGGGACTGCAGCATCCCTTCCCAACAGCATTCCCCAGTGACCATCAATTTGTGGCATGTTCAACCGAACCCTACGTGTCCACAGAGAAGAGGATCATGGACCATGTGATGGGAGGTAGCCATCTGCATACAAAATGTCACCATCACATAGGCAAAGATCCAAAACTCTGTAGCCAGGCTAGATGAGGTCAGCATTGTGACCAATAGATTGTCACTGAGGAGTGCTGTTGAGAAGGCACAATTATGTCCACAGCCCCGAGGTCCTCCTCCGCCTGGGCACAGGACCTGCCTCGTCCGCGGCCGGACGCCGTCTCCTTGTTGGTGGTGGGGGAGCAGGAGGAGGTAGTGGCACCACGGGTGGTGGTGGCGGCGGAGGCATGGGGGAAGGAGAGGAGGGGCCAGGCTGCTGTTGGCTGGTGACCTGCCCCGTTCCCAGCAGCCTGACCAAATGCTGCTCCAGCCTACAATGATGGCTCCTCTCCTCCCTAAAGCGCCTGTCCAGGCTACGCCTCATGCCAGAGATGTTGGCATCAATCCTATTCACGACGGCCAACAACTCCAGCAGCGCAGCCTCGGTCGTTGGTGGTGGGGGCTCGGGTCCTGCTGGCAGGGCCGGGTGGGAAGATGGCGGGGACAGAGTGGGGAGGATCTGGGACCCGGCTGGAGACAGGGTCTCTGATGTTGTTGTCCCCGGTGGCTCAGAGTGTGGGGAAGGAGGAGCTGTGGCATATTCCACTCCTTCTGAGGGCCCTGGCGAGATGGCAAGTCTTTGGAGGAGGGGGACAGTCAGGCTCTGGACAGGGGGGCTGTCAACGACCACGACCTCCCCCTCCGAAGAGCCAGGGCCCTCGGATGAGCCTGTAGCCTCCTCCCCCTGAGCGGTCTCCTGCGGGGCGGGGGCTGACGGCCCCGCTCGTGGCTCATCACTGGACCCAGACCTCCCACTGGATGCTGAAATAGAGAAAAGAAAGGTACATGTCATTAGTATGCTGATCAATACATTGATATGTTTTCACTCCTAACTATCTGACATCTAGGCCTGAACATGGATGATTCTCCTAATTGCAACTCCCATTAGCTCTCATTTGCTAGATTGGATCTATTCTTTGGTTTCTTGTCTTGACCTCTCCTGGCTCCTAACACTGTCTGGATTTTTCCTGCGGTTTCACTCCTAACTATCTGACATCTAGGCCTGAACATGGATGATTCTCCTAATTGCAACTCCCATTAGCTCTCATTTGCTAGATTGGATCTATTCTTTGGTTTCTTGTCTTGACCTCTCCTGGCTCCTAACACTGTCTGGATTTCTTATGCGGTCTGTAACTGCATAGGCTGCATTGGGCGCACCAGTACATAGACTCTATTGCTTAATTACTCTTGGGGTGGCCAGGAATGACAGTGATTTGTCAGCTTCATGGATTTAATGATACATCCATCCATCCCTTGTTAATTCCATGGAGCTGACATGTCAGTGTCCTTGTTGGTCACCATGTGTAGTGTGTGTGATGCACATGTGGTGGCATGTTGGTGTATGTGATATTCACCTGAACTGGAGGCTGGGTCCTGCTGGGCCACCGGGGATGAAGCTCCAGCTGCGGGCGATGGTCCTAGAAAGTCCCTTGCGATCCTCTCCCACTCCTTATAGGCGACACTGTGTCCCTCAGCTTCTCTGGCCATCTTCCTTTTCACCGTGGCCCTGATATCCACATATCTGTGCTTCAAGGACCTCAAGCCCCTAGGAACCGTGGACACCTCCTTCATCACTTCCACTACCTCCTTCCAAGCCTGAGCCTTAGGCCCAGGCTTCGCTTCCCTTGCAACAAGGATGACGGGCCGGTCACGGATCGCACCCAGGAGGACCATATTCTCCTTGGGCGTATAATTACGGGCCCTGCGCCTGCCCTTGCCAATAGCCCCTTGCTCTCTCGACTGTGCTCGGGGACCCTGGCCTCCCTGCACTCTTCCTGAGGCCTGCCCCTTCCCCAAACTACCCCGCCCCCTGGGAACAGGCCCCTTCCCCTCTGTCCCTCCTCTCTTAGTGCCTCTGTCTCCCTCCTCCTCCTCCCCCCCTTCCCCCCCCCTCTGGGGACCACTCCTCCTCCTCCAGGGACACCTCCTCCTCTGGGGACACCTCCTCAAACCCCTCCGGGGACACCTCCTCCTCCTCCTCTGGGGACACTTCCTCCTCCTCCTCTGGGGACACCTCCTCCACCCCCTCCGGGGACACCTCCTCCACCCCCTCCGGGGACACCTCCTCCACCTCTCCTCCACCCTCCACTACACTCTCCTCACTCTCCTCACTCTCCGCTCCTCTCCTCTCCTCCTCTCTCCACCTATCTCCTCCCTCCATGCTCAAATAATACAAAAATAAGGATAACTCAAAATAAGTGTAACTGTTATATAGGTGATGGAAACAAAAGTGTATGTTCTATGTGTTTTTAATAACTGTTGGGGGATGCGGTGCAAAGGTTGGAGGGGGGGAGGGGTGTGTTGTGTGTCCTAACGCTATGTATGTCTCTATGTGTCTTTAATCTATGTGTCAGGCAAATATGTGTAATGTGTAAATATGTGTAACTCTTACGTGTAAATATGCTAGTAATAAAATCCCAAACAATCAAAAAGAGTGCGCCTAAAAATCAAAAGAACGATAAAGAAATAAAAGTATTACTGGAATGTCTGTTGGAAAGAAAAGATGTGTGTGCTATGTGTATTTAATAAGTGGTGGGGGATGGGGTGTGTTGGGGGATGGGGTGTGGTGGGGGGAATGGGTGTGTGGGGTGTGTGTCCTAACTATATATATGTCTCTATGTGTGTTATTTAATCTATGTGTCTTGCAAATATGTGAAATCTGTAAATATGTGTATTGCTTAAATGTAAGTACTTAGGAAGTAAACAAGAAACAAGACAAAAAAGTAATCTACCTCTCTCCAAACCACTAATCTCACAACTCAAACTCTCTCCCACCTGCTCCTGAAACTGCGTGCTAACTCCAATGGCTCTTACAACACAGTCAGCGCATGGGTTTGTATCAATCACATTTATAAGCTCATACTGTCAATCAAATTCTTAGCTCATACGTGATTGGCTGAGAGGCGTGTCTCGCTAGGACGTCCCCTTATCAGCTTGCGAGCGCGCCAACAGACTCAGCCAATTACATACGCACTTATAGTGTCAGGCCGCCAAGTGCGTATGTAATTGGCTGAGAGTCCCAACACTGGGCGTCCCGCGTTGGGACTCTCAGCCAATTACATACGCACTTGGCGTCCCGCGTTGGGACTCTCAGCCAATTACATACGCACTTGGCGTCCCGCGTTGGGACAGCCAATTACATGCGGCCAAGTGCGTATGTAATAGGTTGAGAGGCTTCTTGACTTAAAATCATCAGCTGGAATGCCATGTAAAGATCCACAGGTGACCAATGGCAAAGCAGAAATTAACGTGCCTAATACCAGATCATGCAATCAACAAGCTATATAACCCCATCCCCAACAAGTCATCAGCATGTCTGAAACAGCATGGATGATCATGTGAGAGGGATGATGGCCAGGATGAGTGGGCGTATGAGGTTGAGATGCTTTTGTGCAGCTCAACTAGCACAGTATGAAGACCAGGAAGCAAGGTGTGTGATTGAGGGGGTGATGGGGAGTGGCAGAGATGAGTGTCTGGGAGTGAATGAGGGTGTGAGTGGTGATGTGATCCATGCTGGGGCAGAACCAAGCCAGGCAAGGGAATTACCACAGGCCATGCCTAGTATCGTGGGGGTGGATCAGGGAGGAGAGAGAGCTCCAGTAGCACAGGGACAGATGGATATAGGGCCACCTGCACCCAGGGAGGCTGACAATGTTGTCGGTGATCAGCTGCTGGGGGGAGTACAGGATGTGTTGGCTCAGGCAGAAGGGGGGGAGCCTGACCAGGAGCCTGACCAGGAGCCTGACCAGGAGCCTGTGAGGAGGCGGGCACCCAATGTGTGCAGGGAGAGACTCACATTAGAGGGGTTAACTGATGGGGAGGTGTATGAGCGTTTTCGGCTGACCCGTGCCAGTCTTGGGGAGCTCTATGAGGTTCTCAGAGCGGACCTTGAGCCTCGCTCAGGGGCAAATAGAGCCATCTCAGGAATGACACGGATGTTAGTTGCAATACACCTCCTTGCTTCTGGGAGCTTTCAGACCACCCTGAGCATAGCCGGAGGAATGTCTCAGCCAAGCCTCTCGAATTGTCTGAGTGCATTCCTCCGTGCTATTGGTCGGAGAGCTGCCAGATACATCAGTTACCCTAACACTGCTGAAGAGATCTCGAAGGTGAAGTTCGATTTCTTCCAATAAGGAGGTATCCCCAATGTGCTTGGTGCTATTGACTGTACACACGTGGCACTGATACCTCCTAGAGAGCAAGACGCGCTGTACAGAAATCGTAAGCATTATCATTCAATCAATGTCCAGGTTGTTTGCGATGCGAACATGCGCATACAAGGTGTGTTTGCAGGCTTCCCGGGAAGTGCTCACGACGCCTATATCCTGCGTGCATCCGGAATATATGACATCTTTGAGTCCGGCAGATTTCCATCCGGATGGCTACTGGGTGAGTACACATTAGTAATGGCAGTCAACCATATCTTACTATGACTGGATACAATAACACATCCGGTACATCATGTTTCCCTCTATTGCTCTGATGTTCACATGTGCATTACGGAGTAATACTACCAAAGCCAGAACAGAATAGCTCATTGCTGGCCATAACCCTGTGTTAGCTTGGCCAAACAGTATGCACAACAACATATGACAAAAACCATAACTGATTAATCATTAGGTTTATGTTCTGATGCATTCCCTTGTATCCTGTGACATGGACATCTCTAGTCTACATAACGTGTTGTGTGTTCTTGTACGGCCTATGTAAGTGAGATGTCTTCAGAATTCATCTGATAGAGGAGAATTAATATTGTTTGGCAAACTTTTTCTTGCCTGAATATATCCCGGAATAAACATGAATTAGCTTACCTTGAAGTTATCATAATCTCCAAGGTCTTTTGGCATTTGCGTTTGATCGTGTCCGCCCCTGGGAAATTCCACCTGAATTAGCATCACATTTACGTTCACAAGAATACACGATCACGCTTCACCTCAGACCTCTGGCATGTGCTCGTTACAAGAACTGCAACAGTGACTTCCTGCTCTCTACCAGAAGGGTCGCAATATGTACCCTGTTGTATTTCCCTTGTATCTCCGCCTCATGTAAGTGTCCTGTGGGTGTGAACATCTGGATTTGCCATTTGTGGAAATCACATTATAATTGATCTGAAGCTTCAGATAGAATCCATGTGTTAATACCCTACTAATTATCCTAGCAGATGCATTCATGATCCATCTCCCTTACATATATCTTTAACTGTGTATTAGCCACAAGGATGTGTTGATAGGTCATGATGACGATATTTGGCCATATGCTTTGTCAAACATCACAACATCCTATTCATATCAACATCATATTTTATTTCCACCAGGTGATGCAGGATATGGGTGTTTGCCGTGGTTGTTGACCCCTGTGAGCAATCCCCATACTCGGGCAGAGGCGCGGTATAATGCTGCGCATAAAACCTGCCGGAATGTAATTGAGCGTACCTTTGGTGTACTAAAGATGCGCTTCAGATGTTTACATTCCACTGGGGGGGGGGGCTCTACAATACAAGCCCCAGAAAGTTTGTCGCATCATCGTTGCCTGCTGCTGTCTGCACAATATAGCAGTACAGGCCAACTGTCTGGGGGACATTGATGCGGCTCCGCTACCTGGGGAGGAAGAGCCTTTATTTCACCCTGAAGTGGATAATCTGCAGGGGTCACAACAACGTGCCCGCCTAATTTGTGAGTACTTCACATGTAAGTACATACCCAATATGCATGGAACACAGTCTAATGTATCTGGATTATGCCTAACTCCCAAATCCACCTTTATCCATCGCCCTTGTCATACAGAATTCCAACCAGTCCACAGTAGAGGAGAGTTCACTGACGTTGTCAATGTTTGTACACTGGAACAAGCCACATGATCAGTTATAGGTAAGTAAGCACACATTCCCATACACATCTTAAGTACTGACGGTTAGAAACATCAATGGCATAGATCATTTGAGTGGATTATATATCCCACTATGTTAATGTATATATGCCCCACGTTACATTGTTATCTAGTAATTTAGATGGAAAAAAGACTTTAGTCCATCAGGTTCAACCTCTATAGATCTATGATCTGCAATACGCAGAATTATTGTTAATTGATCCAGAGGAAGTCACCGAACAACAAAATGTGAAGCTTTGCCAATTGTCTACACAGGTCAGAAAAATATAACATTCCTTCCTGAGCCCAGATACTGGTGATCGTATTCATCACTGGATCAATACTCCCTATCTATTTATCCAGGATAGCCCCTAATGCCTGTTTGGTTTTGTAATGTAAAAAGATACCCAATCCCTTTTTAAAGTCACCTACAACCTCTACGGACCAGGATTGCTCACATTGTCTGATCCTGCAAAACCACATGAAATGGGATCCAAATGTGGTTGAAAAATTCCATACACACATACTTTGTCTAATTTGTGACTGTAATCCTAACATCATATTAACCTTACAGAGCTGCTGTCGTGTGTCAACTCTTCTTTAAACAACCTAGACATGGAAAAACATGACCAGCAACAGAACTGCTACATCAATGTAAGCTACATAGTGAGTATTTGTGTAATAATATGGCCACGTATGCTGAAGGACACAAATAACACATCAATCACTTTATTAATATCGGCCTATCTCTTTCCAGAATACAGCAGATAGGTAAGCGGTGATAACTAATGACGATCCACAGCGCACGTGTCCTGGTGGAACAAATCACCTCGTGGATGAGCTTGGGACTGCGTCCAAGGTAAAACACCACATTTGGCTCTCCAAAGATGCATTAATGTGTAATCTATGTGATATTCCTACATCATTAGCCAGATGAGTAGCTCGTTTCATATGTAGGGAAAGAACAGTGAAGACGTTTGTATGAAATGAGCAACATATATCGGTACAGTGGATCGAAAAGGTCTAAAGTCTACACACCCCTGTTAAAATGTCATGTTTCTGTGCTGTAAAAAAATGAGACCAAGATAAATCATTTCAGAACTTTTTCCACCTTTAATGTGACCTATAAACTGTACAACTCAGTTGAAAAACAAACTAGAATCAGTTAAGTAGAGTGAAGAAAAAATCAAAAAAGAAAATCACATGGTTGCATAAGTATGCACACCCCTAAACTAATACTTTGTTGAAGCACCTTGTGATTTTATTACAGCACTCAGTCTTTTTGGGTATGAGTCTATCCGCATGGCACATTGTGACTTTTCAAGATTTGCCCACTCTTCTTTGCAAAAACACTTCAAATCTGTCAGATTGCAAGGCCATCTCCTGTGCACAGCCCTCTTCAGATCACCCCACAGGGATTCAGGTCTGGGCTCTGGCTGGGCCATTCCCAAACTTTAATCTACTTCTGGTGAAGCCATTCCTTTGTTAATTTGGATGTATGCTTTGGGACATTGTCATGCTGAAAGATGAAGTTCCTCTTCATGTTCAGCTTTCTAGCAGAAGCCTGAAGGTTTTGTGCCGATATTGACTCGTATTTGGAACTGGTCCTAATTCCCTCTATCTTAACTAAGGCCCCAGTTCCAGCTGAAGAAAAACAGCCCCAAAGCATGATGCTGCCACCACCATGCGTCACTGTGGGTATGGTGTTCTTTTGGTGATGTGTAGTGTTGTTTTTGCGCTAAACATATCTTTTGGAATTATGGCCAAAATGTTCAACCTTGGTTTCATCAGACCATAACATCTTTTCCCACATGCTTTTGGGAGACTTCAGATGTTTTTTTTTTTTGCAAAATGCAGCCTGGCTTGGATGTTTTTCTTTGTAAGAAAAGGCTTTCATCTTGCAACTCTACCCCATACGCCAGACATATGAAGAATACGGGAGATTGTTGTCACATGTACCACACAGCCAGTACTTGCCAGATATTCCTGCAGTTCCTTTATTGTTGCTGTAGGCCCTCTTGGTAGCCTTCCAGACCAGTTTTCTTCGGGTCTTTTCATCCATTTTGGAGGGAGCTCCAGTTCTTGGTAATGTCACTGTTGTGCCATATTTTCTACGCTTGATGATGACGGTCTTCACTGTGTTCCATGGTATATCTAATGCCTTGGAAATTCGTTTGAACCCTTCTCCTGACTGATACCTTTTAACAATGAGATCCCTCTGATGCTTTGGAAGCTCTCTGTGGACCATGGCTTTTGCTCTGGGATGCGACTAAGAACATTTCAGGAAAGACCAACTAGAGCAGCTTAACTTAATTTGGGGTTAATCAGAGGCACTTTAAATGATGGCAGGTGTATGCTGACTCCTATTTAACACGATTTGGAATGTGATTGCTTTATTCTGAACACAGCTACATCCCCAGTTATAAGAGAGTGTGCAGACTTATGCAACCACATTAGTTTTCTTTGATTTGTTCTTCCCTCCACCTTACAGATTTCAGTTTGTTTTACAATTGAGTTGTACAGTTTTTATGTCACATTAAAGGTGGATATAGTTCTGAAATGATTTTTCATTGGCTAATTTGTTTACAGGAGTGTGTAGACTTTTTATAACCACTGTAAGTGACGAAGTAAGCGCTCCGGGAGCATGTGCAATGTAAATATTGACATGTTCCTTTTATGTTTCAGATCGCAAAGATGAGTCCCTTTCCACGGTCAGAACAAGGAATGATGAGCATTCCCACGTTCCAGGACTATGCTTTTGTCACATTGCATCATGTATGTTCAGATGTCAGTCATCATGTGTTGCATTGGGTGTGATATCACATCCTCTACATCGATTTATATGTACCTATTGCTTTAGATCTGCCATTCTCTCCTCTACTTGGACTATTGTGAAGCCTGTATCATACTTCCTTCCAGATCTCTTCCTCAGTGCTGATGTGATCCTCCCTGTACATATGGGGAACAGTAACTCTAGCCTTGGAACATAACTGTTAATGAGGTTCCGTTTACCTTCAGTTATGAATATGCAACAGCAGATAATAGAGATGCTCATTCACAGAACTGGCCAGTTGGTTGGTAGTTCTGCTAACACCTGAAATTATTTGGAACACACTGATATGGTCCTGGTCATGTTCCCATCTGAGTGTCCATACTTATGTATGTAGAGTATTCTCTCATAGTGCTATTTCCAGTGACATGACCTACGGAGGTTCTAACATTGACTGATTGAGCACTTCTACCTCTGCAGTTGCATAGGAGTGTGTGTTGCGCGCACACACAAGACTACAGATTACTTCTCCCCATGAGCATATCTCCTTCTGTATTGTTGGGTTTGAATATTGAATGTTATCCTGATATATTTAATAATATAACTGATATTGCCTCACGTTGGATGATGCACTGTATCTCCCCCCCTCAACTGATCATCTATACCAATGTCACCCCCCCTGCGTGCATTCTGGCCACATGTCCCTATTTCCGTGTGTTACTGGAACTCTGTATCCTACCCACCTCCACCATGATACTGAGCAGGCCTGTGGTAATTTGTCACTGTGTGGCTTTGTGAACAATTAAACCGTTTTTTTTCACTCAATGTTTGTGTAATCCTGTATATTTACCATGTAACAATTCAATTCCCCTGAAAGTCAGATGTGCTCAGCACCATCAGTTAGTGGTGTAACTATTCGGGGCAATCTGCGTTGACATTACTACATAATCATGAATGTCGATTCATATAATTCAAATTGAGCCCTTCAAGTCATTATATACAACCCTGCATGTCTCTAGACATGATTTCAGAATTCACACCCCTCCGACTTGCACCTACATGTATATTGGCAAGGTACAGATTAATGTAGCATATGTATCTATGTAAACACACACAGATATATGTATTTAACAATGACACTTCATTCTCTCTGTATTCTCGCAACTAGAAAGCATGATATGGTACAAACACACAGAAACAGTGATAACAGTATAACATAATCATACTTTATTTCATACACAGAGTACAAACAGAAATAGACAGGACTGTGCATTAATATCATGTGTGTGTTGTGAAGAGATCCTAGTATGGCAAGGGGCTGTGGCAAATCTGAGGACATCTGAAGAGGAAACAGACAACATCATCAGGGTAATGCATAGCATCTCCTAGGGTCACATGTGGTCAGGACCCCACAGTAACCAACAGCATATAACACGACATCTAATCAACATAACCATTAATGCGCATACAACAACCATATGGTTGCCAGAATAAACAGACACTATAAAACAGGGATCATGTCATACTAAGCGATTTCACACACAGTGTGAATTGGTCAATAGATGATATGAATCTGGAAAACAGAGGTAGGAGGTGTTAGAACAATCAGAAGCTGTTATTAGAGTACATTGTTTTTGCTTTTGACACTACTCTAAACCAACTAACATGAACATCATCTCCGAGCAGTAAGAACCATATTTATTCTATCCTGTTCAGTCAGCCTTCCAGGAATATGCTTAGGATGTGGAATACGACAAGGCATGCTTCACTGTGAACACAATCCTTCAGCAAAATGTACTATCACTATCTATGTGGAATAGTTGTGCCATGCTGATATCACATCTCACTTCTAAATGGGTGGTACCAAGGCCAGACAGATTACACTGTTCACATTACCCCTAAACACATGCACATTGATCATGAAGTCAAACCCTGGAAATTGCCACTTTGGTTTGGATGACATGAAAAAACTGAAGCCAATTTCATAATGTTAACGGGATGGAATGCTATAAAAACTTATGTGGAATTGCTGGTTTGGATTAGCAGATAGTAATGGGACTGTGCAACTCGATAGCCTGGACACTGATCATTATAATGGAAGATCACACAGTCATGTTTCTTAGTGAAAAGATATGTAGTCATATATTTCATTTCAGAGCCATCTGCAGTGGTGAATAATCCTGATAGAATGCCTGTTGGGAACTGGTTTGAGTGTTTACTCACATGATGGTATTGTACTGCTCGAAGATGAATAAAATGTCTTCATAGTTGTGAGATTTGGCTATTAACACCTACAAAGACAAAAACAATGTCTCATTCCGAACAATATTATGATTAAATACAGCATTTAAGCTCAAGGTCAATCCACATTGAACATCAATTGTTAAAATGTTCAACATAACCAGACATGTACACACTCTGTAGCCAATATTATGTCAACATGTATAACAATCTGTATTCTGTGAGGAGTGGTCAGGAGGCCCTCTCGGATGGTCCTAACACCTCCTACTCCGAGTTAGCGGGCCCCCACCGTCTGTGCCCGCGGCCCGTCTCCCTCTTCCACGCCGTGGTGTGGGATCAGGGGGTGCCACTACAGCAGGTGGCTGGGGTTCATGGGTGGGCGATGTCTGAGATGAGGAGGCAGACATCTCAGGTTGAGATTGGACAACCGAAGGCTGGAGAGGTATGGGCTGGCGACGGAGATTACGCAACAATGCTCGTCTCTCCCGGCTTGCGCGTTCCTCATATCTCTCCATCATTCGGTTGTGCCTCCTCATCTCAGCATATATGGCACGTGTGGTGGCTGAAATGACCCTATTTCCAGCCAGGATGGCCCTGCTAACAGCCAATTGTCTTTCGCTGATGTCCAGCATTTGCCTTGCTAGCTGGCTTTGGGCCTGGTCCTCTTCGTCAATGTGAGCCATGATGTGCCGTAATTGGCCAGGGAGATGTGGCAGAGGACCTGGAGGTCTGGCGGCTGGCGACTCCGCGGCCGGCGACTCCGCGGCCGGCGACTCCGCGCAACTCCGGGGCACTTCCTCCCGGGGCACTTCCTCCCGGGGCACTTGGGGCCGGGCACTTCCTCCCGGGGCACTTCCTCCCGGGGCACTTCCTCCCGGGGCACTTCCAGCCGGGGCACTTCCTCCCGGGGCACTTCCAGCCGGGGCACTTCCAGCCAGGGCACCTCCTCCCGGGGCCCATGATGGAGCCCAGGCTGAGTGCGGTGCCCCGTATGACGGCGGAGCACAGTATGAGGGGGAGCCCAGGGTGAGGGCTGTGCCCAGGGTGAGGGCTGTGCCCAGGGTGAGGGCTGTGCCCAGGGTGAGGGCGGAGCACCAGATGAGGGTGGAGCCCAGGATGAGGGCTGTGCCCAGGATGAGGGAGGAGCCCAGGATGAGGGTGGAGCCGCTGAGGGTGGAGCCGCTGAGGGTGGAGCCGCTGAGGGTGGAGCCGCTGAGAGAGGCACAGGATGGTGTGGCTGGTGCAGGCCCTGAGGTGGCCACGCCGAAGAGGGCCCGGGCATCACTTCCCGCTCCGTATGAGCAAGTGATGTGGATGGTCCCGGGCCCTCCTGAATGTCCTGGGCCACTTCAGACCTTCCTGCCTCCTCCTCTTCCGAATCTGTGGATACTGCAATGGAATAAACATATATTTCAGTTGGTTGCCATACACAATTGCAAGCTATGCATTTACATATCATTGACATCATGGTCACCTGTGAGTGACTGTGGTGCTTGTGTTACACAGATGAGCCACGGGCTGCATAATGAGCATTGTGGATCATGGCTCATATGAATGTGTACTGCATGTGCCTCAGACACGTGCTCTGCTGCATCTGCTGTGCAGTGTGTGAGACTGACCAATCTGACCAGTTTCCAGCAATGGTTGTTAATATGCAGCTGAGACATGGGCCAGGTTAGGACAGTATATGACACACATGCAGTGCTACAGAGTCTGTATCCACATATGCCGCACAGCCAAATCTTTAGTCACGATCGCAGTGGAGGCCAAAGTCAAGCCTGCATTTGGGGATAGCCATGCTGCATCCATCTGAGAATATCATTCTCCAAGTCATTAAGTCTAATTGACTCATCTGTTCACAACAAGGAAATCCACATATCCAGGCCTGTGCGCATCCCAGCAAGTTTGACTTTGGACACCCTGCTCTATTGCAATCAATCTGGATATAATTCGAAATTGACATATCAGGGAGACAAATTATGAACAGGATAGGTTTGCTACCAGGACTGAAATGGTTATTGTCGCACCATACATTTTTAGTCAACCATCGGGCTTACAGTGCTATTGTATGTGAATTATCCCAGTGTGTGGGCAGGGGTGTAGGAGGCCATATAATTCTTGACCAAGGGTGGGCAGGTTCGGGCCTGGAGGGCCACACAGGTGAGCCAATCGCCTTTTCAGTCATCCGGATTGACTCACCTGTGCTCAAAAAGGATATCTTGAAAGTCCGGCATGTATGTGGCCCTCCTTACCCACCCCTGTTCTAGAGGGATACAGCTCATTATATACAACAGCCAGAACACAAGCCTATTTATACATACATACATACATACATACAGCATGATATCCTGAAAGTCCGGCATGTATGTGGCCCTCCTTACCCACCCCTGTTCTAGAGGGATACAGCTCATTATATACAACAGCCAGAACACAAGCCTATTTATACATACATACATACATACATACATACAGCATGTTATCTGCAGGCTTTTAGACAGCCCATCCCCCCACAATCTCAGCCAACCATGTGTGTGATATGATACTCACGTTGCAGGGTGTTAGGACAATCTGTGTCCATCTGCCCTGGTATTTCCACCACAGATTCAGAAGGGATGAAGCGCATCACTGTCCTCTCCCATTCCTTGTAAACATAAGTGACCGCGGGCCCACCACCAGTCTGACGTGCTGCTGCTGCCTCATCGGACATCTTTCTTTTCACAGCCATCTTTAAATCGTCGAACTTGTGCCGCACTAACCTCCAGTCCCTATTAGTAACCCCTACTGCCGACACAGCTCTGGCAATTTGGGACCAGGCCTGGCGCCTCTGGCTGGCATTAATGTCTCTGCCACCACATATAATTCCCTGGCGGGCACAGATTTCCCTGAGGAGAACCTGGATCTCCTCTGGGCTATAATTGGGGGCCCTGGGCCTTGCCACAACCCGTTGCCTTACAGACGGTGCCTGGTCTTCCTGTTCTATCCCTGGGGCCGCTCCCTCATCCCCACTACCTCCCACCAAGGGATCAGGCCCCTGACCCTCTGCCCCTTCCACTAGAATTCCTAGCTCTGGGGGCACTTCCCTCCCCCCCTGCTCTCCTCCTTGCTCTCCTCCTCCTCCTCGCTCTCCTCCTCCTCCTCTCCCTCCACCTCCTCCTCCTCCTCCTCCTCTCCCTCCACCTCCTCCTCCTCTCACTCCTCCTCCTCTCCCTCCTCCTCCTCCTCCTCTCCTCCTCATCCTCCTCCTCTCCTCAGATGTTCTCCTCACTCTCCTCCGGGCCTCTCTTGCCTTACCACCTCCTCTCCTCTAAACTCCTCAGAAAAAAAATTAACGAAAAATCAAGATAATCTTTGTGTTGGTTTAGGAGGTAAAAAAAGATGCAAGTATTATGTGTAGTATTATGTGTGGGGGGAGGGGGGGGGGAGGTCTTGGGGGGGGGGGGGTGTAGGTGTGCAGTGGCCTACCACTAGGTGTAGCTATGTGTACGTATTAATCTATGTGTGTGAATTATGTGATATCAGTAATTATGTGTATTGTAAACAAAGGGTTAAATTATCTGCTAGTTCAAAATTGAAATTCTCTCCTCTCTCCTCTCTCTTCTCTTTCTCCTTGCTCACCAAAAACCCACCAATGCCTAGACCTGTGTGTCTACTTGCAAAAGCTCCAGCACAGTCAATTATGTTCTGTTTTTGGCTCCCTTTTAAAGGCATACTGCCGTCAGGTTAAGTGGTACGTATCACGTATTTCGCGCTCTTTTCATACGCAAAGTGATCCGAGATATCGTAACTCATGCGCAAATCCTAACGTTTACGCATTCGCATCCATCGCTCGTATCTCGCAGCCCTTTGAATTTAATAGCGTCGGAAATTGTTTCATTTTTAAACTACGTAGGACTTGCGTTTTCACCTATTATTTCCGCAGCTCGAATTTAATAGGGCCCTAAATATGTATTAGTGTCTTTTTTTGTTTTGTTGCTATGAGTGAATTAATGTCACTTGAATATACTTCTTAGATTGCTTTGAGTTAAGATTAGCTTGTTGTAGGGCCTATGCACATATATTTGCATTTCACATGAATGAAATCTTGATTGGGAATGTTTGAAATCTTTTATTTTTTTGCTCTTTTTTGGGGGGGTCTTTCTTAATAAATTAAATATATTATAGCTTACCTCTCAGTTGTAATTTGCAGATTGTGAAGTTGTAAATTAGGAAGGAATTCTCTTCTGAAGTAACGGCAGCAGTGAACTATCCAGTCACACTGTTCATCACCTGAGGAGAAATGTAGAATTTTCTGGAAAGTAGGCAGTATTTATAAACTTTGAGGTGGTTGAAACCGTTAGAAAGCAATAAGCATGCGCTATTTGCGTTCCAGAGTTAAATTTGCGTTCCAGCCGCCATTTTGCGGCTAATAGTTGTCTTTTTCATGTAAAATGGTGTGTAATAGCAGTGTGGTACGTGCCGCATAGTGTGTGTTACATGCCTCGTGAACTGGACTGGAGCGTTCTTTCCGTTTTGCGAGTAAATGTAGTAGTCCTTAGCCTAGTTTTGGTTTTGTTCGGCAGCCATTTTTTCTCTCGCTTAGGTGATTTTCGGGTGTCTAAATTCAGAAATTTGGACTTAAATCGAGGTGTAACTTCACTTGCAGAGGTCTTGGGTGCCCCCCCCCACCCTTGCTGTGTGTAAGCTTTTTATGTTTTTGTTGTGTGTATTTATTGTGTTTGTAATGGTTTTCGGGTCACGCTTGTTACGTCCTTGTTTTCGGATCTCGTACGTCTTTTGCGTCTTTAGAGTCCTGTAGCCTCGTTTTCGTTTTTTTTCAGAGCCCATTTTTTCTCTCGCTTAGGGGATTTTCAGGTGTCTTTTATTTCAAGCTAAATTGAGGTGTAACTTCAGCTTTCGAGGTCCTGGGTGCCCCCCCCCCTTTCTGTAGGTAAGCTTTTTATGTATTTGTTGTGTGTATTTATTGTGTTTTTCATGTTTTCATGTGCGTGGATTTCGGGCGGTAAGGTCGTATTTTTGCGAGGTCGTAATGGGTAGTAAAGCGTCACGTATTTTTATGTCTTAAGTCCTTTAATTTTGCAAGCAACTGCGGCCCTTGTTTCGCGAGGGCCGCAGGCTTGCTATGCGAGCCCGCAGCGTTAGCAACAACCTGCATGCTCACAACTGCTGTACAGGGGTTTAGTACATGGCAAAAAACAAACTTAACACCTTATGGAGGGCCCTGTTTTTGAGCTTAGAATCAAATGTACATAGTGCTTGTTTCCAAGACACGGACACGCAATTGTAAAAACTCACAAACTTACAATCTAAGGGTTTAGGTGTGATACAAGAGGGTGACAAATACAAAATGGCACCGTGAATGCAATTTGTTTAGTCAATTGGAGGGGTCTGTGTGTTGTACTGTATTGTGGGTGTAGATGAGTCTAGCGGAGGCGTTCATTATGGATTGGAGGGGAGACAGACAAGAGATGGATAGGCCAGCAAGGAGGGAATTGCAGTAGTCGAGTTGAGATATGATGAGAGAGTGTATTAGAATTTTAGCTGTGTCTTGTGTAAGATAATGATGAATTTTGGAGATGTTTTTTAGGTGAAACTGACAAGATTTTGTTATCGATTGGATGTGAGGAATAAAAGAGAGGGCTGGATCCAGTAGAACCCAAAGACAACAGGCCTGGGAGGTGGGAGTGATGATGGTGTTGTCAACAATGAGAGATATTTGAGGAGTGGAAGCTGTAGTAGAGGGTGGAAAGATTAGGAGTTCAGTCTTAGACATGTTGAGTTTGAGTTGACGGGTAGAAATCCAGGAGGATATGCTAGAGAGGCAGTTGGAAATTTGAGCTAAAAGAGAGGGGGATAGATGGGGTGCAGAGAGGTAGATTTGAGTATCATCTGCATAGAGATGATACTGAAATCCAAAGGATTTTATGAGGGTGCCAAGGGAGGAGGTGTAGATGGAGAAGAGGAGGGGGCCTAGGACAGAACCTTGGGGAACGCCAACAGACAGAGGGAGACGTGAAGAAGAGGTGCCAGAGAAGGAGACGCTAAACGTATGATCTTTTAGATAGGATGTGAACCATGAAAGAGCTGTGCCCTGGATGACAAATGAGCGGAGAGTTTCGATTAGAAGAGGGTGGTCAACTGTGTCGAAGGCAGGAGAGAGATACAGGAGAATAAGAATGGAGAAGTGACCCTTTGATTTGGCGGTTAGCAAGTCATTGATGACTTTTGTGAGGGCTGTTTCTGTTGAGTGTTGGGCACGGAAACCAGATTGGAAGGGGTCAAGAAGGGAATTGGAGAAAATACATTGAGTGAGGCGATTGTATACAAGCCGCTCAAGCTGTTTAGAAGCCAGGGGAAGTAGTGAGATAGGGCGGTAGTTGGAGGCAGAAGCTGGGTCAGATGAGGGCTTCTTAAGAATGGGTGTAATTATGTCTTAAGGAGGATGGAAACCTGCCAGTGTTTAGGGAGAGGTTGAATAGATGAGTGAGAGCTGGGATAAGTGTGGTGGATAGAGGAAGGATTAGCTGTGAAGGAATAGGATCATGTGGACATGTTGTAAGGTGAGAGGTTAATAGCTTAGTGTGTTATGTGCGGCTTAGTATGCTAATGTGCGGCTCAGTATGCTAAGGTGCCTCTCAGTATAAAAACGTGCTGCTCAGCATGCTAATGTGTCCACACAGTATGCTAATGTGTGGCTCAGTCTGCTAATGTGCGGCTCAGTAAGGAAATGTGCAGCTCAGTATGCTGATGTGCGGCTCAGTATGCCAATATGCGGCTTAGTATGCTAATTTGCAGCTCAGTATGCCAATGTGCATCTCAGTATACTAATGTGCAGGTCAGTATGCCAATGTGCTGCTCAGTATGCTAATGTGCGGCTCAGTGTGCTAATGTGTGGCTCAGTATGCCAATGTGCAACTCAGTATACTAATGTGCAGGTCAGTATGCTAATGTGTGGCTCTGTATGCTAATGTGCGGCTCAGTATACTAATGTGTGGCTCAGTATACAAACGTGCGGCTCAGTATAGTAACGTGCAGCTCTGTATGCCAAAGGGCAGCTCAGTATGCTAATGTGCAGCTCAGTATGCTAATGTGCAGCTCAGTATACAAACATGCATCTCAGTATACTAACGTGCAGCTCTGTATGCCAATGGGCAGCTCAGTATGCTAATGTGCGACTCAGTATGCCAATGTGCTGATCAGTATGCTAATGTGCGTCTCTGTATGCTAATGTGCAGCTCAGTATGCTAATGTTCCTCTCAGTATACAAACGTGCGTCTCAGTATGCTAATGTGCGGATCAGTATGCCAATGGGCGGCTCAGTATGCCAATGTGTGGCTCAGTATGCTAATGTTTAAACACAAAAAAATTAAATCTTAATACATTTATTCATTCCTAATTAATTATTAATGTACATTAATTTAATAATTAGTAATTAGTAAAATGTATACTTTCCACTGCACTAAAAAAAATAACATTTTACACTGCAGTTATATATATCTGGATTACTGCAGCCAATGTGGCTGCCAGCGATAGGACTCTCAAAGCAGTTACATATTTAAATTACTTCATTATGCTCTGAGACCTGAAAACATGTTATAATTTACACTGCACTAAAAAAATTGTATATTTAACACTGCACTTATATATCTGTCTTTGCGATAAGCGCCAAAGATGATCGTTGCAAACCAAAAAACTTGAAGGACATGATGAGAGAGACTTGCAATGAGCGCCGAAGGTGCTCAGAGGAGCAAAAGTACACGAGGGGAGAGGATCACAATGTGCGCCGAAGGTGCTCAGAGGAGCAAAAGCTTTACATTGTGTGGCAAACAGCATTGCCATGGCTTCAAATGTTATTGCCCCGTCATTTTTGACGGTCAAGTCGCTAGTATTTATATAACCTTGATACTAATTAATATATTGTAATAATCTTGTATAAATAAGTTATTAACACTAATAACAAAACAATACAATAATTATAGGATTATTAGACTCTCACATATATAACAATAATAAATTAATTTAATAATAATTATATCATATATCTTGAGTATTAATCTTCCAAATACATTTGATATTATGTCAAGAGAACTTATGACGAACTTATAATTATCATGAAATTGATGTATTATTGTTATATATGTGAGAGTCTAATAACCCTATGATTATTGTATTGTTTTGTTATTAGTGTTAATAACTTATTTATACAAGATTATTCCAATATATTAATTAGTATCAAGGTTATATAAATATAGTGGCTAATTATCAGATGGGTTCTATTTTTATATTTTATTCCTATTGATTAATTGTCGTCTCAATCGTCAATCATTTTAAAATGGATTAATAAATGTTACTTTTTAGGGTATATCTCATTGAAGTTATGACTTATTAAGGGTGAATGATTAGGTTGGAGTGTCCTTTTTTCTTCTTTTTCTCATCAGTATGCTAATGTGCCTCTCAGGATGCCAATGTGCGGCTCAGTATGGTATTGTGTGTCTCACATGTGCAGGTCAGTATACTAATGTGTGGCTCAGTATGCCAATGAGTGGCTCAGTATGCTAATGTGTGGCTCAATATGCCTATATGAGGCTCAGTATGCTAATGTGTGGATCAGTATTCTAATGTGCCTCTCAGTATGCCATTGTGCAGCTCAGTATGCTAATGTGTGTCTCAGTGTGCCAACGTGTGGCTCTGTATGTTAATGTGTGGCTTAGTATGCTAATGTACAGCTCAGTATGCTAATGTGCGTCTCAGTATGCCAATGTGCCTCTCAGTATGCCAAAGTGCGGCTCAGTATACTAATGTGCGACTCAGTATGCCAACGTGGCTCTCAGTATGCCAAAGTGCGCCTCAGTATACTAATGTGCGGCTCAGTATGACAACGTGGCTCTCAGTATGCCAATGTGCGGCTCAGTATGCCAATGTGCTTCTCAGTATGCCAATGTGAGGCTCACTATACTAATGTGTGCCTCTCAGTATGCCAATGTGAGGCTCACTATACTAATGTGTGGCTCTCGGTATGCCAATGTGCCTCTCAGTATGCCAATGTTCAGCTCAGTTTACTAATGTGTGGCTCTGTATGCCAATGTGCCTCTCAGTATGCCAATGTGCAGCTCAGTATATTAATGTGTGGCTCAGTATGCTAGTGTGCCTCTCAGTATGCCGATGTGCGGCTCAGAGAATTTGTTAAGGGTGGGAGAGGGGTCTAACTGACAGATAACAGAGTCTTTATTTTGGCCACAGATTGTCCTAATTAGCACATGAAAGCAAATAATTTATACACACAAGTCACTCATTTGCATATAAATACAGCAACAACAACCTGAAATTTCCAAGAATTGATTCACTTTAGAAAAATATATAAAACACAACATAGACCAATAGAGATAGTTTGTCATGCTCTTAAATAATAACCTCTGGGGTGAGTCCCTTTAAGCCAGCACTATAGAATTCACTCTATCTAAAATTGTTCTTGTTGTTCAGTCGTGTCCAACTGTCGGTGACCATATAAACTGTAACATGCCAGGCACATCTATCAGTGTGTCTCGTTGTGCTTATCCATATGGTTTTCTTGGCAAAGATACTGGAGTGGGTTGCCCAATCCTTCTCCAGTGGATTTGTCTGACCCCTGCTATGAGCTGCCCATCTTGGGTGACCCTATAGCTCACAGCTTCATTGATGCACACAAACCCCTTCACCACCACCACCACCACCACCACAAGGTAGTGATCCAGAAGGGAATGTTGTATTATGAAGCCCAAATAAATCTCATATTCATACAATCTCCACTGACATACAGTATCTCACAAAAGTGAGTACACCCCTCACATTTTTGTAAATATTTTCTTATATATTTTCATGTGACAACACTGAAGAAATGACACTCTGCTACAATGTAAAGTAGTAAGTGTACAGCCTGTATAACAGTGTAAATTTGCTGTCCCCTCAAAGTAACTCAACACACAGCCATTAATGTCTAAACCGTTGGCAACAAAAGTGAGTACACCCCTAAGTAGAAATGTCCAAATTGGGTCCAAAGTGTCAGTATTTTGTGTGGCCACCATTATTTCCCAGCACTGCATATAGTTCACCAGAGCTTCACAGGTTGCCACTGGAGTCCTCTTCCACTCCTCCATGATGACATCACGGAGCTGGTGGATGTTAGAGACCTTGCGCTCCCCCACCTTCCATTTGAGGATTCCCCACAGATGCTCAATAGGGTTTAGGTCTAGTGACATGCTTGGCCAGACCTTTACCTTAAACATCTTTAGCAAGGCAGTGGTCGTCTTGGAGGTGTGTTTAGTGTCGTTATCATGTTGGAACACTGCCCTGCGGCTCAGTGTCCGAAGGGAGGGGATCATGCTCTGCTTCAGTATGTCACAGTACATGTTGGCATTCATGGTTCCCTCAATGAACTGTAGCTCCCCAGCCAGTGCCGGCAGCACTCATGCGGGCCCAGACCAAACAAATATACACATATGTCTATATGTGTATATATGTTTTCTATAATATGTTGTGTTGATTCCCCTATATGCATTTGCCTGATGATGTCAGATGCTGCCTCCACTCTCTCTGTACCGCTGTTTACGTTGAAACTGAGGGTTTCATCTCATATCAGTGTGTTTGTGTTCTTTGTGCCTTATCCATTTACCTGTCATTTAGGGATTATTTCAACTACCTTTCCTCAGTATAGATGTATACTTTTGGTGGTGGGAGTGTCATGGTCTGGGCCTTCGAGAGTCCTGCCGGCACTGGGGAGCTACAGTTTATTAGGGGAACCATGAATGCCAACATGTACTGTGACATACTGAAGCAGAGCATGATTCCTTCCCTTTCAGAGACTGACCACTGTCTTGCTAAAGAAGCTGAAGGTAAAGGTGATGGACCGGCCAAGCATGTCACCAGACCTAAACCCTATTGATCATCTGTGGGGCATCCTCAACTGGAAGGTGGGGGAGTGCAAGGTCTCTAACATCCACCAGCTTTGTGATGTGATCATGGAGGAGTGGAAGAGGACTCCAGTGGCAACCTGTGAAGCTCAGGTGAACTCTATGCCCATGAGGGTTAAGGCAGTGCTGGAAAATAATGGTGGCCACACATAATATTGACACTCTGGGCCGAATGCTAATGGCTGTGTGTTGAGTTATTTTGAGTGGGCAGTACATTTACACTGTTATACAGGCTGTACACTTACTACTTTACATTGTAGCAGAGTGTCTCTTTTATTCAGTGTTGTCACATGAAAAGATATAATAACATATTTACAAAAATGTGAGGGGTGTACTCGCTTTTGTGAGATACTGTAAATGATACAATACATGTTCTGTTTTATTGTTACAATAAAAGCCAATTCTCCAATGTGTAATTCCAGCCAATAAGTGGGTGTCCCCTCTTCCTCTCATGGGGTGTACCCTCGCCCTTCCGGATTTTCTAATTAAAACATAGATTCATATCAAGGCTCATTTCCTCTCAATGGAGTTTTTTATTTTCATGTTAACTCCTTTTTATTTAGGAAAAATATCACCTGTTTGTGAAGAATCTGACGACTATGAGCATAAAAACTTTCCATCATGCATTTAGAGCATGTTTTATACATTCTATATGTTTTTTTTCATGGAAAATAAATTAACTATACAAATTAAAAGGAATACAGATAAAATATGTTTATCTTGTGTGTGTTGTTCAGTAGTGTCTCCATGACATCATTGACCATATCACACAATGGTGATCTACTTGGTATACATGTCAGATATATTGGAGTGGGTGGCCAGTTACTTCTCCAGTGGGCCACAGCATACAGCTCCTGGTAGGAGCGTTTGAGGGGGCGGGGGTTTGGGGGTGAAGCGTTGCTTTAGTATACTTCTTGCTCGCTAGCATTGATATCTGCTG
The DNA here is from genome assembly GCA_027410445.1 of Discoglossus pictus. NCBI lineage: Eukaryota > Metazoa > Chordata > Amphibia > Anura > Alytidae > Discoglossus > Discoglossus pictus. Next base: position 87,897,051 of record CM050169.1, read on the forward strand.
ATTTTTAATCCCATCCAATTCGAAATTCCCACATATCCCAGCATGAAGCCCATTTTTTTTAGTTAACGTCCAGTTCTGCCGTTATCATACTCATATAATGTATGTGTTTAAGTTTGGCTAGGACATCTCTATACAGGGGGGTAGGATATTTCCACGATTAAGCGATTGTAATTCTTGTTGCTATGAATATCTGGTTGGTAAGAAGTTGGGCCTCCTTGTTGAGACAGGTAATGAAACGGCCTAGTAAGGCCTCTTCTGGTTTTTTATGTAATATTCTGCCCAACAGTTTCTCTAGGGTGTCAAATGTTTCCGACCAAATGTGGGCGATTTGTGGGCAGTCCCATAAAGTGTGAAGGAGTGTCCCCATAGAGCTAAATCCTGTAAAGCAGTTCCCCGTCGAGGATGGATCTGCTAGTTTTAGCCTTGCTGGTGTCAGGTACCACCTCAAAATTGTTTTGTAGGATTATGTTGAGGCACTTCTTAATAATATCAAGTACATAAATAGATACCAAGGGATATTATCGTATTAGCCGCACCTTTTTTTCTGATTTTTGAGCTTGCGAGTTACGGTGCGGCTTATATTTGCGACCGTAAAAAAAATCATTGCTGATTTGCGAACTTTGCTTGTAACGTGTGCGGCTTCTGTTCGCGAACGCAAAATTACTGCGGATTTGCGCGATTGCGAGTTAAGGGAGATTTTTGTGCTTGAGACTGTGGTATTGAATAGCGATTTACGGTTTTAGTGATTCTAACATCCTGTAAAGCCTGTAAGCTGCAAAAAAAGCTACAGTGCTGATTAGAAAGCCTGTTTCTTGAAATGGCTGATCACTTTGAGAGTCTTTTTTTCTCCAATTTTACGGGTGCGGCTTATATTTGAGTACTATATTTTTTCTATTTTTTCCCCTTGAACTTTACGGGTGCGGCTTATATGCAGGTGCGGCTTATATGCGGGTGCGGCTTATATTCGGACCAATACAGTATATTCCTTCTGAAAATAAGAAACATGTCTGTCATATTGCCAGTAATTATGAATATGGCCAAAGGAGCATGACATTGTTACATTGTGATTGTGTGTGTTATATTTTGCCTGTTGCCTGTACATGGTTATTATGTATAGTTACCGTATATACTCGAGTATAAGCCAAGTTTTTCAGCCCTTTTTTTAAGGCTAAAAAGGGCCCCCTCGGCTTATACTTGAGTCACTCTCCCCCGCGTGTCTCTCTAACCCCCCCGTGTCTCTCTACCCCCCTGTGTCTCTCTACCACCCCCGTGTCTCTTTCCCTCCCCCCTTCTCATCCTCAACCCCCCCTCCTCATTCTAAACCCCCCTCCTTCTAAACCCCCCCTCATTCTAAACCCCCCCATTCTACCCCTCACTTACCTGCATCTGAAGCTCCTGCTCCGCCCTCCGCTCCTTATGGCGCGCATGTGACGTGCCGCGCATGTGATGTCACAGCATTAGCATATACCGAGTGCCGGCGCCAGGTATATGCAATGAAGTGGCGTGCATGTGACGTCACGGCATTATCATATACCGGGTGCCGGCACCCGGTATATGCTAATGACGTCACATGCGCAACACGTCATTAGCATATACCAGGTGCCGGCACCCGGTATATGCTAATGTCGTGACGTCACATGCGTTACATTGAGGTTGAGGAGGGAGGTTGAGGAAGGGGTTGAGGATGAGGAGGGGGTTTGAGGTTGAGGAGGGGGTTGAGGATGGGGCTGGTTGAGGATGAGGATGGGGGGTTGAGGAGGGAGGTTGAGGAGGAGGGGGTTGAGGATGAGGGGTTTAAGGAGGGAGGTTGAGGAGGGATGATGAGGAGGGAGATTGAGGATGAGGAGTGGGGTTGAGGAGGGAGGTTGAGAATGAGGAGGGTGGGAGAGACACAGGGAAGGGAGAGGGGGGAAGAGACACAGGGAAGGGAGAGGGGAGAAGAGACATGGGAGAGAGAGGGGGACACAGAGAGCACAAGAGGGACACAGGGGGCAGCACATTTCCCACCCTCGGCTTATACTCAAGTCACTCATTTTACCCAGTATTTTGTGGTAAAATAGGTGCCTCGGCTTATACTCGGGTCGGCTTATACTTGAGTATATACAGTATATATTATAAGAGGAAAAATGTGTTATAGAACATATGTGTAAATGGTAAAAAAATGCTCTGCACAGAGGCTAACTGCAGATCAGACACTTGATAAACAGCAGCTAAGACAGATGCATGTACTTCAAGTAGTCGTAAGCAAACACTTGAGACTAACATCAAGGTTGTTTTACTAGTCAGCTATAGATATCTGGTGAATTTGATCTCAAGAGTTTTTATATTAACCAAGGCTACAAGGCAGATGTGTTTCATCACACACATAGACAAATGTACACAAGGGTGTGGTATGGGAGAGTATAAATATGTTGTTTTGATCAATAAAGTTTTTTTTTTTCAGTTTTAGTTTTCACATATCTACAGTGTGAAACTATTTCTGTGTTTTGACTTGGGGAGTGGTCTTGCCATGGGCCACTAGTACCCAGTGGCGGCTGGTGACTTTTCAAGTTGGAGGGGCGACAGGGCGAAACATAGCCACTCCCCCTTTTCAAACCACACCCATTTTTATAACTCCTCCCCCTGACGTCATAATGACCTTTATAAGCCCCGCCCAATAACCTTATACTTGTAAAGCCCATTGAAATACATGATCAGCAATGCAGAAATGTCAAGAAGTAAAGTAACAATGTATTAAATTCATTGGTATACAATATAGATTGAAAAAACTCATGTGACAAGACTACAGCAATATCATAATTGCACCTATACGTATTAACAGAAAAATTAAAGGAGTGACACCTACCATTAGTCGGGTCTTCTTCTCAGGGTATTCACGTTCATTAAGTTGACCAACGAGTAGAAACAAATCTGCAGCCACATAGGGTTTGCACCTGGGGTTGAAAGAAAACAAGCAAATCAATCAGACCATTCAAGAACAAAACCATACTTAAAAAACATTAAACGACCAAGTGGAACCATATAGGCCCCAAACATACCTTAGAAGACCAAGTGGAACCATATAGGCCTCAAACATACCTTAGAAGACCAAGTGTGACTATAGGCCCCAAACATACCTTAGAAGACCAAGTGGAACTATATAGGCCCCAAACATACCTTAGAAGACCAAGTGGAACCATATAGGCCTCAAACATACCTTAGAAGACCAAGTGTGACCATATAGGCCTCAAACATACCTTAGAAGACCAAGTGTGACCATAGGCCCCAAACATACCTTAGAAGACCAAGTGGAACTATATAGGCCCCAAACATACCTTAGAAGACCAAGTGGAACCATATAGGCCCCAAACATACCTTAGAAGACCAAGTGGAACCATATAGGCCTCGAACATACCTTAGAAGACCAAGTGTGACCATATAGGCCTCAAACATACCTTAGAAGACCAAGTGTGACCATAGGCCCCAAACATACATTAGAAGACCAAGTGGAACTATATAGGCCCCAAACATACCTTAGAAGACCAAGTGGAACCATATAGGCCTCAAACATACCTTAGAAGACCAAGTGTGACCATAGGCCCCAAACATACATTAGAAGACCAAGTGGAACTATATAGGCCCCAAACATACATTAGAAGACCAAGTGGAACTATATAGTCCCCAAACATACCTTAGAAGACCAAGTGTGACTATATAGGCCCCAAACATACCTTAAAAGACCAAGTGTGACCATATAGGCCCCAACCGCACCTTAAAAACCTTAAAAGTCCAAGTGTGACCATATACTCACCAACAGTTGACTCTCCTTCTCGGGGTATTCACGTCCAGTAAGTCAACCAACGAGTCCAAACAAATCTGATTCCACAGATAGTTTGCACCTGGGAAGTGATAGAAAAAAAACAAAAAAAAAACATTAGAACGTTTAAGACCCAAACCGTAACTTTTAAAACCTTAAATGACCAAGTGTGACCATATAGGCCCCAACCGCACCTTAAAAACCCTAAATAACAAATTGGGACCATATAGGCCCCAACCGCACCTTAAAAACCCTAAATAACAAATTGGGACCATATAGGCCCCAACCGCACCTTAAAAACCTTAAATAACAAATTGGGACCATATAGGCCCCAACTGCACCTTAAAAACCCTAAATAACAAATTGGGACCATATAGGCCCCAACCGCACCTTAAAGACCTTAAATAACAAATTGGGACCATATAGGCCCCAACCGCACCTTAAAAACCCTAAATAACAAATTGGGACCATATAGGCCCCAACCGCATCTTAAAAACCTTAAATAACAAATTGGGACCATATAGGCCCCAACCGCACTTCAAAAACCCTAAATAACAAATTGGGACCATATAGGCCCCAACCGCACCTTAAAAAGCCTAAATAACAAATTGGGACCATATAGGCCCCAACCGCACCTTAAAAACCTTAAATAACAAATTGGGACCATATAGGCCCCAACCGCACCTTAAAAACCTTAAATAACAAATTGGGACCATATAGGCCCAAATTGTAAAAAAAAAAAAAAAAAAATAATATATATATATATATATATATATATATATATATATATTGATTGATATATATATATATTTATATATATATATATATATATATATATATATATAAAAAATGGTATCAATATATCACAATAAATAAATATATATATATATATATATATATATCCAAATATATATATATACGCATAAAAAATACACATAAATATACATAAACATATACATATTACAATATATATTAATTGATATTTATTATTTGATTAATTGATGTTCTTTATTACTTGTTATATTATATTGTTCATGCATTTCTATTACACATTATTTTTTATACATATTACAGTGCTATTTTTTGGCTATACATGTTACAGGATATTATCCTGTAACATGTATATCACATAAAATAGCCCTGTAATATGTATAATACATACAGGGTCAAACAAGTTCACACTAACCTTTTTTACCCTTACAGGCTTCCATACCTGCTTGCTGATTTGCTAATTTTTTAAAGACTCTCATTGGTTGAAATCGATGTCAATCAAAAATTTCAGCCAATCAGAGTCCTTCAAAAATTAGTATATATAGAAGACCGTGGGAAAAAAACAATTAATCGCGGGAGGGGCTCCTTGTAGGAGGAGCTCTTTTAGTTTGTTGTTTTTTTTTTTTTAGAGCGTCGTTTTTTTTTTTTGTGGAGGCCTCTTTCAATGGGCCAGAATGGATGGATGGACAATGGCTTCAATCAACATTGGATTATTTGACCAGTGGCTTCAATCAACATTGGATTATTTGACCATTGGCTTCAATCAACATTGGATTATTTTGACCATTGGCTTCAATCAACATTGGATTATTTTATTTGACCATTGGCTTCAATCAACATTGGATTATTTTGACCATTGGCTTCAATCAACATTGGATTATTTTATTTGACCATTGGCTTCAATCAACATTGGATTATTTATTTTTCATGACTATATCCAGAGGACAGAAGGCCAACGCTGGAGGGGTCAATTTGACAGGTAAGTATGTGCTGTTGTTTATTTTATTTTTTATTAATGTTTTTTTAAAGCTCTTTATTTTTGTATAATAATGTGTTGTGTTACATACTGTACTGTTAATGTGTTTGTTTACTGTATTTTTTTTCCCTTCCCTTATTTTTATTTTATCTTTAAAAGTGACAGGCACATATACATGCCTGTTACTTCTAAAAATGGAATAAAAATAGGGGGGGGGGGGTAGGTATTGGTTCAGGGTGGGGTCGGTCACGCTCAGGCGCCCATCGGTCGCCCATCGGACCGCGTAGGCCACGATCAGGGGTGGCACAGGCCTCATGGGGGTGAACATCCTCCCCCATGTGGCCTGGTCAACCCCGCTCACCGCCCGAATACCCCGATCACCGTGATCGGGGTAATCGGGCGGTGCTAGCATAGGCCGCATCGGGTTGGTGGTGATCGGGCCTCGGGGGTGGGATAGGGCGGCGACATGGAGGTCATCAGGGGTGGCACAGGCCTCATCAAGGGGGTGATCCGATCACCCCCATGTGGGCCTGTGCCACCCTGCTCACCACCCGACTACCCCGATCCCGTGATCGGGGTAATCCGGCGGTGGCATGATGGCATAGCTAGCATAGGGCAGGCCTGATCGGGGGTGGCACAGACCACATGGGGGTGATGGCTGGGGGTGGCACTGGCACCAGGCATTGTAGGCCTAGGGTCGTCGGTGGTAGTTGGTGGGTGGCTGGGTAGGTGGCACTGGCAGGCCAGGCAGGCATAGTGGGGGACTGGGGGTAACTGGTCACCCCTAACTTTTATTAGGGGCTACTAGGGGTTTTGGTTTGGCCAGGGGCAGGGGCAGGGCAGGTGCCAGGCAGAGGCAGGTAGACTTACTGTGTTAGGCAGGCAGAGCAGATGTGAGTAGATTCAGCCAGGGAGGTCTCTCAGTCTCAGCGTGACCAGGGTCAGGAAACAGAAAGGGGGAAGGGACAGGCAACTGGTGGTTTTATTGACTGTATCAGTAAATCAAAATGATAACTCGAGGCCCTATTTGCTGGCGGGCGCTCAGGGCTAACGGTCTGGGTGGGTTTAGATTGATCACTTAGTAACTGGACAGCCTTCCATCATTGATTGGTCAATGATGGAAGACTGTCAGTTATTAATTGATACATTTATGACCGCCCATGCATATCGTCACTGTGATGGTGGGCGGCATGCATTAACGGTCAGGGGTCCAGGCCAGGACTCATTGAAGAGAGAGAAGAGTCTAAGGTTAGTGTACACAGTATAACTAGTGTAATTTGATCACACAGGGTGCAGGCAGGGGGCTATATAGATACACAGCATTAGTTAATGTAGCGCAAGGGTTATCTTAAAGTGACAGTGTCCCTTTACTAACTTTACTTCATTTTTAATACTATTGAGACTTGAAATGATGATGTACACCTTATATTTATTTGTTTTTGGGTTATACTAATACATTGTTGTGTTTTTTTTATTGCAGGGTGAAGAAAATATTTGGGGGGGGCGTTTGCCCTGACGCCCCAATGGACGTGGCGCCCCTGCTAGTACCTGTATCCAGTATTCTCTGTCTGTACCTTTGGGCCTTGTCCTCTTCAGAAGCCATCTTTTGTACCACAGAGAACAGAAACTACACAATTCTGCTGGGGTAGGTTTTAACTAGGTTCATATCAAGCCCCCTTGAAGAAGCAGATCGGGACAATGTCTTTTAATGAAATTTGTTTGAGGCTATTTCTTTATATATATATATATATATATATATATATATATATATATATATACAGTATATATATATATATATATATATATATATATATATACAGTATATATATATATATATATATATATATATATACAGTATATATATATATATATATATATATATATATATATATATATATACAGTGGATATAAAAAAGTCTACACATTAGAGATGTCGCGAATAGTTCGCCGGCGGACTGTTCCCGGCGAACATATGCGATGTTCGATCCGCCCCTATACTTTATCATTGAGCAAACTTTGACCCTGCATCTCACAGTCAGCAGACACATTTCAGCCAATCAGCATCATACCCTGCCTTCCAGACCCTCTAACCTCATGGACAGCAGTTATTTTGGAATCATAACTAACTTGCAGTCTTACAGAGAGGAGATTGAGTGTAGGTGATACTGCATCAATAGGGAAAACCATAGCTAGACTACTGTACACCGTGTGCAATACAGTCTTGAAGGACTCTTTTGATCTCTGCTGCAAGGACACCCCTGTGTCTCTTCCCCCCCTTATCATCATTTTGCCCTCAGATATCTCTAGTCTCTCTGTCCCTCTCACCCTCTCTCAAGGCACCAAAGAACAACACCTAACTCAGGCTCCGAAGAACAACACCTAACTCAGATATCTCCTGGTCTCTCTGTCCCTCTCACAAGGCTCCAAAGAACAACACCTAACTCAGGCTCCAAAGAACAACACCTAACTCAGATATCTCCTGGTCTCTCTGTTCCTCTCACAAAGCTCCAAAGAACAACACCTAACTCAGGCTCCAAAGAACAACACCTAACTCAGGTACCTGGACTTCTAAGGATTTTCTGCCATTGTTAATGATTATTTATCAATTTTGTGATTAATATCTGTTATAATATTTGCTGACATAGTTACTTTTTATCTACAAATAATTGTATACCTGCGATTTCCTCTGTACCATCCCCCATCATTAGCATTGTTTGTTTCAAGCCATGTGTTGTGGGCAGTAACTTATATCCCATTCTAAACAACTCCTCATTTGCCCTCAGATATCTCTGGTCTCTCTGTCCCTCTCACCCTCTCTCAAGGCTCCAAAGAACAACACCTAACTCAGGCTCCAAAGAACAACACCTAACTCAGATATCTCTGGCCTCTCTGTCCCTCACACCCTCTCTCAAGGCTCCAAAGAACAACACCTAACTCAGGCCCTGAAGAACAACACCTAACTCAGATATCTCCTGGTCTCTCTGTCCCTCTCACAAGGCTCCAAAGAACAACACCTAACTCAGGCTCCAAAGAACAACACCTAACTCAGATATCTCTGGTCTCTCTGTCCCTCTCACCCTCCCTCAAGGCTCCAAAGAACAACACCTAACTCAGATATCTCTGGTCTCTCTGTCCCTTTCACCCTCTCTCAAGGCTCCAAAGAACAACACCTAACTCAGGCTCCGAAGAACAAAACCTAACTCAGATACCAACTACCAACCTACCTACCACTCTGACCCAGTGACCCCACCCTGACCCAACTACCAACCTGACACGGGAGGATGATGAGGGAGGGGGAGGATGATGAGGGAGGGGGAAAGAGACACGGGAGGATGATGATGGAGGGGGGAAGAGACACAGGGGAGGATGATGAGGGTGGGGGGAGGATGATGAGGGTGGAGGGAGGATGATGAGGGATGGGGAAAGAGACACGGGAGGATTATGAGGGAGGGGTAAGAGACACGGGAGGATGATGATGGAGGGGGAGGATGATGAGGGAGGGGGAAAGAGACACGGGAGGATGATGAGGAAGGGGGAAAGAGACACGAGAGGATGATGATGGAGGGGGGGAGAGACACAGGGGAGGATGATGAGGGTGGGGGGAGGATGATGGGGGATGGGAAAAGAGACACGGGAGGATGATGAGGGAGGGGGAAAGAGACTCGGGAGGATGATGAGGGAGGGGGAGGATGATGAGGGATGGGGAAAGAGACACGGGAGGATAATGAGGGAGGGGGAAAGAGACACGGTAGGATGATGAGGGAGGGGGAAAGAGACACGAGAGGATGATGAGGGAGGGGGTAGAGACACAGGGGAGGATGATGAGGGTGGGGGTAGGATGATGAGGGATGGGGAAAGAGACACGGGAGGATGATGAGGGAGGGGGAAAGAGACACAGGGGAGGATGATTAGGGAGGGGATAAAGAGATAAAGGGGAGGATGATGAGGGAGGGGGGAGGATGATGATGAGGGGGGGGGAAGAGACACGGGAGGATGATGATGGAGGGGGGAAGAGACACAGGGGAGGATGATGAGGGAGGGGGTAAAGAGATACAGGGGAGGATGATGAGGGAGGGGGTAAAGAGATACAGGGGAGGATGATGAGGAAGGGGGGAAGAGACACAGGGGAGGGTGATGAGGAAGGGGGGAAAGAGACACAGGGGAGGATGATGAGGGAGAGAGGGGGTAAAGAGATACAGGGGAGGATGATGAGGGAGGGGGATGTTAGGTTATTTTTTCCCTTTATGGATTAAAACCAGACTCTGCATCAACTATGTAATTTTCTGTGGTAGTTTTGACATGGATCCCCCTCCTGCATGCCACAGTCCAGGTGTTAGTCCACTTAAAACAACTTTTCCATCACTATTGTGGCCAGAAAGAGTCCCTGTGGGTTTTAAAATCCGCCTGCCTATTAAAGTCTATAGCGGTTCGCCGGTTCGCGAACTTTTGCGGCGGTTCGCGTTCGCGGTTCGCGAACCGAAAATTTTATGTTCGCAACATCACTACTACACATCACTGTTAAAATGTCAGGTTTCTGTGCTGTAAAAAAACGAGACAAAGATAAATCATTTCAGAACTTTTTTCACCTTTAATGTGACCTATAAACTGTATAACTCAATTAAAAAACAAACTGAAATCTTTTAGGTGGAGGGAAGAAAAAAAAAAGAAAAATAATGAGGTTGCATAAGTCTGCACACCCTCTTATAACTGGGTATGTAGCTGTGTTCAGAATTAAGCAATCACATTCCAGATCGTGTTAAATAGGAGTCAGCATACACCTGCCATCATTTAAAGTGCCTCTGATTAACCCCAAATTAAGTTAAGCTGCTCTAGTTGGTCTTTCCTGAAATGTTCTTAGTCGCATCCCACAGCAAAAGCCATGGTCCACAGAGAGCTTCCAAAGCATCAGAGGGATCTCATTGTTAAAAGGTATCAGTCAGGAGAAGGGTACAAAAGAATTTCCAAGGCATTAGGTATACCATGGAACACAGTGAAGACAGTCATAATCAAGTGGAGAAAATATGGCACAACAGTGACATTACCAAGAACTGGAGCTCCCTCCAAAATTGATGTAAAGTCGAATAGAAAACTGGTCTGGGAGGCTACCAAGAGGCCTACAGCAACATTAAAGGAACTGCAGGAATATTTGGCAAGTACTGGCTGTGTGGTTCATGTGACAACAATCTCCTGCATTCTTCATATGTCTGGCCTATGGGGTAGAGTGGCAAGACGAAAGCCTTTTCTTACAAAGAAAAACATCCAAGCCAGGCTACATTTTGCAAAAACACATCTGAAGTCTCCCAAAAGCATGTGGGAAAAGGTGTTATGGTCTGATGAAACCAAGGTTAAACTTTTTGGCCATAATTCCAAAAGATATGTTTGGCGCAAAAACAACACTGCACATCACCAAAAGAACACCATACCCACAGTGAAGCATGGTGGTGGAAGCATCATGCTTTGGGGCTGTTTTTCTTCAGCTGGAACTGGGGCCTTAGTTAAGATAGAGGGAATTAGGACCAGTTCCAAATACCAGTCAATATTGGCACAAAACCTTCAGGCTTCTGCTAGAAAGCTGAACATGAAGAGGAACTTCATCTTTCAGCATGACAACGACCCAAAGCGTACATCCAAATCAACAAAGGAATGGCTTCACCAGAAGAAGATTAAAGTTTTGGAATGGCCCAGCCAGAACCCAGACCTGAATCCGATTGAAAATCTGTGGGGTGATCTGAAGAGGGCTTGTGCACAGGAGATGCCCTCACAATCTGACAGGTTTGGAGTGTTTTTGCAAAGAAGAGTGGGCAAATCTTGCCAAGTCAAAATGTGCCATGCTGATGACTTATACCCAAAAAGACTGAGTGCTGTAATAAAATCAAAAGGTGCTTCAACAAAGTATTAGTTTAAGGGTGTGCAACCATATTATTTTATTTTTATATTTTTTCTTCCCTCTACCTAAAAGATTTCAGTTTGTTTTTCAATTGAGTTGTACAGTTTATAGGTCACATTAAAGGTGAAAAAAGTTCTGAAATTATTTATCTTTGTCTCATTTTTTTACAGCACAGAAACCTGACATTTAACAGGGGTGTGTAGACTTTTTATATCCACTGTATGTACATTATCCCTGGAGTAACTGCCACCGGTGCAGAAGGTGCAAGGCACCGGAGCCCTTCCTTGGGGTGGGGGGAGGTGCTGCGGCTCCTGCACCTGCTTCTCTTGGCCTCCATCACCCTGGGAACCCTAGGGCTCACCTGCATTTGTGCTATCTTTCTCCACTGTCAGCATGGCCTACTGCTGGTACAGGGAATCTCAAATGACATCACATACACAAGATGTTATTCAGGGTTCCCTGCACTGGCTTTAAGACATTCTGGCGGCGGAGGAAGGCAGCTCAAAAGCAGGGTACCGAGGGGGTGGGGGCCAAGAGGGCCAGGGACAGGAGGAGGGACAAGGGTGGAGGCCAGGATGGGAAACAATGAGATCATTTTATACATATAATATAAAATTAGTTGGCACTGGAGAGGCGACAAGGCCCTCGCCCCCAAATGTTTTTTTGCACCGGGGCCCTCTACTCACTTTATATTATAACATGCTGCTGAATGTACTGAACTGTGACCAATACTTCATTTTTTTTCTTATTATTGCCCTATAATTATACATTCTATTTATTGTACAATGTTTATAATGCAGCTGAAATTTGTCTTAAAAGTGACATGGAAGGTTCCTGAATATCACTAGGTATATAATATCCCTGGGTATCTCTTTATGTTCAAGCGCTTTATTTTATTAAGAAGTGCTTATGAGTTCTGTTTTTTTCTGCCTACAATCTCACAAGTAGTTTCTCCCCTCAGAAGTGCACTGTCTTCCTGTGCTGCAAAGAACAGGGGTTGCACTGTCTCATTACAACTAATCAATGGCAACATTCTGCAACATGCTATTTGAGAGAGGTCAGGCTAATATGAAACACTGTATTTCACAGTCAGTGTATTCATGAGCTGCACAAGCTACAGAGGGCAAAGCCAAACAGGTATAAATTGTATAATTTTAGGCAGAAAAAGCAGAGCTTATATGCACTTGTTAATAAAATAAAGTGCATAAAAGTCAATAGATGTGCAGGGATATTATATGTATAGTGACATCCAGGAACCTTCCATGTACCTTTAAAATCTTATTGTTGTCACATTATTTTATATATAGTCTTTTGTACAATTCAATTTGATAATTGAACAAATCATTTTTAAAAGTGAATAAAAACATTTTTTTTTTCTGCTGGGTTCCATTTTCTTTTTTTAACTCAGACTGTTTGCTACTTTTTCCAGGAAGGTCTCGTAAATGTAAAAATCATCTGTTAATCCTGGTAAAAGTATTGGTTGTTTAAACTGCCACAGGATAGTTTCAGATGAGTCCTACACTGACAACACTGCTCTCTTGATAATGACGCATTCTTCCATGTGTTTTCTTACTTATAAGATATTGATGAGTTCCCTGGTGGTCCAGTGGTCAGGATTCGGTGCTTTTACGGCTGTGACCTGGGTTTGATTCCAGTCAGGGAATCAAGATGTCACATCACCCTGAAGCCATGCAGGGTTGGGCCCGGACAGGACTTTGATGAGAGACCACCTAGGAATACCAGGAGATGTATGCTGTGGCCCACTGGAGAAGGAACTGGCAACCCACTCCAGTATCTCTGCCATGAATACTAAGTTGATCAGCATGACCATGGACATAAAGATGTCCCTGGTATGTTACGGTCTATGAGGTCAAAGAGAGTCAGTCATGACTGAACAATGCAAAAAAATAATAATATATATTTATATATATATATATATATATATATATATATATATATATATATATATATATATATATATATATATATATATATATTGAGACTTTACATCAATATATTACCATGTTACTGTGATCAGTGTGCAAGGACCAATGCTGTAAATCTCCATATTGCATACTCTAATCCACATAGTTTAAAATAGCTGCGTCCTATTAATCCATGTGATCATATGATTAAACAATGTAAACATATTTCTTAAAATACAGGGGTTGTGTCTTCAAGTTATTATAGTGTGTTTTCAATATTTTTACTTGTTTAGTCGTTCAGTCGTGTCGACTTTCTGCGACCAGGCAAATGTTGTTATGTCTCTGGTTGGGCTTATCCATAAGGTTTTCTTGGCAAATATACTGGAGTGGGTTACATAGTTACATAGGGCCTCATTCTATTATCGGCCGTAAAACGGCCGCAAGGCTGCGATTCCTTGCGGGGTTTCCGTTACCTCGTAATTCTATTAAATTATTCTATATCTTGCAACCAGCCGTAAGCTCAGAAATCTTTAAAGTCAAAAATAAATTCAAGACAGCACTGTAAAGCTCTGTAAATGCTAGGGATCATATTGGGGGACATGAGGATTAATAGTAACCCACTCTCAAGCTTACACATCAGCCCAAATCCGAGTTTACATTAACTGTTTATTTTCCGGCCGCAGCGTGGCCTGGTCTGAGGTGCTCCAAGCACTCTGGACTTTGTACATGGATATTTGACATATATAAAAAAATTTTTTTTTTACGGATTTGAGTATAGGGGAATGTTGTGCTATTTTTGCTAACACCTACAATCACTTTATAGTCTCCTCAGAGTGCAGGATGGCTTTATTTGGGCTATATTATGTGCTTAATTGGTGCTAGCGGGACCTTTTTCCTGCAAGTAAGCTGCGGCTCGCTTTTAGCCTTGCAGAGAGGGTTCCCGGAGCAATAGAATAGCAACAGGGCTTTTCTTGCGGCCGTTTTAGATCAAAGGCTTTCCTCCGGCGGGAGCGGCCGCAAGGGATAGCAAGGCGCCTGCCGCAAGCCTGCCGGAATGCCCGGCCGGAGGGGAATAGAATAGCAGAATAGCTTGCGGCCGGTCCTTGCGGCCCCGCATCTCCTACGGCCGTTAATAGAATGAGGCCCATAGTATGTAAGGTTGAAAAAAGACTTTCAGTCCATCAAGTTCAACCTTTTAAAATCTCCTCTGATCTGCAATATGCAGATTAACTATTAATTAATTCGTTGTATATATAAAAAAAACGACCGGACTTCTCCCTGGATCAATACTGCATCTCTAATTATCCATGATAACCCTGAATTCCTTTTTTAATTAGAAATAAATCCAGTCCCCTTTTAAAGTTATCTATCGAATACGCAGTCACCACCTCTTCTGGTAGAGAATTCCACAGATTAACCACCCTTAAAGAAAGAAAAGGGTTCTTCACAGTAAGGTGGAATCTTTTTACTTCTAACCTCAAGGGATGTCCTCTTGTCAGTTTAAAACCTCTTGGCACAAAAAGCTCCCTTGACAAATCTTTATACTGACCCTGGATGTATTTATATAAGGTAATCATATGTCCTCTTAGACGCCTTTTTTCTAGAGAAAATACGTTTAATTTGGTTAGTCTTTCTTCATAACTTAGTCCCTCCATTCCCCTTATTAGTTTTGTTGCCCTCCTCTGTACCTTTTCCAGCTCTAAAATGTCCTTTTTATGAAGTGGTGCCCAAAATTGTACTCCATATTCCAAATGAGGGCATACTAGAGATTTGTATAGTGGCAGAACTATATTTGCTTCCCTGGCTTCTATACCCTTCTTAATACATGCTAATATTGTATTTGCCTTTGCAGCTGCTGCTTGGCTTTGAGCACTGTTACCTAGGTGGTTGTCCACAAGCACTCCCAAATCCCTTTCAATATCCGATACACCTAGATTTGCTCCATTAAGATTATAAATTGCATGGCTATTTTTCCTTCCCAGGTGCATAACTTTACATTTATTCGTATTAAATCTCATCTGCCATTTAGATGCCTATTCCTCAATTGTATGTAAATCCCTTTGGAGGGAAAGCACATCACTATCTGATTTAATTACCTTGCACAACTTCGTGTCATCAGCGAAAATGGAGACACCACACTCCAATCCTACCTCTAAGTCATTAATAAATATGTTAAAAAGGAGAGGACCTAATACTGAACCCTGAGGAACCCCACTTACCACATTAGCCCAATCGGAGTATGTTCCATTTACAACACCCCTTTGCTTCCTGTCTTTTAGCCAGCTCTCAGGTACAAGCCTCTTCACCACAACAAGGGAGCTATCCAGAAGGGAATACATTGATAACAATTTAGAACATTAACAGCCTTATTAAATTGCGATGCGGTAAATTTAAAAGGGCTTTTATATAAGCACACAGCATATCTTTTTTACAGAAGTTTTTAGTTGGTGAAGACCTTGCTTTTGGATAGAAGTTCACTAACTAAAAACTTTTGTAAAAAATATATGCTGTGTGCTTAAAAAGAGCCCTTTTAAATTTACCGAATCGCAATTTAATAAGGCTGTATCTATTCAGCCTCACCTATAAATGTTAAACTTTATTCAGAATGTTGCATCATGCGTGACTAAAAGCCCTATGCGGAAAAAAGTCACTTGACAGAAGCAGGTGAGCTGACAAAATGTAAGTGATATAAATGGCTTGAACTTTGTGTGTATCTGTTGCCTGCTATATATTGCAAAAAATAACTCTAGTATGTGTTTTAATCCAATGAAAAATCCAATTAGAATTAATTAATATTTCTAACAATATTATTAGATATATTTTTTTTTTGTTGCACATTTTAGTTTTCAAAAATATGAAGGTTTTTCCCAAAAATATCTGAACACAATAACATATATTCCTTCCATCTTTCCCTTCAGCCTAGCTGCTGTCTGACTTTATCTTGGCAGGGCATCCAAGCATGAACAAGGAAGGAGCCTGGAAGGAAGAAGTGGAGGGTTCTCAGCCAAAGCACAAGTTGCCTCAGAGGAAGACTTATCCTTGAAAGAGACATTGCATTAAGAGCCTCTATTCTTTATTATGTGCATTAATATTATACATTACTAGAAAAAAAGGGTGAAATAAAACAGATTTAGGCCTTTTATTCTATATAACAAAATCTAAACACGTACATAATACAAAATAAAAGATTTATCTGTTTTATTTATTTTTGTATTTAAATACGTTTATTAATATAATGAAATCATTCATAATTAATTAGGTAAATAATTAGGTTAATAAAGTGACACCCCTAAAGCTATAGGTTATAACAATCACTTTATCAATTGTTATTAACCTGCATTTTCCATATTTGAGGTTTGTCATGTTGAGCCTTTCTGATCCACCCAGTTTTATATTCTAATAATTAACATTACATTACAGATTAGCTACATAGACACTGGGACCATTGTCATTCTTGGATCCCTGGTTCTGAGCATGTTTGGTCTTTTTTGTGCAGTCATCGATCCAGTGCCCCAGGGAGTAATCAGTAAGTAATAGCATTGATGTCTCATTAACCAAATATATGAATTCTTATTTTGCATTCTAGAAGAGTAATTATCTCTATGAAATAACAATGATTACAATTAAAATACATGATTTTAACATTCTGTTGACAAAATAGTTTTTGCGAAAAAGTTTTAAATTAGTACCATTTTAATTTGGATATCTTGTTCTACAGTACCATCTAGTGGTTAGAAAGCAATTAAAATATATATTGTTTTGAATATACTGAAAATACATATATATATATGCAAAATAATACAATCATGATTAAATTTGTATACCTAAAACATACTAAAAAACCTACTTACAGCTATATAGTCACAACCCCGGCACCATCTGGCCTCTGGTCCTGGCCACCAGACATCTACCTATTGTAGCCACTGATCACCATATGGACTAAGGCTGTTGAAACATCAAAAAAGGCACTTTTAATGAAAATATTATTTCATGTTATTATTGGTACAAGGTTAAGAAATGAATGTTAAAAGGGATGTATGCCTAAATGTTTCCCCAAGCCCCTGGTTACCTTCCCTGGACGCCCAAGAATCATTTCCATTGGGTCAACTGAGCCCAGGTTGCTTTGTGTCGATTTTCTGTTTGCTGATAGTTGGAATATGTGTTGTGTCATTCATTCATATCAGACTTTCTGTCCTCCCCTTGGACCTCAGCTCGCCAGGCATCTTGGGTCTGTTTGTGCTCCTCCATAAGGTTTTCGTGGCAAAGATACTGGCGTGGGTTGCCAGTTCCTTCTGCAGTGGTCTGTGAATTGTATGAGCTCTCTGCTATGACCTGCACATCTTGGCTGACCCTACATCGTATAGCTCACAGCTTCATGGAGGCACACACGCCCCTTCAACACAACAAGGTAGTGATCCAGAAGTGGGCAATATGTGTACCATGTGTTTTAGGGTGTTTACATTGCATAGGGCCTAATACAAATATTTTGGGGTATTATCACTTTAAGGGCTACCAGTACTCAGTTCACTCCCTGTCGCCGTAGGTGGCTAGTTTCGTGGGTGAATTTGAACTTTCAGTAAAGGTAAAAGGGGTTCCATAGACTTCTATTGGGAAACCCACAGATCCAATTAAGTCTACAATTATAAGTAACTAGGCTGTCAGGCAGTAATTGAAACACTTTGTTTCACTAGACAAAGGTCAAGTGATATCCCTTTGATTCATTGTCTTGTGATTAACCACTAATTGGTATATACTTCACCTAATAGGGATCCTGAATAATTAGAAACTTCATACAAACCCTGGTTGCTTCCCAAATGTGAATATATGGAAAGGGGTAGATTTTTATGGGAGACGAGAAGAAAGAAGAAAAAGATTGAAATAAGGAAATCAAAAACTTCAAATAAATCAAATGATTTAAAAAAGTTTAAGAAGGGAATTACTTTGAGAAAATGAGGTATAGGAAAACAAGAGATCATGGTTTGAAGTTGGAAGACTTAGGGTGAATGTGAGAAAGTACTACTTCACAGGAAGGGTAAGTGGAAGTAGTAGAGTCAATGCTAAGAAATTTAAGCATGCCTGGAGTAAGCACAAGGATATCCTGAGGTTATATTATGCCAAAGAATAGGCAGAGTGGTTCTTACTTGCAGTTACATCTATGGAGAATAAAAACACTGGATGTGTAGTGTAGTGTCCTAGCCTATCAGGGACCACACCTCAGCAGCATGTTGCAGTAGAAATGGTCCCTGATTGGTTAGTATGAGGCACTGCAGATCCAGCCCTGCAAAGTCTGTGTCTGCATGTAATGTAGGGGGCAAACCCATACAGGGACTATTTGTTTGATTGTAGGCAGTAAATACAGAGCTTATAAGCACTTCCTAATAAAATAAAGTACACATCAGTAACTAGATACACAGGTATTATATACGGAGTAACACCCAAGAACCTTTCATATCCCTTTAAATTAGAAATATAGAAGCCAGAAAAATATATATAATTATTTCAATGAGATATAGCACATAATCTATGGGACACCTAAATATAAAAGTGTGTGTTTACGTCGCTCAGTCGTCGCTCAGTCATGTACGGCTCCCTACTTAGGGCCTCATTCTATTATTGGCCGTAAAATGGCCACAAGGCTGCGATTCCTTGCAGGGGTTCCGTTATCTTGGAATTCAATTATACGGCCCCGCAAGGATCTCCCCTTACGGCCGTCTGTATATCTTGCAACCGGCCGTAAGCTCAGAAAACTTTAAACGCAAAAATAAATTCAAGACGGCACTGTAAAGCTCTGTAAATGCTAGGGATCATATTGGGGGACATGAGGATTAATAGCAACCCCCTCTCAAGCTTGCACATCAGCCCAAATCCGAGTTTACATTAACTGTTTATTTTCCGGCCGCAGCGTGGGCGGGTCTGAGGTGCTCCAAGGCCCCTGGACTTTTTACATGGATTTTTGACATAAATTAAAAAATATTTTTTTTACGGATTTGAGTGTAGGGGAATGTTGTGCTATTTTTGCTAACACCTACAATCACTTTATAGTCTCCTCAGAGTGCAGGATGGCTTTATTTCGGCTTTATAATGTGCTTAATTGGTGCTAGCGGGACCTTTTTCCTGCAAATAAGCTGCGGCTCGGTTTTAGCCTTGCAGAGAGGGTTCCCGGAGCAATTGAATAGCAACCAGGATTTTCTTGCGGCCGAAACTCTTGCGGCCGTTTTAGATCAAAGGCTTTCCTCCGGCGCGAGCGGCCGCAAGGGATAGCAAGGCGCCGGCCGCAAGCCTGCCGGAATCCCCGGCCGGAGGGGAATAGAATAGCCGAATAGCTTGCGGCCGGTCCTTGCGGCCCCGCATCTCCTACGGCCGTTACTAGAATGAGGCCCTTAGTATTCATGACCGAGATACTGGAGTGGGTTGCCAGTTCCTTCTCCAGTGGGCCACAGCATACAGCTCCTGGTATTCCTAGGTGGTCTCCCATCCAAGTACTGACCAGGGCCAACTCTTTTTGGCTTCAGGGCGGTGTGACCTCTTCGTTTCCCAGGTCACATCGGTGAAAGCACCAAATCCTAACCACTGGACCCACCAGGGAATAGTATACCACAAAATCCTTCACATTTATACTATGCTCCTTTGAATATGTCTTGATAAATGAAAAAGACATGTGTTTCAGAAAGATAAAAAAAAACAAAAAAAAACAGATCCATTAATTATATGCCATTATTGCTCATTGTGTGTGGTGGGCATTGCTTTATTTACTTATCTGACTAGGTATCCATTCAGTACTATACATTACGGAACTGAATAAATATGTTTATCTGCAACTGAAGCCAAATGCAGATGATAAATCATGTTAGCAACAAAAAAAAGACTGAATTTAATAAATTGTCATTGTATTTAATAATACAGTATAGTCCAATTTATAAATGTGCATATTAAAAATTGGATAAAAATACAGTACTTTATATTCATGGAGGGTTGAGTATAGGGCCCGTGTAAGTTTATAAATTTTTTTTTTTAATGTTATTCTTAAAGAGCATAAAAACTGTCGATACATTTTGTTATCCATTTATTTCTAAAGTGAATCAATGCTGGGAAACTCTATGTTGTTGCTGTATTTATAAGCAAATGAGATATTTCACATATCTATTGTTTCAAAGAATGCAAAAATTTCAGCACAATTGCCACCCCCATAATTAGGTGTCGAGGGAAAGGACACTACTCAGCAGTACCATACTGCACAAGGCTCATACACAGACTTCAGTGGTTTTGTGCGATCCAAGCTTTGGTATAATTGCAATACAACTGAAAAAGTTGTTTATACTGATCGTTACTACTTAAATTACATGAACGCTTGTGAGGGCTGCTCGTCATCTACAATCCAATCCTAAAGCTTCCGCCATCTTTGACACATAAAAAGATATGAAAGATTCCTAGATATATAATATCCTGTGTATCTATTCAGTGGCATGTACTTTATTTTATCAAGAAGGGATTATAAGCTCTGTTTTTCCCCAAAAAATAAGTTTCCTGTATTATGAAGCAGTAGTGTATGACAATATTTTTTTGCATGAAATAATACCAAAATAAACATTATTAAACTCACCCCATTTGCTAAATCTTGTGAGTTTTCAAGCAGTTTATTTTCAGAGTTAACATCTCTAGAAATCCCTACTAAAATTAGCATAACATTCACAATTCGCTTTCACCAATCACAGGTAGCAAATACGTTGTATCAATCTATAATAGCAGTTTGTGCAGCAAAGCATCATGGGATGTGCAGTCCCTTGCACACAAAAGCAGGAGGAGCCAGACACTGATCTGTAGATCTCTGCATTGAGCTGCTGTTGGCTTGAATGTTAGTATAGGTTTAAAAGCCATACGCAAATGTAGCGTCTCTATTGGTAGGTACATTGTGCCAATGTAAGCAGCACGTGGGGGGGTTGTAAAATAAAATAAATGTGTATATAATAACTCCATGTAATATGTGTGTCGGATATAAGCAGCCTGTGTTAGATTAGAGAGAGGGAAACTTACATATATCGGAAAGTGGCAGAGTTTTATATAAATCTCAGTACATCACGGTATCAAGTTATTAGCAATTATTGGTTTTGGATACAAAATAACAGCAAGCAGAACATTGAAATAACTATTCCTTTTAAGATTAACATTTTTATATGGTAATTATGTTAACAGAGCTACTCTTCTTGATGCAGTGGAGATGTAATAAAGAAAATATCTATTTACTGTTATGTACTTTATATTTTATTAGAAAGTGCTTATAAGCTTAGGGCCCT